>JAHLJT010009436.1:150693225-151202974 GCA_031308135.1 Acheta domesticus | reverse complement strand
CCTCTTGTGAGCGGAAATGTTAATTACGCGGATCCTCTGAGAAATCTCCCCGCGGTACATTTCCCGCTTCTGAGAGACGGACGTTCCTGTGAAGGGATGCTAATTGTGCGAGTGAGAAAAGTCAGGGGTTTATTAACGCCAAGCACGCGTTGCAGCCACCACTGGAGACTGTTTTCCACAGTTGAGAAGACCTCTGTTCTAAAGTTTTTTTTTTTTTCCGAGAGCTCCAGGATAGTCATTTTATAATATACATTTGCTTTCCGCAAAGTATCCAGTGTTTTATTGACAAACCTACAAATATAATAATAATAGTATAATAGTGTCTTTAAATTACAAAATTGAAAATATTAAAGATTACAGTAAGAATTATATATTACAACACATAGAAAAATTGAAGTAATTGCAAAACTTTTGGTGGCTTTGCATAATGCCTCGGGTTAGTTTTTTTTACTGTGAATATAAAATTATGAAATGAAATCATTTAAATTGATGAACGTTTAAATAATTATGTCAATTAGTTTGCTGATCGACCCCAAATTAAATATTTTAGTACGTAGTATGACCTAGTGAATGGAAGGCTCGGAAAGTAAAAACAACGCATTTATTTGCTAAAAATTACTGAATAATTACCTTCAGTTACAAGTAGGAAACAATTCAAATTCACACAAGATCAGTGTTGTCAAGGTCGATGCCCTGAGCGGGAGTCCGTGGCACGAGTGCCACGATGAAATCGCCCCTACACGTAGTTTATCACCCCGCCACCAGAGACAACGCCATCCCTACTGTAAAACGACGGGGTTACTACTACTCGTAATAGTTCTCTATTCCGACGCTAATTGCACAAGAGAAGCTCGATGCTACTGTGCCACGACGCGTGCCACAGCTACCAGGAGACCTTGACACCTTTGCACTTGCCCAAGATAAGCAGACAATGATCTAATAGCGCAGACGAGACCGAGGCTGGTTGGAACCAGTATTTAGTTTTTAATTTTTTGGCGCAACTCCTGTTTAGTTTTGACAAGTTTGCTTGTATCAATAAAAACTACCTTCATTAGATTCCTTGTGATATTAATTGATGAGTGTTTAGTGTGGTACTTTTAGAGTCATTAAAACTATCAGGTTACGATGTGCCAATTATGGGTTGCCCTTGGGGTAAATTGGCATTAGTATGAGGTAGGTTGTCACTCCACTTCCATAAGACTGTGTGGGAATACATCAGTGTCAAACTATTTTTCAATTTTTTATTTACACAAATAATGCCAACATGTATTTCAGCGTTTAGTTTCAGAGGAAAAACCTCACATTGGCAACTATAGCGGGGTGGATCGTTTCAAAATCATATATTTACTACTAATTGAAACAAACTATTTATTGTGTTTGAAAATAGAATTAATTCAAAATCAGATTTCAAAACCATACACGTATACTAGAAATACAACACCATCGCTAGCAATTTTATTGCTTCACTATGAAGTGTAAATAAAAAGTCTGCAGACATTTCGCAGAATCTATTATCTTATTCAAGAATAGAGTTGTTATATTACGTCTGGTAACAGACATTCAGGGGCTTAGAAGAGTCTCCAGTGCTCTACTATTCCTTTACATTACACTGTGTTGCCATCAGGTTTTTATAAAACATTGCAAGAGGCTGAACCATCAGGCGAAACCCTTCGCCAGGTCGCGAGAGGGAGGCGTTCGCCGTCGTGAGCAAGTCAAAAGTTGGAACCGTTGGAAAGCAACGCACATTTATTGCGTCGCGGACCACCTTGTGTCAACATTTTTTATGGTTATAATTAAAAAAAATTAAAAACACATAGCGCTCACTTTACATAATGTTTATGTTTCTTAAATACAATCATATCATCATTATCAATTTTTTCTACTCGTCCATTGCCGGGTGCCGGTCATGGAATACTTTCGCTAGCAGATGTGTAGTTAATATACATTTTGTGCCTCGTGGCAGCTCTTGGTCACCGTGCTCGCGTTTTCCTTGCAATGACCCAGTATATGGTGCTGTGTGACGATGAGAAAATTCACTTCTTAGGTTGAGAAGACCGGAATACGGCGTGGGGTGTCTACGTGCTAACCACACGTACCCTCTTAACCCATGGCCGTGAGGCGGGACGTCGCCGGTAGGCCTGAGCCCGTTCACGGGACGTTGTGTCAAGTACATACAATATACATTTTTGTGTTCACTTCGCTGACCTTCATGAGGTGACATACATTCTCTAGGGGAGGGAATCTTTTCTTATCCCACCATCCCCTTACACAATTAAGTAACTAAGGAATAGGACCAGCAGTTTGGGAAAGTCCTTCAGAATTGCACGTCCGGTATGTTTATGGATGTATGTATTGTGACATCTGTTTGTTCCATTGCAATTATATAAATGATGGACGTATTTGCCACTGAACACTAAGCCGAATGCACAAGGAACAAACACACTCGAACGCCCTAACTCCTTGGAATTCAAACGCCAATATCCCGAGCGGTGCCGAACGAAAGCATTTGCCTCTAATTACTGGGAGCAGCTGCCTTTGACGCAGCGTCGCTCTGCTGTTGGCGGGCGCCGCGGCGCGCCGGTGACTCCAACGCGCGTCCGCCCGCCGCGCCGCCCCTTGCGTAAGGAGCGCGTCACCTCGCCGGGCGGCGGGCGGCCGCGGCTCCCGTTGCGTAAGGCGCGCGTTAATTCCCGGCGCTTGCGCGTCAGGGCCGTGGTGAGGCCCCGGGTGCGGGGGGAGGAGGGTGAGAGGCGGGCAAGGGGGCGGTGCGAGTGGTGCAGGGGGTGCGATGGATGTGGGGGTTGCGGGGGTGCGGGGATGCGGGGGTGCTGGGGTGCTGGGGATGCGGGTATGGGTATGGAGGGTATGGAGGGTCCGGGGGTGCGGGAAGTGCGGGGGTGCAGGGGGTGAGGAGTGCGGGGGTATGGGGTACGAGGGTGCGATGGTGCGCGGGGTGCGGGGCGGGACGGGTCATGCGTGGCGGGCTTATGGTAGGCGGTCGCGGGGAGTGGTGGTGCGGGGCGGACACAGGATGAGTGGGTGCGGGTCGTGCACGAGACGGTCGCTGGGGAGGAAGGGCGCGGGGTGGGCGCAGAGCGGGGTGGGGGTGGGGCAGTAGTGGCGGGCGCGGGGCGGACACAGCATGACCGGGGGACGGGGTGGAGCGGGAGGGAACGGCCGCGGGGGTCGCGGAGTCGGAGGCGGAGAGCCGGGACCGGGGGATAAGCAGGGGCCCGAAGGGCCGGCAGGTGGCGGAAAACCGGAGGCTGGAGCGGTTGATGGACGGAGTGTTCTCCGCCCCACCCCGCCCCTTCCCGCCCAACACCACCGAACTGACATGTCAACCAGCGCCTTTGACACGTCGCGTTGCAGGGAAAAAGCCACTTGCAGAGATGAGCGGCGGACGAGGGGACGCGAGCGCTGCCATTTGGGGGGAGGGGAGGCTTCGGGTGAAATTGTAAATAGGACAACTAAAACAAGGAATGGGTCCCTTGTGAAACTGCTGAATAGCACATGGTATAGAATTGAGACCTCGGGGTAATAACATGCTATGCCACTATGCGTTAGGTTTGAGAAAAAGGCAAGTAAAAGTTTAGTTATTGCATTCTAGACATAGGGATAAAGAGCTTTCATTTATGAATTTATCGCCATCTTCAGGCGAATCTTTAAAACAAAAACCCAGCACCTAGATACATCTATGGGGCGTCGAAATAAATTAATAACTCGATTTCATCAGAAATGTGTCATAACATGTTATTGTCCACCATATGTTTGAATTAGAAAGTGTTCGAAATAAGGTGGAAAGTTCGTGATAGACAACAGCTTCTAGAAGAAATGCTCTGACATTGTCAGATCATTCAGAATATTAAACATTTAAATTCTAATAATGATTAAAATTAAAACTTTTAAGAAATTAGAACCAATGATTATTAAAAAAGATGAAAAATACGAAATTTAAAGGATTATTTAATGTTAATTGAATCAAGTGAACTCACGCAGTATGGCAATTCTCCTCAGGGCTCTCGGAAGTGGAAGTGATGAAGATAGATTCTATGGAAAAATCATCTAATTAACAAATGCTCGGCAGCTATGTAGCTTGAAAGCTAAGCGATATTTGTAAAAGTTTCGTGGGAAGACATTAGTTTACACCGACGATACACAGACATACTAAATAACAATCCGTCTATTCATGCACAGACGGGGCTTCAGTAAGACGTCAGATTAGGGCTTCAGTAAGAGGCCAAAGATTACGACGAGTACTTCGCTGAATGAATATTTTTAGGTGTGTCGTCCTTGTACGCCAAGCGACTAAGGAATTCGTCACCTACGACCCTGTTCCGACACTGTCAGAAATTTCCACAATACTTTAACGAAATGTACATTTAAGCAATTGTCATGAACACGCATTAAATTTAATGTTCACATGCACATTAGGATGTAAGAGACAAAACTTTACGGTCATATCTGGATTGAACGAATGAATAATCTTGATGAACTAGTGATTATCCATATACGATATGAATGACGAGAGACGGGGGAAACGGGAGAACCACTACATTAAATCTACAATGATTTTAACTTATGCATTAAAATATACAAATATATTAACTGTACAAATATATTAAGCTCTTTTTAATGTACAAGGTTACATTCAGTTTCTGATATATTAATGTACATTAAATTTAATGACGTTTCTGACAATGACATTGCTGACCGGAGATTTGGCGGTTGCTGTTCTCGAGGCCCCTCGAGAACCTACCAAAGGGTCTTCTCTGCTCTTATCGCGGGTCGCAGCGCTGATCTCGTGATCAGCGCGCTGCCAACATGAACACTTCCATTTGTTTCCATGGGGACGCTCTCGTTGCTTCGCACTTGTCGCCGCTCTCATCGTTTATCGCTGCTCCAACATAAACGTACTCTGAGGCGGCGCGGGGCTCCCCGCCTAGGCGCCCCACGCAAACCGCCGCGGATCCGTCGCGCCGGTGAGACGCGCTCGTGCCAGGGCGGCTGGCTTACCGAACCCGCCGCGCTCCACATCGGGCGCTGCGAGCACAGCGCGGAAAATTGCTGTGACAACCTGCGTCGCCGAGCTGGACACGCGGGTTTAAGCGTAAGAGCGCCGAGAGACTCTGGCCGGCAACTAGCGGTGAGGAGAGGCCAGCGATTCTCAAAATGGCGAGGAGGGGGCGCAGCAAACAAAACCAATACTCTCAATGTCCGAACCTTCCAAAATAGAAACCTAAAAATGGCGAGGATGAGCCGCAAGCAACCAAAAACCAATACTCTCAATATACGAACCTTCCAAAATTAATACGTAAGAATAATCACAAAAGCAACCTGGTTTATCCTAAACTCTCAGTTCCATCAAAACTCCGGGATCACCCCTGTCACAGCACATTTCTTTCTTCTTTCCCCAAAATTCTGTAGCAAAATTTCTCGAATACCGTCAGCTACCAACTTCGAACTTGGCAAACAGAACCCTCATCACAAACGTTTGAAAAGAAAACTTTCCGGGGAGTTTCTTGAACCTCCTTAAGCAGACTATACACGATTAGTCTTTTTCGTATAATGTAATGGGCTCCTGAAATAAAATAATTAGAAAAATATTCATGTCTACCTAGGCTATGTACTACCAGCTCGCACGGTCTAATTGTTTGGTTTACAAATTGATTGAAAGTATGCATCTAAAATTATTTCACACACTCCACTCGCATTTAGGTGTATGGTTTTATCTCTTTTTACTATATTTTTGTAAAGTGCTTGATATTTTCAAATACTGACGTGTAAGATGAATACGGCAAAGAGTCAAGCTTAGTCGTGCGTCTTAACCTAAGATAAATACAAGGATCGAAAGGAAAGAGGGAAGATATAAGATATAATTATGCGTTAAGTGAATAATGCATTCATTCTTACACAACAGTGCTAGTAATTCTGGTTGAAAAGCATTGGTTAAAGCTAATTGACAAGCATTGAACATAAATTTGCACATTACTTTGAGAATGTTAGAAATTGGTCTAGATACGTTCGAGCAGGGCGAAAGAGATGGTTTGCCGCGTGGCCACAGAGGGCGGTGATGGTCGGGCGCGCTGTGGCGGTGACGGCTGTGGAGGGCCAGGTTCGAGCCCGGGCGGCGGCCGCCGGTCGCACGGCCGGTTGCGCGGCCCGGGTTCGAGAACCGGCTGAGGCGGCGGCGGCGGCGACGCCCCGCCAACGTTCGCTCGCTGCCCCCACACCGCCCCTCCCGCCGGGCCCAAGGCGCCCCAACGCACAGCGCCACTCTCCAACACTTTCAGCTCGGCGGTGACAGACACATCTGGGAAACAGTGGGGACTTTCTGGAGAGCAAGAGTTACCTATCAGTCCGACGTCTACATTAAACTTGAAACCAAACTACTACTGTATGTGTGAGCCAATACTAACATATGTATGTCCCGCCTGGTTAAACACTGTACCTAGAAGTACACACACATCCTCGTTTTTCACAACAGAAGGCTTAGCAGACTTTGTGCCTTAGCATCCCGGTTAACCCCTTACAGTCAAATACATCGTGAACTTGAAATACCTTATGTTACAGATTATTTAATAAAGTTATCCTCTAAATTTACTTTCATCTTCCATCCTATTCAAGCCCCTGGTTCATACACGACTAATCTATTATTAATGACTATCTAATTTTAATGATTCAGATTTACGTATTTACTAATTAGATGTTAACTTGAGTAGGTTTGTAACATCTTGATTTTCATCTGTCTTTCATATTTCCTCCCTATAATTCCATTTCATAATTCCTTCTCGTAGTTCCGTCCATAAGAGAACATGGAGTCATTTAAGTGTTTCCATTTTTCCCTCGTTCCTAAGATTCTGTCGATTCAGGTAAGTTTTGCAGGGATATCGAGCTCCGTATCAATGACAAGCGAAGCAGATAAATATATTTCGTAATGTAATTTCATTAAAACATGGTGTAAACCAGAAATAGAATATACATATCGTATATATTAGAATAGCAGAAAACAAGATCGAGTTCCCAACTCCAATCGGAAAAAACAGATTTCAAGTAAGGGTTTCTAATTCATTTTAAACGATCTGTTCATTCTGCGATCTTTAAATCAAGTTTATTGCATTGGTTTTGTAGGTTTATAGACATATGCATTAGTTTTAAATGAACCTAAAAAGTATCAGAAGGTGATAGCCCTGTGAGGAAACTGTCCGTAACTTAAATACAATTTAAGGATTGAGTATTTGCATACGGTATTTCTGAGAGAGCTTGTACCTGCTTTTTTCAACACGAATAATTACTTAATTTGTTTCAGAGATCTGAGTGTTCTTTAATCAAGTAATTTTTAATCACGCTTTCGACATTAACTCAATTACTCGTCATTCATTTTAGTTGTTGTATTCTCCGATCTGCCTGTACATTCGTCTTTATTCCAGCTAGTTTCTCCTTCACTACTGTCGTCATAAACATCACCACCTTCATTCTTCTTTTTCACCACAGAACTCCATAGAAGCTCGATAATCTGCAAATTGTCATTCTTTTTATGTCTTTAAGTTTTAAATTAATTACTTTTTCTTCCCTGATACTGATATTTTGTACCTCTTTCCAATTCAATATTTCTGTGATACTAGTGATACTAGTATTGACATTGCGTGAAGTCATTTTCGATTTTGCACAGTTAATAGGTTTATTTCCTATTTAAAATTATAACATGCGTTAATCGGACCATCTCTTCCGATTCTTCATGAGACAGGCCCAGTCTAGGCCGCTGTATTGATCTACGTTAAGAACAAGTATACTGTATAACGGTTTAACTAAATTGCTTTTCACTTGAGTTGCTCACTGAGAGAAAATAATTAGGATAGAGTGGTCATTATAGATTAACAACTAAGCTAAGAAAAAAATCTATATTCCTAGAAATAATTTTCTTCAAAAGCACCTAAGTTAGCGGATAAAAGCTATCACAACCGACTCAGTTCTCTATGTGTCTAAAGAATATGTTAAAGCATTGCTCACGAACAGGAAATCGCTTCTTGCCCAGTGTGCGTATTTTCCTCGATCAGCGTTTTCTCACTCACCACCATAATCCTAAATTTCCTTCATCCTATCACAAGGAAAAAAAATCCCAACGCTGATCCAGATACACAAATAATGGATGTTTTTTGAAGGTGATAACAATATAGAAATACTGTCAAATATTTTTCTGGCAAAACAGATACATTAATGATGTTGTCACAGCAGACTTACAAACAATGTGTGCCATTCATCAAACACACCGACTCGACACATGTATATACTCTAGAGATCATCTCAAGAGTAAGTTTGCATGAATTCATACAAAACTAGTGTTGATACTTTATGTGAACATACTTTATCGTGTTATTTGCAATGGGTGTGCAATATGATACTACTATGTTATTGAATCAGCAGAAGTATTTCGAACCCGCAAGAATATTTGTCTGGGTTGTGAATTGAATTCAAGCTCTTAGTGACTCGAAATGCGAATTTTTCCTTTAAGCTACGGATTCTTGTATTATACTACACAGTATGTTTCAGATGCTCAAAAAAATTCTTAATGTTGCGTTTATTTATCGCTTGGTCACGATATAAGTTAAAAATACGGGAAAACTACCAATATATAAAACAGTAAGTATAAAATAAGTTTTAGATATACTTTTAAGGAATATATTACATTAACTATAAACTTTTATAAGAATTCTTTGCTCTCTTCGAGCAAACACTATAAAGAAAAATGTGGGACCATTTCTAAAAAAATTGAAAGGCAGGTGATACACATACACTATTCCACAAAATTGAAATATTGTTTGAAATTTGAGGGGACGCGGCATCAGACATATCGATCGAACAATATTCATTTTGGTAAAATTCTTGGGTACCGTTTAGCGGTCATGTGGTTCACAAATGGACGAACAAATGTTTGAGTAACGCCACTTAAGGGTATCAACACGTTTACTATAAAGTTATTTACTGCGTGTGGTAGAAATAAATGAAAACAATTGTTCGGTACCTTTTAAAGATTTTTTTCTGTCGAAGTATAGATTCTTTTCCCTTCAGAAATACATTCAATTCTATATACAACGTATTCAAGAAAGTAACGTTTGCAACTTGCGTGAAAGTACCGCGGGCATATTCATTTTAAAATTCTGCACTCGGATCCTATCGTCGCATTGTTCAGAAACATTTCCACGTCACTCACACCTTGTACTAGATAATATTATACCATCGACGTCTTATACGTAAATATTTAAAAACTTTTTGGTTTTCCATTCGTGAAATAAAGCAGCGGGCAAGAGATGAGGCACTGAGCTGACTAAGGGGAACCGCCTCGCCCAGGGCCTCTTGCTCTATGAGTGTGCGGTGGGGTATTTAGAACATGGGAGCTGCAATCACAGGTAATGAGTGGGTAGCCGTGTGCGGCCGCTCCCTTGAAATCGCAAGTCAGCCGCCGCTCTGCCCGCCCCTTCGCCCAGGCGCCCCACAAGTTGTTTCCGGAGCCTCCCACTGCCCCGCCCCTCTCCGCCAGCCCCCGCCCGTGCGGTCGCGAGCCCCGCCGCCACCCGCAGTGGAAGGGCGCGGGCGGGGTCCCGCTTTCAGGGCAGCGGACACTAGATGAGAGCAGTTTGATCTTGGTATCGATCTGCGATGCCAAATCTATGGGTAAATGTATGATGTCTATTTTCTCTGTTTTTTTTTCGACATGGTTTTATTTTTCGCCTTGGTTTCCTTCTTCGTCTTAGTTTTCTTCATCTTGGTTTTCTTCTTTATCTGGTTTTCTTCTTCATCTTGGTTTTCTTCTTCATCTTGGTTTTCTTCTTCATCTTGGTTTTCTTCTTCGTCTTGGTTTTATTCTTCGCCTTGGTTTTCGTCTTCATCTGGTTTTCTTCTTTGTCTTGGTTTTCTTCTTCGTCTTGGTTTTCTTCTTTGTCTTGGTTTTCTTCTTAGTCTTGATTTCCTTCTTCGTCTTGGTTTTCTTCTTCGTCTTGGTTTTCTTCTTCGCCTTGGTTTCCTTTTTTGACGTCTTGTCCCATTCCACGATTAGATTTAGGTTGTAACATGCTCCGGCTTCTTCTGTGCTCCATGATTTACGTTAGGGCATGTGGCGGATACGCCAAACGTGTCGCATTGGATTACTACCAATAGTGTATGGCCAACAATGTTAGCTGATATAATCTGCTTCCAGAGGCTGAATTCGTCATATTTATATAGCTAGTATCAAAATGCATCACTATCGAGACATGAATCCCAGAACCTCCCGATCAGAGATACTGCAGTGGGAACAAATGTGCCCTGAGCCATTTCAGCCAGTCCGAGAAACTGAAGAAAGTGTAATGTCAATAGTACCTGAAAATTAATGCGTAAAAGGAAAGTGTTCAACAGTGTACGCACATAATCTGGGTAAATAGTGAAAACATTGACATAAAAAACGCTAGCACGCTAGCACGCGTGCAAACTCTTGCACTTAATGGCAACGAATCACAAGGATGTACCTGTAGTTATTTTAATGTCATACAACGTTTTTTTGTGTGATTTAGTTTGTACCTATCGGTTTTAGACATTTTTCCGACCTTCTTTTTTCGTAAGACAATTTATTCCACCTTTTGCCCCTACGCTCGGTCTTCGTACACTAATAAATACTTCGTCCCAAATTCGTCCACCTGCTGTCCGTTCGACTCGACGACTGAATCAATCTTTAACACCAACCATCCCTTGAAATTATGACTTTTCCGTTCTATTGATTGACCTTCATTGCGTACGTTCATCCCGGACTTTCTCCTTCCTGCTCTGCTTCTCACCAACGTGCACACTACAATTGTTTTCAGAAAAAGATAAAAAACATGTCTAATTTGTCAATTTCCTTTTATCCATTTCATTAGTCGTCTATATTTCATTGTTTTTTGTATGTAAACATAGAGGTTTTCTCAATAAGATGCATTATATGCTAAAATGTTTGGTGTCTGGAACGAATTAATTGGACTTACCTTATTTATTGTGGAATATGACGCTTCAGTTTGCGTAGATTCGGTTGTCGTTAGACTTTTTTCGTACGGGGAAAAAGCACGAAGGACGAGGTTGCACTGTATTTTATTGTACGCACATACTGCAATTCTGAGAATGGTTACCATTTAAAGACCGCTTAATTTTTGTTTATTTTGAAGCGGTGGCGTTATTTATCTTACGTTTTAATAGAAACCAAAGATTCGAAAATAAAGAACCAAGGAAATAACGTTTCAAACTGATAGAGTACTGGAAACATCAATCACTTCTTACTGGTACTTTGAAGCAGCAGCTTTTACTCATCTATTGGGGCACTCAAAATACGAATTAACTGTAATTTCGCTGATTTATACAATAACATTTAACCAATATATTAAGTAGAATTTTTCTGAAAAAATTGCACCAATAAAAATAAGGTAACGACGTAACTTATTATAGACGAGTATGTTACGAAAACCATTGTGAAGATTTCAAATTTGTACTCTTTGGCCTAAGAACAATACACTTGCAAAAATGTAGAAAATAAAAAGTGGGTGGCACACAATATTACAAGAAATTGGTGTATAGATATACACAGTTGGTAACAGTCCCGTTGTTCAGCCCATAACTTGCTCGAAAATCATTAGTTTTAAGTGGAAAATTGAGGCTAATGCAAAATATATTACAAGATAATTGAATAATTCCACTTGAATAAATGTAACTTTGTACACCTAGACGAAACGGTCTTGAATTTGAAATTCACCAGCACGTTTAGTTGCTCAGGAACCTTCCTATAATATAAGATAGTTCTCGAGCGACTAAATGTGCTGGCGAATTTCAAATTCATTTCGTCTAAGTGTACAAAGTTACGATATATTTAGCTGGAATTATTCAATTTTCTTGTAATACAATTTGCATTAGTCTCAATTTTCCACTTAAAACTAATGATTTTTCGAGCAAGTTATGGACTGTACAAACAAGACCGTTACTAAATGTATACATAAACCCAGATTTTACATAAATTTTTGGAGACTGAACAATAAATAAAAATTACTACATAAACAATTAATGTCTAATCAATTCAAAAACGAGATAGACATTTCTAATTCCAGTGAAGAGCTTTGGTCGAGAGGCCGGCGCGCGGCGTGGCCTTCGCCGCCCCGTACGCAGGACAGGGCCAAGTGCCTAAGTGGCAGCAACCGCCGGCGATTCGCACTTGAAAGGCCGCTGCGCCACGCCGCGCATTGTGCGCCGCCGCTGCCATTGTCGGCCGCCGCGCCATGATGAATGCTGCCCGCGGGCGGCGCGGCGCGGCGCGGCGCGGCGCGGCCAGGCACGCCGGCGGACGCACGGGTCTGACTGGTGCAGAGGCTAGTTGCACTGGTGCGATAATAATACTACTAATAATAATAATAGTAATAATAATAATACTAATAATAATAATAATAATAATAATAATAATAATAATAATAATAATAATATGTCGGCCCCGTGGCCGAGATTGCTAAGCCAGGAGTGTCATAGCGATCTCGGACCAAAGGGTCATGGGTTCGAGTCCCGCCTCGGACATGGGTGTATTTGTATATGTCTGTATGTGTGTGTATTACTCATTATCACCATTCCATTTTCCTTACCTCCAGGGCTAACAACCCTCAGGGATAAATATGGGATCTAGCGTAATGCTGATCCAACGTGAATTACACACGCCTATCTCTCCGGGCCTCGGAAGATGATGTGTAGCGTGGTCATGAATGGACTATACACAAATAACAATAATAATAATAATAATAATAATAATAACAATAACAACAACAACAACAACATATCACCATGCGGTCACAGTTGTAAGTTCAATAATTACATGGGAATAAGTTTCTCGTTTCGCAATTGACAACCACCATTGCGATCACGTAGCTTCATAGCGTTTTGTATCTGTTATAAATTATATTTTCACTGTATTCAAAAAATCAAATGTCCCAGCTGGGAATCGAACCCAGAGATCCTGGTACCGGAAAAGTCGCAACTGTCCCTGAGATTTGTATTCCGGCTGGGGTCGTCAATTCGTTGATTAGTAAAAACATCGTTTGTAGTAATAATAATAACAATAAACAACTAGAAAGAATGGACAACATGCAAACTGAAAAATACCGTTTACATAGCTTGTACTTTAATTTTTTTGTAAGTGGCCGATTACATTAGGTCATTGTTACACCTCCTGCCTTATAAAATAAATATTTTTAACAGTGGTTAGCATATTTCTGAGTCCACGAGCCCTGTTGAGAAGGACGTTCGCACATTAATTAAAAAGATTGATATGTCAGGCTACAAGTATCATGTAATAATTGGGGTTAAGAAACGTCTTAATTAAAAGTGTTGTAAATCGAATATGGGGTGTAGGAACATAGACACTAGAAACTAGTAACCGAAGATTTTGGGATTTGTTCTGCAAAATGTATGTAAGAACTTATCCAAACTCCAAGATAAGTCAAAAGTCTGATTGTGAAGTGTACGACATTGCGTTACAGGGAACAGCTCATATTTGTTCGCAAAGTATTGTAGAGGCACACGCAGTAACTAGATTTGCTCTTGAGGAAGCTGGTGGCAATCTAGAGTATATTTTACATATAACCGACAACTATCATCGCGCAATTATAATTAACAATTTGGGTGGAACATGGCATGAAATTGAAGTATACATATGTATACAATGTACAACATGTTTGAAGAAATGATTGGGGCCAATTTTTACCTCCAACATTTTTTCAACCCTTCCAAATTCGTGATATTTTATTTAAATTTCATTTCTCATATTTCCAAAGTCCACTAGATTTATTAAAATTTATCCGGAAAATTTCTCTGACCCTTGTTCAGTTGTTTGAAACTAAAACCAAAATCGTGGGCAATGCAATCTGTTTCAGAAAAGAGTAATAAAAAAATCGACTCATCTTCAAACCAAGACCAGACAAATGCTACCTAAGAATTAAAAAAGACAATGACATGACACCTCTAATGACTGAAGGTCACGCAGCAGCTAAAACCAGAAATAAAAAAACAAAACAATAGCCAGCCCCGCCTTCAGAAACGTCCTCAACCTCACCTTTCCTTTCGCAATAGGTCAATTCCCCACAATAGAAAAAAAATCCACTAGACATCTTTACACTCCCAATCTCATCCCCAATCCATAACCCTAGCTACAAAACAACCCATAGCCCAAAAACCTATAACAATCTCCCCTCAACAGAGCAAACCTCCCATCAACACCTCAATGAGCACCCTAATAAAATAAAATTCACATCTGTCAACCTAAAATAAAAGCCAATAACGACAAGCAATAGCCGGCCCTGAAATAAATACAAATTTTCACTCCCCCACTTGCATCCTCTCCCAGTCTCCGGTATATCGGGAGGAAAGGGGAGGAATTTTATTTTTGTAAATATCATAGTTTTAAGAAAAAAGTGGCACGTCCCTGTGGTGGGCAGACCACAATAAAATAAATAAATAAAGAACAGTTGATGACCATGAAAAAATTAGGAATGTATTAATTATTTTCTTCCCTTTGACACTTCAGTACATTCTCTCAAGATCATGAATTTCTTGGGGAGAATTCTGCTCACTCGATACGAGCGTTGAACAGATTGTCTTCTTACAAACAGCATACACAATGCGATAAGCATTGTAAGTAAATGAAGACGTTAATTCCCATTTTAAAATGTGTAATAAATGTTGTTCCTTGCACGCAATTCACAAGATTTATATTGAAATTTATTTTGCTTTTTGTGGTATGACGTGTTATATATACAGAGCTTTTGTGCGAGTATAATGCAGAGACCTCTTTGTCAGCCTGCACAGCCAGACTGCGGTTTTAGAAGCGTGTGTGGGTGAGAAACGAGGGGAGAGAGAACAGCGAAATGTGTCGAAGAGAGCGTTGCCTGTGGACAGATGATGGATAGGTGGGTGAAGCCGTGAATGGCAGTGAGCGAGGCATGCGAGTGCTAGCCATTACGTGGTATCGGCGAGGCGAGAATTGGTAAGGCAACTGGTGGAAAACGGCTGTGGCAAGCGAGTGGTGACGCGGGGGTTCAGGTGAGCAAGTCTGGGAATTTGGGACTGTGCCGTGCAGTGGTGTGGGTTGATTGATTAATTGATTGGTAAATCCGGGCGTTTCAACAATGGCGATTAGTCCCGTAAGTGTAGTGTTTGCTTTTAGAGCGGGAGGTGGGGTGATATTCTCCCACTGGATGGCGAAATCCAGTGCAGACCTACCGTTGGCTTACGGCATTTACCCCCAAACGGGTATATCCTATACACGGTGCCCCGCCCCAGACGTGACAAACTCCCGACCGGTCTCCCGGCAGGTGTTGTAGTGTAGTGCATGTTAGTGTAAGTGTATACGTAAGGGGTGAGGATAGGACAAGGAAGAGGAAGGAAAGATCCCGCACGTTCCGTGGCCCGTTGGTTAGGGTACTGTTCCGGTATTCGCCTGGTATTGATCGGAGAAACTACGGAAAATTACCGAACATACCAGCCGGGCGCTAGAATTATATTTCAGACAGCGACTGAACTCGACTCAGCTATTTAGCTAGTGTCGCAAATCCTGCCACAGCCTGGACTCGAATTCAGCCAGAGGCATTGCAGTGACATCAATTGTTGCTTTGGGGCCACCTCCACCACGGTCTGTGATATGGAGATAGTTACACGGAGGAGCGGATGGTAACGAGAAGAAAGTAACGGCTAATGCGCTAAGGCAAGCCTGCACAACTATTTGAATTTGGGGCTCAGAAAATACTCGGGGCATCTCCCTCGCCCCTCTCCTCTTTCCCTTCTTCGGCAGGCTCACGGCACAGTGATTGCATCCACATCTCTTTTCTTGCGATTCGAGGCGGGTTCGATTTGTGTTCCGAGAACAAACTGAAAGATATACTGAAAATATTGCAAAGGAAACCAGCAGAAAAGGAAGCTTTTTCTCGATTGAAAATATTAGTCTGAGACGGTAGATTATCCGGTGATTAGTACTACAAAAACAAGACAAAGGTATACTTTTCCAGGAAGGCACAGAGAACAGTTTCAGACAAGCGCATCATGTTCGACGATCAGTGGCGATGTCCTGAACGAAGCTCGTCGTTGCACAACTGAATCGGTGCTGCGCGTGGCCCCAGTGGCAGCACGTGTGGCCAGGGCGGTGGCCCTAGCCTTGTTTGGGGCAGGCCTGGGCTAAGCGATACCTGGTCGGGAGGGTGGGCGATCGGGCAGGCGAGCTGAGTCGCAGACGGATGATCGGTGTGGGCGGGTGGGTGTTTTCGGTGTCACTGGCGATGGTGCTGGCGCCGGCCGTGTGGCGGGATGGCAGAATACCTGTAGCGGGGTAACGGAGTTGCGATGGCGAGGTGGCGCTGGCGAGCCGGGACGGGCCTTCGGCGGCCGGGGAGGCGGGGTTGGTGAGGATGGTGGGCTGGCAAAATGGCAATGGGAGGAGATGAGGTATCGGAGATGCGATACCGGGGTGGCGGGGCAGGATGGAGAGACGGCGACCGGGGTGGAGGGATTAGTGGAGATGGCGGGGTGGTGAGTAGCGAAGATGCGTTATCAGGGTGGCGGTGGCAGAATGGGACGGCGGGACGGCGGCAGCAGTGACGGGGTTGACGGGGATGTTGGGGATGGTAGAAAGGTGGTGCGGGGGTAGCGGAGTTGCGATGGCGACGTAGCGGTGGCAGGGCGGGACAGGGAGATGGCCGCCGGAGTGGAGGGGTTGGTGGCGCTGGTGGATAGTGGGGTAGCGAAGTTGGGTGGGCACGGGATGGGGCGCCGGCAGCTGAGGAGGCGGGTTTAGGCAGGACAGCGGGCGGGGCAGAATGGCAATGGAAAGGGACGAGGTTGTGAATTTGCAATGGCGGGATGGCGGTGGCGGTGAAGGTGGCGAGGCGGGGCAGGGCAACGGGGGGCGGGGTAGCAACATTTGTAAGAATGGCGGGGTGGGACGGGGCGACAACAGCGGGGGTGGCGGGGTTGGTGGAGACCGGGGTTGACAGAATGGTAGTGGCAAGGAGCGGGGTATCAAGCATGCGATAGCGGGGTGGAGATGGTGGGGTGGCGGTGGTGGAATAGGATAGGGCGATGGCGGGATGGGGTGGGGCGATGGCGGGATGGGGTGGGGCGATGGCGGGATGGGGTGGGGCGATGGCGGGATGGGGGTGGGGCGATGGCGGGATGGGGTGGGGCGATGGCGGGATGGGGTGGGGCGATGGCGGGATGGGGTGGGGCGATGGCGCGATGGGGTGGGGTGATGGCGGGATGAGGTGGGGCGATGACGGCCGAGGTGGCAGGGTTCGTAAGATTGGCGGGGTAGGACCGGGCGAGAGCAACGGGTATGGCAGGGCTGGTGGAGACAACGGGACCGCAGAATGACAGTGGCGGGGCCGCGTTAGCGGAGTTGCGACGGCGGGGTGGCGGTGACGGAACGGTCGTGGCGCCGGCGGCCGCGCCGCGTCGGGGTGGTGCAGCGGCGGCGGTGGCTGCGCGGGGCGCCTCCCCCTACGGCGGGGCGGGGTCGCGCGGGGCGAGGGCCGAGCGGAGTTCGCTTCCGCGGCGCGAGATCGCTCCACCGGACGCCGCGTCTGCGCAGAGTCAACGCGGCGTCTGCGCGTCGTCTGCGCGGCGTCCTGCGGGCGGGGTTCCCCGGGGGCGCGGCGCGGGGCTGCGAGGTTAATGAACCCTCGATTCGCAGCGCTATTCAAAGCGCTACACGTCATTTCTCCATTTCACAGCGTGGGATTATTTGAGACGGGCTTTGATTAGTTTGCACATGATACACAGCGTATGTGAATGCCCCAATGACTGAGTATGATGAAGATGAAAGAGAAGTACTCGGGTTGGAAACTGGGTTGTAAATGAAGTGGTGAGATGATGGAACATTTCGCAAAGAAATAAATCATCCCATTAGCATAATTTTCATGAGAAAACCGTTTACTAAAACCTTGAAGTCAGTTTCTTCTTTGAAGCGAACAAAAATATGAAATACGTAAACGTGATTTAAATTGCCTTTTGAAGTATTAATTCTTTATTTACACGTTTCTCTGGGCAATAATGACCTCATATGTAGAAAATAGTAAATATCTTTTGCGGTATTTACTATTTTACACCCCAGTATTTCATCGGGAGAAATCCATTTGCAGTATTAGAGACAAAATAGGTAGAAATGGAGATGACACATTTCAAGATGTATTGGATGAGTGATAGTTTAAGATATCGATTTCCACATATGTTTTGAAATATCCGTAAAGAAGAGATGACATTGCATGAGATACAAGAAGAACGATTGGACAGGAGCGGTAGAAGAACAGGTTAGTGGAGAGGAAAGAGCGCGTGGGGAGGAAGAGGCCACCGGACAGGGTCGGGGGTCGGATGGGCGGGCAACTGGCGCGGGCGAGTCGCAGGGGAGAGTCGGGTGGCCGGTGGACGGCGAGTGCTGGGCGCGAAGGGGCTGGGCGAGCGGGCGTCCAGGGCGGGGCCAGTGCGCGCCGGCGATTCAGCGAGCGAGTCAGGGGACGCGGTGGCTGGACAGTGGGGTGCAAAACAGGGCTCAGCGCACAGCGATATTAACGACCATATCATCAGACCCGTTTTCGATAAAATGGCCGCAGGAGCCGCTAGTTGAGTTACTCAGTATAGTCGCCCTACATACGGCGAGTGATCTGGGGACAAATCGAAAGTAAACACAGTATGGAGATGGATGCTCCGAGTGTGATAAAGTGTGCTAACGTTCTCAGTGAAGTTCATGTATAGAATCATTTTAGTGACGCACTTGCAGAATTATTTGAAATATATTCAAAGAAATTACTTTTACTTTTCACGCGTTGACAGTGAACTCACTAGATTCGTTATAGCGTAACAACAAAATAGTAATTTGATCTACAAGCGAATTATGGCACTGGTTGAAATGTCGTTGAACGATAATGACTGTGAAACTGCGACTGAGAGCTACTAGGACGTTAGAAAGCAAATTCGGTTGATTGTTAGTGATTACGGGCCTGTCAAGTATTGAGGCCATTAGTGCTGTAAGGGTAGTGCATGCTTTTTTAAATAGAGATGTGCCGATGATCTTTCCCCGCTAGATGGCGAGATCCGGCACCGACCTACCGTCGACTAGTGGAGTTTTTCCCCAACCAGGTATCTTTCATAAGAGGGGTATCGACCCAGCGGGGACAAGCTCTAAATTCCCGACCGGACTCTTGGCATGTAGGGTACTGTAGTGCGTGTAAATGTGTGTTTAACGGGTAGGATAAGACAAGAAATGGGCAGGAATGATAGCGTACATCCGTCGCGCGTTTGTTAGGGAACTGCTCCGGCATTCGCCTGAGGTTGATCGGAGAAGCCTCGGAAAACTACCGATCAAAGCAACCGGGAGCTAGAATTCTCCTCCATACAGCAACTGAATTCGACCTAACAGTCCAGGCGCCATCGGGATCGAACCTAGGATCTCCCGGTCAGAGGCACAGCAGTGACATCAGTGAATGCACTGAACCACCTCTCCCGGTAGCAAATTCGGAAGAGGTGGAGTGGGCAATGTCATGTAAATATCAATTATTCCTATCGCGGCGAACAAACACGAAAGTACAGAACACTTGAAGACCTGATTCCAATTTTTTTCAATTTCATTTTAAAGTCATTTCACAAATCTGATCTGATCTGATAGAGTTATAATTTAATTTTCCCTGTTTCGACCTACTGGGGGAGGAATTAATATGATAAATTAACGACAAATAAAAACAAAAAAAAATTTGAATTCAAAATGAAATAAAAAGATCGAAAAGTACAGTTCAATGTAGGGATGGCATACTCGAAACAAAATAGACTTTAATTCTCTTAAAATTCGATTTTCCTAAGTTTTGACGGTACTCAAAGCTATTTCGTAGGCAAGAAGTTTCCTTAAAGCAGATCGGAAGATGCTAGGGACGTGTAGAGCGCAGGGGCAGATGGACGCAGTACTGGCGCTAGCCTTGGGCAGTCTGGGCGATTGCCCGGGGCCCCACAAGTCAAGTATCCCATGATGAAAAAAGAGTTTAAAAAAAGAAATTATTACTAGGGAAATATATTATCGTAATTTTATAAGTCGCGGTACAGTAGTCTGATCTTTCATAAATGTTCAATTGAATGTTTACCTTAATTATAGTCATGACTAAGGTAGGTCTCTTTGAAATGAATTAAATGACGCTAATATTAAAATAGGTTCAACTGAAATATATATTTATTATTTTATATATTTAACAAGTGATCATATTAAACAATAACTACACACAATAATTTTTTAATGTTTTAAGCTCATTGTGGAAATTGTATTATTCGTCAATAAGTAATTTACTTAAAACTATTATTTAAAACATATTTCCAAAACTTTTCCTAGCTTAAACGTTGTAGTTTTTGTTATTGTTGAAATAAATGAAACAACACGCATGGTTTATTGATACGACTTTCACATTTCTAATTTTTTTTTCGAAAGACGGGGGAGCTACGTTTCAGTATTGCCCAGTGCCCAAAATTGTCTATGTCCGGCTCTGGCTGAACGGCTGCGTTGCGGGGCGAGGCGTGGCGTGGGAGGGACGTGGCGGGGAGGGCATGGGAGGGGCGAGGCGACGTAGAAGGGGCAGGGCGGGGTAGGGCGGGATGCGACGGGGCGGGTGAGACGCGGCGGGGCGGGGCGGGGCGGGGGAGGGTGGGGCGGGGTGGGGCGGCGAGTCCCACGATCCGGCGATGCCGCGCCGACACGTCCCCGCTGCCCCGCCCCGCCCCGCCCCGCCCCCGCGCGAAGCGGCGCCGATTGGAAATGGTTCTGTTCGCTTGGCCGCCACGGCCGCCGCGCCCGGAATTCCCCCGGCCTGCGCGGGGCACAGCGCGAAACGCTGGCCCTTATCAAGCCAAGGCCAATTTGCCACTCGTTCCTTACAGAGCGAATTCGCTAACGGACCGCACGCTCAATGGAACGTTTTTCATTTCCAGTAGAGGGCTATTCTGAGGTTCAATGTTTTTTTTACAACTATACTTTTACAATAAAAATTAATGTGAATGGTTATTTCTCGTTTTCATGTAGTAGAAATGCTTTTTCTTCGAATACTGTTATTTGATTTCCTGTAATTACATTTTAATTAGTTTATGATTTTATACTGAAAATTATTTAAAATAGAAAAAAGAGAGAATAATAATTTTCAAATAGATATGGACGTTACCTCATACAAGTTGGTAGAAGAAGTAATAGCATTCACACGAGTATAACTTTGTGAATCATGTGGGATAATAAACTTTGCAAAATGTTATTGACTAAATTATTTTTGATATTTTCAGTAATTATTTTTGTCTGTACTTTAACACGGAAATAGGATTAATTATTAAACAGACAGAAATAATTCATTAAAAATAAAAATGTAATTGAAAAACAGAATATAAAATTCAAATTCAGTGGTTTGCAGAATAACATCAGGCACATTTTCTATATTTTTAACGAAATTAGTGAATCAGTAATTTATATTTTGAATTCATATTACCATGCAAAAGTAAGGAAGGTTACATTCCGAGCTTTAGCTTAAATATGAGAGTGGTCAACAAGCATTAAACTATAAATTTTGTAGTTCTTTCTAGGCCTCGCCCCCGTAAGAAAAGAGCTAGATACTTCATGCTCACTAAAAGTGTATTTCTAACAAGTCCACATTCGTGCAATATGAATTCGGACACGACTTTAATTCACACTCTGACACAAGATCCTAAGAACTGCTTATAATTGAAGTGTATGTCAGCAACGTGTAAGTCAGCATTGTATAACAGAAGAAATATAACAAGAAGATAAAAATATCTAGTAGATAGAAAACTGTGTCCATTTTCATATATCCTCGAAAAGCTTAGACCGGGAGAGGTGTCTTAGGGCATCAACTGATATCACAGCAGTGTCTCTGACCGGGAGGTCCTACGTTCAATTCCGGAAATTGTCAAGATTTTCGACACTAACTACATAGCTTGGACTAGTTCAGTCGCTGTCTGGAGTAGAAATTTAGTGGCCGGCTGCTCTGATCGGTAGTTTTCTATGGTTACTCCGATCAATACCAGGTGAATGTCGGAGCAGTAGCCTAACAAACGGGCCACGAACAGCGCGCTCATTCCTTCATCTTCCATTCGTATCTTCATCCCTTACTCACTCACACTTACACTTACACTCACTACACTATAACCACTCATGGCAGGGGACCGGTCGGGAGCTTAGACCTTGTTCCGGCTGGTGCGGTGCCCCCCTGGTGGGAGACGTGGGTGGGGGAAAGTCCCGCTAGCCGACGGTTGGTCGGCGCCGGATCTCACCATCTAGCAGGGGACGATCACAACCACCTCCCAAGTAAAGTATACACTACACTTACAGGACCAATGGCCTTAGCCGTTGACGCACCCGTAATCACTAATAAATCAATCAAAATCGAGAAGCTTAGATTTTCAAAACGACACGTGCATCCGCGTCGTTCGTGACTGATGAGCCGTGAAGCTTAGATCCCGAGACAAGTCGGAATTCGACTGTGTAGAGGAGGACGCTCCGGCGTCATGCTGTGTGCATGGTCATCGAGCCTCCTGGGCCTCGGCCTGTCCTCCGCCACTCCCCGCCACTCCCCGCCACTCCCCGCCACTCCCCGCCACTCCCCGCCACTCTCCGCCCGCCACTCCCCGCCCCGCCATTCTCCACCCCGCCCTGCCACTCCCCGCACGCCACGCCACTCCCCGCCCCGCCCTGTCCTCCACCCGGCCGTGCGCGGCGCGTCGCGGTGCGGTGCACACACGCCCCCGGCCGGGCATCTCATCGAGTCAATCACCGGCCGCCCCCGACCCCGCACGTCGCCTCGCGTCGGCGGTGAGCAGCTGGCGGGGGCGGCGCGGGTCGGCGCGGGGCGGCGGGGACAAAACCGGCGGCGAAAGAAGCGGGCGGCGGAACGGATGAGCGGCCTGCGACCCTTCTTGCAGCGCTTAAACCGTGCGGGTCTTCGTCGTCGTCGTCTTGTTCAGCGAAGTGACTTTGTAGCATTTGAAGTATACAAGTGGTTTCATCCTCTTCAATTGCTTCTGAGTGAACACAATGTTCATGTTCTACTTCACTAGGTTTGCTTTTTCCTTTGCCACTTTAATGAATAATATGTTGCAAGCTTTTGTTAAATAGCCTACACGGGAATAAAAAATTCTAAACCAATTTAAGCAATGCAGTAGCTGTCTGCCACTCAGCAATGGTGTAGCTGTAGTATTTTGCAATAGAAATTTGATGACGTACAAAAGTTCATTTCTAAGTAGGGAACGCGACTGGTTGGTAATAAATGAAATGATTACATTAAATGACATAGCACCATTAAATTAATTGTGAACAACAGAGATTGAAGTAAAAGCTCTCTACTTTCATTTTATAATATGATTGCAGTAATAGTGACAAAATCGCATGCACTCAGATTCGTTTGGAAAAATAAATTCATAACCTGAATTTTAATGTAATACAGGAACTCACGATTATCTGAGTCTCGATTAACCAAAGCCTCAGATTAATAATAAAAGTCATCAGAAAATAAACAAATGAATGAATAATAGTTATCAGAAAAAACAAAAGAATGAATGAGTGCCGTCAAAAACAAAACCCCTACAAGAATGAATTTTAAACCGAAAAGTAGAAGTGTGCAAATTAGCTGCTGCAACGTCTGATTCGTTTAAATTAATTTACCTAATTTACGTATATTTTTCATTAAATTGAATTCAACTGTGCTTCTCCACAAACAAATGCATATCTTTCTATTTGTGTAGTATCAAGGTCTCTCCGGAAATAGTGACTAAGGCTGCAAACGAACAACTCTTATTTTGGTCTCCTGATAATGAGACTACGCTAAAATAGCCGTAATTGCACTAACCAGTTTAAAATCAGGGTGTGTCGGCGCGTCTTCCACCGAGCCCTGATGTCGTCAAAACGATAAGTTTTGCGTAATGAAAAAAAAGGCCTTCCCTGTCGAACATATTATTGAACTTACTGCTCTCTCTCTCAACGAGCAATTGCTGGAGACCTGAACCTGTTCATTTTTCAGAATGGGGGCTGAGTCATGAATCAATTATTGATTGATCAGTGATTCCGGGCTCGTCAGCGTCTAAAGTCAATACTCCCGTACGAGAAGTGCATGTTTTCATCGCTGTATATGGCGGTGATCTTCACCCGCTGGATGGCAAGATCCGGTGCCGACCTACGTCGGCTTGCGAAGATTTTCCCCCACCAAGTATCTCCAACCAGCAAGGCACCGTCCCAGCCAGGACAAACTCAAATCCCCCGAGTAGTCTCCCGGTATGTGTGATTTTGTAAGCGTGTGTAAGAGGTGAGGATAGGACAAGGAACAGGAAGAAAATATCGCGCATGGTCCTTAGCTCGTTTGTTAGAGTATTGCTTCGGCATTCGCCTGGTGTGATCGGAGAAACCAAGGAAAACTACTATCAGGGCAGCCGGCCGCAAGAATTCTCCACCAAACAGCGTCTGAATTTGACCTAGCTATCTAGCCGTTGGAAGTCGCCACCGTGGGAAGTCGAACACTAGAACCTCTCGGTCAGAGGCACTGCAGTGACATCAACTGATGTCCTGAGCCGGTACGTCACGTCAAAATAAACTTCAGGATATTCGAATTTGTTTCTGTCAGAAGACGTCTCTGTCTCAATTACCTAGTACTAATGCTAGTCTTCTGCAATATTCAGCAATTGTTTACCAAAAAAGCTAATAACATTTGAAGTACATCAGAGTTTTAAAAATAAAATCAATTTGATTAGAAATATGTATCGCTAATTTGTTTCTTCTTTTTCGGCAGCTTAATGGGGTCTAGAAATTGAAAGGCGCCGTTATATCACAAAAAATATGATGATGATGATGATGATGATAACATTTGCCGTAACGAAAAGTACCTCGTATTAGGAGTTGATTTACTATTAAGAGATTGACATACATAGATTTGTACGTGTTAGATGAAAAGCTCTTCGACCACGTTGTCGTCAAACCTTAAATACAAAGAACGTAGTGAAGCGAAAAAAAAAAGAAAAAGTTATTCACTTTTTACTGAGAAGGCGATCCTGAGCAGCCGGCCCGGTCCCACTCTGGGAACATGAATCAATATGAGCTGTCGGTCGGCCAGGGCCGGGGCCGGGGCCGGGGCGTGGCGCGGCGCGGCGGGCGCGTGGGCGGGGCTGGGTTGACGCTGAGCTGGGCGCCCACGCGCCGTCCGCGCCGGGGCTCGAACCACCGCCACGCGGTCCCCCAGGACCACGCCTGCACGCGCCGCGCCGCGCCGCCCTCTATCGATTCGACGGCGGCGGCGGCGGCGGCGGCGGCGCCCCCGCGCAGACAGGGCGCCCGGCACCCCGCCCCGCGCGCCGACGGCCGAGGCCTCGCGCTGGGGCGGCGCTCGGCTCAGTCAGACCGTCATCCGGCGTCTCCTCGGCACATTGGTCAAGTTCCTTTACATCCATTCATCCATGTTCCTCTTTCAATGGTTTTTCAAACTTGCAAGGATTTCCTTCGTGGCAAAATGAAATTCATTGCACATCGTAATTATAAAAATAACACATTTTGTTCACTGATAAACCAGTTCCGACGAAAAGATCAAACATGATCTTCATAAAACACGAAACAAATACTCGTCAATATGACAACTCCAATAACACCCAATATGTCAGATTTATACAAAAGAATCACTTTTAAATTAAGATATCTGGTTCAAGAAATTGATCCTCTGTGAAATCTTCCAAGTGTACAAATTATTCCGAAGAATCTTTTGACTATAAACGTAGTTCCAAAATCGTTTATTTAAAGTTTGGGGTACATTCTTTAAACAGTATTTAAATAGAGTTCAGAGAACTGTTATTTTGGATGCTTGTCGCAATCCGATCTTTGAAAATCGCAAAGCAACCATTCTCTGTATTGCTCTCAGCTATAGGAAGAGAAAGAGAAGAGTTGTCATTCACGAAACTCACTTTTCTGGCGGTCCGGTGATCAGAAACAAATAGCAATTTCTCCTTTTAACGAAATTTATTAATAAATATTCTTACGGTTCCTACGACACTTGAGTTTGAGGTGTCCTCACATACATTTAAAATTAACCAGCTAAGATAACCTGTTTTAAACGTATTGGTTTGTTTTTACTTGCAGTTTTTTTTTTAAATTAAACGATAAATTAAAAATGCGTCCATGCATTTGAGCTGTCCAACTACCCAACGCAAGGCTTTGATGAAGGGAAAATTCCTTTGTGATGGTCCTTCAAGAACATAATAAAATTAATATTTGCATGCATCATCGATTAAACCACCATGAGTAATCTGGCAATGCATGTTTATTCTTTCCTGTACCGAAAGTGTTACCGAAGAATCACCCGAAGATTTTTCTTATGGACTTCTAAAAGAAATGTAATAGAAATCGATTCCCATTGCATATATAATTATGAACACGCCTTGTCGTAGATACTCGATAACTTTGTAACGACTAACATTATAGAATTTTTCGATAAAATCTCTTATAAAACTTTCATCAAACGAGAGTTCCTTTTTTTCGTTTGTTCGCAACTAATTCTGTAATGACGTATTTAAGGAAAAGCATTTATACATTCTAATTTGTACTAGGTAGTTTTCAGAAAATGAACATATTATTTCAATGTCAGAATGCTGAAGGTGAGAGGCTGTTCTACGTGTATTAATCTCTCATTTAATCTAGATTTACAAAATTGAAGTGTTTGACTGTGATTTTAAAATAACTATTTTTATAAGCTCATATGGTTATTTATACTCAATTACTTTTACAGTGTGTCTCTCTGGCCATCTGTTTGTTCGAGCTAATCTGAGGAACGCTTAAACCGATTTCAATGGTATTTTTACTGAAAATAAGATATGTTTAAAATTATCATATTTGTGAAATAAGATTTTCAAGCGGTATTTTTGGGAGTATAACACTAGTTACTTTAAAAACATTGTAATGTTTTTGTTTTAAAAATTGTTTTATTTTAAGTCACTGTGTAAATGTTTGTTTTTAGGCAAATTTACCATTTTATTCTGAAAGCAACCTCCATCTCCCTTCCTTATGCCTTAAAGAGCTTATTTAAGAGCGCACTCCTCGAGGTTTTTGAGAATTTATCGAAAATTTGGAGGAAAAATTTTCTTCAAATCTATAAAATATAAACTTTATAAAATGTCCAAATAAATCACCATCTTTGTAGCGTGATTAGGCTCAGTCTTTAAAGCACCATTTCTGTAACGTGATTAGGCTCAGAGTAAATGAAGGTCATAATAGAAAATTAGATCCGACGAAGAGAGGCAGGGCGGGGGCGGGCGGGGGAGCGGCTGAGGCAGAGAAGAGAGAGCGGAGAGTGGTGGGGATTCGGCCAGTAGACGAGGTGGGGCAGATCGTCGTGCGAGTGTAATAAGATTATTTTCATTTTACTCTACAGATAGAATTAGATTATTTTCCAGTCTAATAAATCATTGTGATATATAAATGCCACGGCTGTATGTTCACAATCAGACCCGGTTTACAAGCTTCCTTTTGTTGAAGAATTTCGGAATTTTGGAGAACGCGCGCTTGTCCAAAGGGGCTTCTACGCCGAAATCCATCGCCAAAAGGAAGCGTGAAAATTGTATGTAAGATATTCTGCACAGAGTTTCTCCATTCTGATTTACAAAACATAATTTTTATAAAGTGACCATTTACAATGATAAACCATCATCCTTTCCATTAGATGTCTGCAAGGGCGTCCTTTACTCTGGGCTTCATCGTGTTCAATATTAAATTATCTCGCAGAACTTGCAGCGGCTTCTGCATCTGCCGAACGCAAATCAGCAACCCACCTGAATATGCAGCGCAATATCGCCAATGAGTATTTTCCGATCTCTCGAGAGGCCGTGCGCACTAACAGAGGCTTACGCCATGCGCGTGATTGGCAGCCGCGCGTTAAGCGGCCTGGGGGCGGGCGCTGCCGTGGCCCGGGCTCAGGCTCTCGTCCCTGATTCGACCGGCCCTACCACGGCTTCAGGCAACTGCACGGCAACTTCAGGGCAGTTGATTGATTTATTTCAAGTTGATTGATCATTTGGTAAGTCAGTGATTATTGGTTTGATTGATTTGATTGATTATTTTGTGACGGGCAGGTCAACTGCTATGGTCATGAGCCTCGTGAGTGTCTGGAGTTCTCTCGAGTTGGCGGTGTTCCTCCCCGACTAGAAGATGAGATACGGAGACGACCTAAACGTCGACTTTTGGATGTTTCTATCCTTCAGATATCTCCACCAGTGAGGCACCTGTGAATAACGACTGGTCTCCTGATTTGTGTGATAGTGAAGTGCATGTAGTAAGAGTGTGCGTGCAATGGAAGAGAAGGGAACAGAAGGTGATGAGAAATGAAAGACTGCATGCAGTCCGTAGCCCTTCTGTTAGGGCTCTGCTTCGTTATTCGTCTGGTATTGCTCGAAGAAATCACGGATAACTACCGATCAGAGCAGCTGGCCCCTAGAATCCTCCCTAGAAAGCGGCTGAATTTGACATAGCTATTTGGCTAAGAACGGAAATCTGCCACCAGCAACTTCACGGTAACTTCAAAGCAACATCAGGGCCACTTCAAAAAAACTTGTAGGCCACTTCAGGGCAACTTCAGGACAACTTCAAGGCAACTTTTGGGTAACTTCAGGGAAACGTCAGAGGACCCTCACGGCACCTTGAGGGCGAACTTCAGTGCTGTTATTGCACTACTGATTGCATTTCTGAGCGTTATTAATATTGGGGTGAGAATACGATTGGCTGGGTGAAGGTTACGAGGTGAGTTAATGTACAATTTCGTTTCAGGGTGAAGGTGCTTTATTAGCGGTGTTGTTGAAAAAGGAAAGAGTAAGGAATTATGTTTGAAGGTACGCGACGACCGTGCCATTATTGACTATTGTGGAGCAGTGGGTAAGTTTTGTATTCGTTTCTTAACGACACTGTTTTTGAGATTCAAGTCTAGTGATGTAACATCAAGTTCATATTTATTCTACATAAAAGTAGTTTACCAAAAACTGAAAATAATGAAAATAAAAAATAAAACGAAAATAAAATTGACAGACGACGACTTTTACTAAGGTGAAATACCTGAACATGATTCGAGGAATGAGCGGCTTTGGAAGTTTCCACACCAACCACTGAAAAAGGTTTTTTCTGCATTGAACTGTTCACACACAGCTTGTAACGTGACGTCATTTTATTTTCAGTATTTTGTGTTCATAAAACTTTCCACTTTATAGGTACTCTTCCATCGCTTCTATTCAAATGCAATTAGACAGTTCATATCTAGCAACTACTTTCAAGACACTCGTTCTGAAGGCAGTGAGAGGAATGCCCGTAGTGAATAGCATTTGATGTGTTTTGGTCTCTAGTCAGATGCGCATAACAGCTTGCACACTTACTAAACTGACGCCTGCAACCAATCGATTCCGACTGTACAAAATTACATTGTTATCCAGAACAAATTTCAAATCATTATAATTAAGGGAGAAAATATTACTTTAGTGCACCCGAGGATAGTGTGTTACTGAATTCGTGGAAGCCTTGGGTGAATGCAGTCTTGGAAATCCCATACGGTTTGTGATAAAATATATCTTTATATTTATTTAATTATTTATTTAACGTTAAAACAGCAAGAAACAATATTTGACACGAGTCACATATTGAGTACACATTGAAACACGAGTACATGGAAAGTACATCTATTCTTGTAATTAAACTAGTATTAGATTTGCAAAATACTTTTGCGATAATAGAAAGGACATAAGGTACTTACTACGCACACAAAGTACTACGCACGCTAGTCACATATTTGATAGCTCAGCGGAATGAGCCTGAGCAGAAGCACTGATAGGATTGATGTTCATCAATATGACAACATGGTCATACATAACGTTTCGTTTATCACACCTATTTGTGAATTTATCCTCAAATAAACCTCATCGTTTTCAAATTTAATTATGTGTAATTTTACCTGTATGGTCCAGTATATTAGGAGAATAATAAGTTAAGCACGAAGTTATAATACTTCATGTAACATTTCTATTATTTCTTAGAACAAATATTTTTATGCAAGTATATGGTCTATCGAACAGATTTTGGGTATTGATGCCACCACTGTAAAGATGTCATTCTCATCCCAGAGAGCACATCTTCTAACGATGTCATTGATTGCGAGTCATTTTATGAGTACATCTTTAGTAAGTTAACGTCATTATCAACATAGTATCTAATGAGAAGAAGGTATTGATTATACAACATACACTTTCAAAAAATATAAACGTGTCTGAATGTAAATACATCTCTCCCACATTTGCCGAATTTATTATTTTCTCTGCTCTGATTATACACAGTATAAAATTATGTATATTTAACATATCTTTGCCATTTAATAAAATAGATTGAATGCGATAAGTTACACAAATTTGAAACTTAAAAGCGACTAGTAACTTGAAGTCGCAATATGAAACATTCTAACAACATTGTGATTTAGAAAACAGACTGTTTTACTTGCACTTATATCAACTTATCGTGTATTCTTGTATACGCTCCCCGCAAGCACGGCCTTCGTTGCAAAAAGCGGTCGAGTTTACTTTTGCTGTTACGAGGGAAGGCGTCTGCGCGTTGCGTGGGCGCTGCGCCATTGTTTGCAGCCGCTTCGTTCCCGACAGACACTGCAACTGGCGTTCCTTTCCATGTTGGTCGCATTGCACGGGCGATGCTCAGCGGTCAGCAGTCAACTGGTCCACAGGTAAACGTTCACGGCCAAAATGTTCTCTCGTGGAAATGTCCATGAGTATAAATGTTCACTCATGGCCACTTCATTATACGTCCAATACTGTTTCGTCCAAGTTATTTATATGTCCAATGCAGAAATGTCCAGAATCTAAATGTCCAGTATCCTACAACGTCCACTGTAATTAACGCTCAGAGGAATGATACAGAAAATGACGTTTCATTGACAAAAACTTATGGCAACTTTATTGACTTTTTAAAGTATTACTTGTAAAATCCAGTAATTCAATTTCAATTTTCTTCTGCCACAGGATCATCATGCAGTTTTGTATGGTATGAAAGAGCACGTAGATACTGTGTGACATTATTGTTGTCCCTGTACTATTGGTATATTCTCGTTATTTCTTCAATTCGCCTTTGATTTGTGACATACATCTTGTTTATGGGATGTTGATGCAGACTTAGCAGTCGACTGCAGACTCAGCTGAAAGGTATCAGTGCGTCAGTACCACAATTTTCTTTCAAAAGAACTCATGTGTGAATGCCACATGTTAATAGTTGACACAAGAACATTCAACTCTAACCTCGATATTTGTAACGAGGGAGTCCTTGTTGCAAATATTGCGCAAAATAATGATGATGACAGTATTTAATGACACGTTTTCATTTCAACGAAATGTTGAAAACCTTCATATTTATTCATGAGAATTTGGATAATATTAAATTGTAATTGGTTTATTTAACAACTTCAATTGTGTAATGACAACGCTGAACTTATCGCAAATTAGAATCGGGATTATACAGGTCGGTCCTAAAAGGCAAGTAGCCGTCGACCATTTCATTGTAAGCGACACAACGTATTACAGAGGAAACGTGTTTAACTATTTGCTTAAATTTCGAAGTTATTCAGTGTTGTACAAAATGACCTGAGATTTAATATTAACTCCTTCTCGGGAACTGCAAAGTATGCCCCTTTCGTAGGTATTATTCTAGGTTACGCGGAAGATTTAATCGTCTAGTCCGATAGCAAATTTCGTCACGGACACTCTTAAGCGTTACGGACTAGTGCAAAACAACTTACATACATTTCTTCAGGGCGAATTTTGTCTCATATATTAGTAATTATAAAGGAACGGATAGTGGAGACAAGTAATATGAGGACGTAAATGACTCTGTTTCGTTTGAAATGACACTGGAAAATTTCATAATTTTTGCATATTACAATTCCTTGTATTTCGAAAAGCAAGACAGATCGACAAAAAAGTATTATTACGTTCCGTGGGAACTATCTTTAAGCTACATCCCTGTGCCAAACGTTATCCCAGTTTAGGAGCAGTCCAGGGGCGTAGCGTCCATGAATGTGGGTGATGTGTTACATACCCTGACAATATCAGCTATTTTTATTTTAAATTAATTGTAAATTGTCAATTTTTTGCATCATATTTTGTTCCATTTACATTTCCAACATCAAGCGTTGAGGATTCGATTCTTCAGAAGGATGAACGATTAATTCTGAAATGTCGTCTCGCCTGCGCTGTGAATCGGATGCACAGTGACACATTACATCAAGCTTTCGTATGAAGTAGCTATAGTGTTACGAAACTTCATTGTTTTCTTTAAAGTTTGTAAGAGAGCGAGTTTAATTTATGAGCATTGTAGATTTATTTACGTTTATTGCCTTATATTAATGCATTTCGCACCTATATTGAAATATACCTTCATCCTTCACTTCGTAATACGTTGTCGTGAGTTTGACCTGTTCCGAATTTATAGAAAGATGTGGGCGCCAGGAACAGGTGACATAAACTAATACTAACTTTTCCCTATTTAATTCTGTCAAAATTATATGGGCATCCAGCTAGCTTGGGCCGATGGATTCGGATTACATGTATTCGCTATCGCTAAGATAGCCGATTACCTGATCTGCCGACTGTACAGCCTGGCGTGGAATCTGAAATATGGAAATTCTCTGCTTCCAACTAATTAGAAGCTTATGATTGACAAATGAACAGACTCTTTTCTTTTTCCAAAGAACAAAATTTAACAATTTATTCAATGTTAATTTTAACAGATTACTTAATGGCCATGACCCCTTTTAAAAGATATTATTTTAATATACTGCAGTATATGTTACCGTCTTGCCGACCCGCTCGTTCCGAAGACGCTTCTCACTTGGCCGATGAATCCGAGTCGCTCTTCTGTCTTCTGATCTTGCGCGGTTGCTGAAGTATCCAGTCCACACTGCATAAAATCTAGCTAAGTTCTTTCCGACGCTTTAGGTTTATAATCTTTCACACGAGTTTAATAAAATACTAATGTTCGAACTATCGTCCGGTGAACACCCAAAACTGCCCAAGTCCGCGGATGTACTCCGGCAAATAATTTCTAAGTCCGATGACGACTGTTACTTTTCGCACGAAAATGTATAAGTCTCACTTTCAACTACAAGGTCCGCACACTATTTGCACTCCACGAAACTCAAGAGCCGAGTTCACGACCTACACTCCACCACTCTGAGTCAGACTGTAACGATCTGCACTCAACGAAGCTCCAAGTCCGAATGAATGTTTTTCTGTATTTTGCAACCCTTGATGGGTCGGTAGCGTCCCACGTTCTATTTTTCCAAAACACGGCGGTAAACACCAGAAAGTCTAATTGCCCCCCGCCAACCCGCTCATTTCTTACAACCCCATGTAGCCGCGCCTTCGTCCGTCATACGTTTTTCGACCAATCACATATTCTTTATTATATCGATCTAGCCAGCGTTCCGGCACCTACGAGGCTTGCAGCTAGTTTATTTACCTGCCCTGCACCATAGCAACCCTCTGCGCTGGCGTTACTAGGGCCGGATATCGCCATTTTACAAGTCCATTTAGTCGCCCCGTATACAACTAATATTATGAATAAACCATGTCCCGTTCTGGTATATCACAATATATTTGCAGTCAATTTAGGTTAGGGATTGTGCAGGTTTTATGTAGACGGGTATGTGTCCGTGGCATGCACATCTATGACATACCCGTGAAATGTACATCAGAAATAGCGAGCACAACGCGACCCAAAGAAGTGGTTATAGAATATTATGGAATCGTATTATTGTTCTGTGGATACATTGAATATTAGAAGTGTACATACTCTAACCAAGACCAACTACAATACCAATAATTTATAATACCAATAATAAATACAATACCAATAATAAATTATAATTGAAGCAGGGCCTCCAAAACCAACTCACAGCATCATTTCGAACATTAAAAAATTTCAGGGTCATTTTAATATCAAAATGTATGAGCAAGAATCATGGATATGCGATTATGTGAGTCTTAAAAAAACTATTTTGCTGGTCTTCTATTCTCAAATGAAAAAAGTGTAGAGTTTCAATGATTAGGCTGATTTAAATAATATTTACAAGTTATCAATACTCATAGTGAGTACTCATACTCTCACATAGCACGTGCGAAACAGTAAAAATTTTGGAAAATCTGAGAGGATGGAACACAACAGTGTTGTAAGGAGAAATAGCGAAATTCTGTCACACTTTATTCGAGTTGTATGCTATTTCGGGAGATGAGGGCTTGCATATCATGGCCATGATGAGAGTAGGGGATCATTAAGTAGAGGAAATTTCATAGAATGAGGAAATATGTAAAGTAAAATGAAGAAATATGATGAAACTCTCGAGAGACATTCAGAACGACATGATTTAAAGTGTGAGCACGGTAATGAACCGTGAAATTAAAAATGAAATTTCTAAAGCCTCATCTGTCTCCTTGACACTGGATGATACCACTGATGTAAGCAGCAAAGAACAACTTTCAATGGTTTTTCGTCACATGTCTGTAAATTCATTGATTCTCTTCCCTAGTGTTTTTTTATTATAAATCAATGCTTTTCATTTTAAATTGAGCCAATTTTAATGGGTCTGTAATGTTATGAATTGAATGATTTTGAAAATAATAGAGTGTGAGTGTACTCTTATTAGTAAAGAATGAGAGCTTTTTCTAACCCAGTGCAGTACGTGGTGAAGGGTTACATACACTAAGCCAAAACTGACTGACGCCACGCCACTGGAGCAGTCGGTATTTTTACTTTTTCGTCTTACGACGTTCTTCATAAGACGAGAAAGAAATGTAATCCTGCGCCGGAAAACGACGAATTTTCGGCAGAAAAACTCTTACCAGGCTCTTGTAGCAAAAACTCTTACTCTGCCAAGCTCTGGTAACAAAAAAGTGGATAAATCCTATTACTAAATTTAGAAAAAATCCTCTAACACGTGGTGTAGTATCCATGTTTAGTTGGCCCTTGATACCGAAAAATCGATTGGCGGTAAAACGTCCGACCGTCCATCTGGGTTCAAAGTTAACGCCTAATCCGTTCAGTCGATTTTCTTCAAAATTGATACTCCCCAATCGATGAGAATGAACTCGCTTTGGGAGTTTCAAACGGATGTTTTAATTTTTGAGTGTACTTCACATTAAGTTTCAAAAACATTTCGAACTTTTCTCAAAAATGCTGCCACATTTTTTTATCCAACTTTGTCTTCGCATAGCGTAAAGAACGCTCAAGGGAATGGTCGAGGTCATTTAATGGCATGAACGGATTCAGCCCTTCGGGGCAAAAGGAAGCGAGTTCGAATCCCATGCAGGTATTTTAATTTGATGAATGGATTGTTGCAGAAAACTACTGAAGATTCGAGAAACTTTATTGAAAATCATTTGAAGCACTTCTACTCATATGTACAGTCAATACATACATTGGTGTTTATGAAAATTGCAACACACAGAAATAATGGTCGAAATCACTCAAAAATCGGTAGATGTGTAGAACAGTATATCCATACGAAATGATTAAATTAGCATAGAGATGCACTTTGGCCTAGCAGCACCCTCTTTTGTGCGACAGGTCAGGGCAGTGTTACGCCACACTCGGTGTAGAGCCGTCAAACGACCTTCGAAACGTGCCGTTATGCCTCGCCGAGGCCAAAGGGCGCAATATCAGCATTTAAGGGAGTTCGAACAGAGGAGAATGATCGGTGTCCGGGAGGTGGGTTTGTCGTACCGTGACATTGTGGTTCGAACGGAACATGCTGCTACGACAGTTTGCGTATATGGACAGAGGAGGATAGAGGAGGGTCGTACACAGCGATGAGCGGGTACTGGACCACACAATGTGACCACAGCGTGAGATGACCGTCATCTTGTCCATATGGCTGAATCGACAGTGGCGCCGTCCACAGTGTTGACTCGATTTTGGAGCACTTCAACGGGTGTTGTCATGTGTTCGTCGACGGTTCGACGCCCTCTGTTGAGGGCTAGGCTGGTGGCATACAAACCACTGGGTCGGATTCCGTTCAGCAGAAACCACCAACGCCTCAGACAGCAATGGGCACATGAACGTGTTCACTGATGTGTTGAGTGTCGAAATGTAGTGTTTTCGCACGAGTCCCGCTTAAATGTGTGCTACAGCGATGGCCGCATACGTATTCGACGCTACCATGGTGATCGCAATCTACCAGCCTGCATTGTTCCGCGCCATAGCGGACAAACGCCAAGTGTGATGGTTTGGGGCGCCATTGGCTACAATATGCGATCTCGTCTCCTAGGCATTGATGGAAATCTGAACAGCAACCGCTAATCAGGGAGGTTTTATATCCCGAGGTACTGCCCATCCTGCAAGCAGCTCCGCATGCCGTGTTTCAGTAGGACACGCCCGACCACATGTGTAACATAGAATATGTAAGCTTTCTGCGTAGAACGATGGGTAGCACTGCTTCCCTCGCCCGCACGTTCGCCTGACATGGCGCCCATCGAACATGTCTGTGGTATGATCGGTAACTTGTTCGTTCTGGTCGTCCTGCAGCCACTCTCGATACTTTGTGGACACGCATAGAAACCACGCGGCAGTGTGTTTCCCAGCAGCCTATCCAGGCTCTCTTTGAATCCATGTCATGATGGCTAGATGCTCTGATGACAGCGCGTGGCGGCTTAACATCATAATAAATATTGAAGGTCAAAATGCAGGTACAGTTCTGTAATTCTAATCATTTGTATATTGTAATATTCCTAATCTGTGGAATAAATTTCATTGTAATAGTATGTCTCCCTGGTGTTGCAATTTTCCTAAACACCCAAGAATAAAAACCAGACATGTCTACATGATTTTCCAATTTGCAACTTTTGAACATTTTTTTCAATTTTTTTTCGATTTGAAAAAGGTATGCAATGTCAAATCAATTGTCTTTCAGGTCATCTGTATGAACCGATTTAAGTAAACGAATCAACCTATCAACATGAATTTTAAATACAACATTGTGGCGAGCCGCGATGACATCGCCCCGTGCTCAGGCGACCCCGAAGGCGAGCAGCATGTAACGAAGCAAACATTCCAGCAGTGACCACTAAAAATCGCTGTCGAATGCAAACCCCATTTTATACACGGGCCCGGAGGAGCCAGTAGAGGTAGAGGAGAAGCAGTAGGGAAGTGAGGCAGAGATGGCGCCAGCGGAGGCAGAATCAGACGTGAGGTAGCGGAAGCTAGTGTCGTGCATACTGTACAAGAACCCGCTGGATGATAATGCGCTCGCAGAACTCTGCGACCGCTGCCGCTCCTGCAGGAGCGCCTGTTCCTTGGTGATGGGGTAAGAGGCCACCATCTCTGAAGCTCGACTCCCGTACATCTCCTGACCTGATACATCACCTCCCCCTACTCTCATTCTCCTCCATCTTTAATTAGTGACTTGGTGGCACGTCACAATATAAACACCATCCATGGGACTGAATTACGGCTGACCGGGAATGTGGCTCAGGGCATCAACTAATGTCATTGCAGTGCCACTAACCGGGAGGTCGTAGGTCCGAGTCTTGACGATGGCAGTATTTTCAGAGCTAGCCAGATAGCAATGTAGAGTTCTGCTACTGTGTGGAGGAGAATTTTAGTGGCCGGCTGCTTTGATCGGTAGCTTTTCCTGGTTTCTCTGATCAACACCAGGCGAATGCCGGGGCAGTATCCTGGGCCACGGACCGCGCGTGATCTTTTCTTCCAATTCCTTCCTGTCCTACCCTTTACTTACACACACTTACATGCACCATACATACGCCGGGAGATAGATCGGGAGGTTAGAGCTTGTCCCGGCGGGGGGGATGCTCGCCTGGTGGGAGGTATCTCGCTAACCGACGGTAGGCCGGCGCCTGATTTAGCCATCCAGGGGGGAATTTCAACGCTACCTCCCGAGCAAAACAGGCACTACACTTGTGGGAATAATGACCTTAGCAGTTGACGCGCCCGGAATCACTATCAATCAATCAATTAACTTACCAACCTAAAAGCTGTCAGTCCGTCTGTGGATAACTGTAGTGCGTAAACCTTTCAGCCGTTTTTCTCCAAAATTGATATTCCCTGATCGATCTGAAGGGAATGGAAGCATGGGGAGTTTCTAACGGATATTTTGATTGATGAGGGTTTTTTACGTGAATCGGTCATTTACCTTTTTTATATCCCTGCCCGAGTTCGACCCATACGGTGCTTGTGTGGCGTAAAGTTGAGAGCTGACTTTATTACGAGGCTGAGGAATGAGCTCGGTGTTTTTAGAAGCTGCCCTCTCCCCCCCTACTCCGCAACTAGTCGCTGTCACAAGTACTTTGCTCCATTGGCAAAAATCAACAGGGCAAACGAGAATAAGTAACACAAATACGTCAGACACTCCGCTTCCCGCACGGAAGCAAGTCAGCTCCCGTCTAGTGGTATGAGTGGCGGCAAGTTCACTCTGAGAATCTGAGATCGGGTCTCGGGGTGGAAAAAAAATTGCTGGTTGAAAACACTTTTGCTGGTTTATGTAGTAGTATAATATTGCGGAGCATTAGAAACAATGCGAGAACGTATGTGCTTTGGTAGCACTTCTAGATTTTAATTTATTTATCCAGATGGTGATTACGTAGTTTAGTTTTACTTTACTCGATTGCTTAATAGGTAACTTAAATAAAAACATTAAACTATTACATTGGTGGACGTTCCTCATTGGGGTTCTCTAGTCGTGATCTAGTTCGGAAAATTTCTCGAAGAACATGTAGAAAGGAAACTTATTTTGTGTTCTGGTTGTACCTGATGATTTTTTGTCGAGTCTGTCTACTGGCAGAGAAGGGATTTGGGATATATTTCAGAAGAAGGTAGTAGGTAAGTAGACTGTTTATCGTCTCACATGCTCTCCCCGGCTAAGTGCCTGCTGGCAATGCGTGAAGGATGTGCTTCTAGGGCCGGCGGACCGTTCGCTTTTTGACAGATTAGTGATTCCCGGCGTGTCAAGGTCATTATTCCCGAAAGTATAGACCATTTTCGTGCCGACGAAGGTGTCGGTGACTTCCCCCGCTGGAAGGGGAGATCCGACGCCGACCTACTGTCGGCAAGCGGGGTATTCCCTAACCAAGTATCTCTCACCAGCGGGACACCGCTCCAGCCCTCATAAACTCCCGACCTGCTTCCCGCCGTGTGTGGTAGTATAGTGCATATAAGTGTATATGTGTGTAAGTAAGGGGGAGGATAGAACAAGGAAAGGGAAGGAAAGTTCTCCGGCAGTCCGTGGCCCATTTGTTAGGGTACTGCACCGAAATTCGCCCGGTATTGATCGGAGAAACCGCGGAAAACTATCGATCAGAGAAGCCAGTTTCTATCTGTCTCCTCCAGACAGCGACAGTATTCGACGTAGCTACGAAGCCAGTGTAGAAAATCCTGCCCCCGTCGGGACTCGAAGCTAGGACCTCCCGGTCAGAGGCACCGCAGTGACGTCAGTTGATGACCTAGCCACCTCTCCCGGAGCGGGCCGTTCGCGGAAGCGGCTTCTTGCGGAGAAGTGCGCCGGCGCGGTGCGGCGCAGCGCGGCGTTGCGTTGCGTTGGCGGCGGAGGCGGGGCGGCGGCATCCTGGGGTTAATTAACGCGCGGAGTTTACCCCCGGGCTCCTCCTCCTTCTCCTCCTGCTCCGCCGCCGCCAGCGCACCTGGCGCGGGCGCGCGCTAACTACCGGCGACGCGCGGCGGATCCGGCGCGAAGGCGCCGGCGACGTGGCTGTCGGAGGGCCCGGGGGGGGCGGAGGATGAATCGGACGCGACGGCGGCAATGGGCCACTTCACACTTGTCTAATGCTCCTTGCTTTCGAAGTGCATAATGCGTGATGATCTCTTGGGCGGCCACTATGTGAATCAAGACGTAAAATGCTTCAGAATAAACAGTGTTATAGACAGGACATGGCGTTCAATGGAAAGTAACGTGGTAGTATTGTAACATTGCAAAAAGCACGTTTTCGCCTTGGAAAAAGTATAAAGGGATAACAAACAGAAATACATTTTTTTTCCTGCAGTGAATTGAGGCTATCATACAGGTAATAATGTAATATGGAACCTGTAATATGGAACGGAGAAAGAAATAAAATATTTTTCGGCAATAACGGAGGTTTTGTATTTTTTAATGTTACAAGTAATGATGGAACTATCAGGGGATCAAATTGAAAACCAGATATGGGTCTGTCCAGCGTTAGTATCTGGACGTTTGGACGATTTTTAATACAAAGAGTTTGAAGTCACGCATTATACTCTAATCAAAACGCAACGTTTAATAAACCGATTTATTTGTAATAAAATTAGGTACTAATTTTTGTCATTTCCTTAACTCTTACCCTCTGAGGCTATAAATAGATTAACAATTTGTCTTTCGTTAGTATACGGACGCGGAAATGGTTAAAGAAAGGGACACAAATAATGACAGGTGAATGTTTCCTCACTGTGATACATCATTACCATACTCAGTTTGGAGGAAGCCTTGGCCAATATTTCTCTTTTGATTTATAATTTTACAACAGTAATACTTTCAAAGCATTGCCATTAAATAATTAAAATTAATTGGTGTTGCGTGTTAGTATACGGACGTTAGTAAACGGACAAATAGGCAGCCAACATATTAAACCACAGTAGTGTTTCTTATTCCAATGAATTCTCCGAATTACGATTGTGGATCACATAGACAATACAATAAATTTATTTAGAAGTTAAATTAATAATATATATATTCATATAATAGGCTATACAATTACATAAATAATACAATTAAATCAATGTATTTATTACATATTGATTGTTATCTATTATTTTATATTTATTATTTTTTATTATATATTTATTTATATTAGAGTTAAATAAATGAATTTAGGAATGATAATTAATTATACAAGTTTCTCATATATTTTAGAACATAATGTTACAAACTATTTTTTTTTTAGATTCTGCTCATTAAATTATTTCTTTCCTTTTTTCAATAAATTTTCTGTCTTAATTCTTTCTTCCAAGTCCAGAGCATGGTATTTGTAACCAATAACGTAAGGGGATAGAGCAACAACTTGGTGAATTTTTTGCGTGCCTTTTACTGTAATTATGCCCTCCCAATTTTTATCCAAATTCTTCTTTTTCTTTTCAATTGTGGAAAGCGGTATAGCAATTGCAATTGTGCTGAGACTCTTGCAGCAGTCACGAAATGCATCAGCACTCCTAACTACTGTTTTCAAAGAACGCACTTTGTTCCAAACATGGTGCTTGACAATTGCGCCAATTCCATCTACGGCACCTTTACCATGAGATGAAGCAAAAAATGTCCATTTCAAGCTCTCCAATCTAAAGTCCTGTTTTAAAAGAGTGATGTTAGCAAAATTGTATTTTTGCTTAAATTGTGAGGCAGCTCCATCCGAAAATACATGTAAATGTTTAAAAGATGAGTTTTTACTAATATGGGTGTTCAAAACAGCTCGTAGAAATATGTCAACACAATATCTATCATGGGTTATATTTTCAGAAACTACTGCATAACTTTCGCACGTTTCTTTTCCACACCATATAACAGCAGTAAACAATGCTATTTGTGGATTTGACCAATGGGCAGATTGTATCTCATTCTGGTAGTTGCAGGAATAATTCTCTGCGAAATCTACTTGAATCACAACATTCGTAGCTGAAGAAATTTCTTTTGCCATCTTAAAGCATTTTTGTGACTGATTTTGATTAAAACTGTGTGTCAAGAGGAATGGAAACTGCTCTTTAATTTTCTCAATGGCATCATTCAATGCTTCCTCTAATAAAACGTATTCATACCGTTTATCCACCATTATCCACTGACGATACTGCACAGTTACACTGCATTTTTCATCATTCTGAGAATCATCCAATAGAGTCATAAATTTATTCTTGCAGAGGGAACAATCATAACTCATACAGTTTATGTTATTTGGGTCACAAACAATGGAATTAATAAAATCAGTGCTCGAGGTTCCAAAACCAGGTAGGTATTGTGATACCACCACTCGCAGGTTTTCAAAATTTTCATGATAACGACAAACACAAACATTGTGAGGAATGTCACGGTATGGTTTAATTTCCGAAGGACGTAATTCTGCAAATTTGCTGCGACCAATATCCACCTCTGGATACTGATCTTTAAACAAACGAAAAGCCTCCGAGATTGTAAACAGCATGTGATGTCGAGCCACAGTTTTCTTGGTACCACTCTCCAATTTTTTAACACAAACACTTTTTTTCCCTGGATCTACCCTACTGATTTCATCACTATTGTAAAATGTAAGAATGTTTTGAATGTTTTCATCAGTTAGTTTTTTCTTAGATAACTTCAGTGGCTGATCAACTATTGTAACTCCACACATTTCTGCCAATTTCTTGACAACTGCGACTTGTTTACGTGGGCTTTTCGGCATTGCAGTGGTGGCCTTTTTAACAGCTTTTCCCACAACTGAAGGAGACAGTTTACTAGTTTCCGGTAGCTTAGCGTGTTGCCTTTTAGCAGCGCGACATAACCTTTTCCTTTCTGCATCTTTTGCTCTTCTCAGTGCACGTGCAGTTGATGTTTCAGATCTTTTTGCCTTTTCTTTATATTTCTTCATTATAGCCTTCCTCTTAATCTTGTAATTAGGATCATTCTTATGTCTTTCCATATACAACTTCTGCCTCTCAGCGTTTGTTTTCGCCATATTCCCTAACCTAAAACATTTTAAAAGCTTTTCAAGAATGTAAGAATACGAATTTGCAACGACATCCAAGTATCTTGGCTTTACGTACCTTTCAGTTAATATTCTTCACTAGACAGATGCAGGTTACCTACTTAAATTGTCTTCAAACCTTAACATTCGCTTCAAATCACCACATTGTCTCATGCGTGTTGATCTCCCGTCAGTATCCGGACGCAAAAACAAACCTCTTTTGTTTCAATCTAGGGCATTTAAAACCCATTACAACTACCTCCATCTTTTAACATACACAAGAACTAGGAGGCTTGAAAGGTTCCAGAAGATAGCAGCAGTTTACAGGTTTTTATTGAAAGTTTTCCAACATTTTGTTAGTATCCGGACAATATAGAGATGGTCTCTAATATATGCATTTTTTCGAATATAATGTGATTTGAGTCGACAGACTTTAATGTGAAATCTTTGATAAAAGCATCTAAAATGTATGGAAAAAATAAAATTATAAGTTTACACTGTATATACCTGTTAAAAAAATCTTCAAAATAACACTTGTTCTCGGTAGTTTCGAACGCAATTGAAACGGCTTCAAATTATAAGTGAAAAAATGACATAAAATAAACTCGCCATCAATTTTACTATCAAAAACAAACATTTCAATGATTTTTGAACAAGATGCATTCGTGTAGAGAGCGCAACAAATTATTTTTATTTTGACCAGAAATGGACACATTCGCGTGGACGTACCCATATGTCAGTTGTTAGTTACATCAGTTTCAATAAGCTCGTTCTAGTAAAAAAGAACCCCCAGAGTAGAACACGATAATCTGTGAAAACTAGAATATAAAGTGAGGATTCCTTTACGTGTTTCATCCAACTCAGTCAACTGGAAATAATATTTCGAATTGCCCCAAGTGGATATAATACAGGATGTACAGGCAGATGCTCATTGTGTACTGAATGCTGTTGTACCTCTGTTGTGCTCCTCGGTAAATTTGCTTCTCCGAAAGAAAAAAAATCCTGAGACGCTTTGTGACGCATGAATAATTTCGATGATTTCGGGAGTAACATTTCTTTATTTCGTTATTTCTTTATAGTTCTTTAGATATTTATGAAACAAGACTATTGTGATTTCTTTCCTACAATAAATTCAATAAAATTATTACTGAATCATTGTATTACACACAAGTCTGTTACTGATACCCACCGATCATTAGGTAAAGGACTCAGGGGTAGGCTGAAATGTGACATAGGTAAATATTATAGTGACAATACATGACACGCTGCAATGCAATACAAAGGGAGACGTTTGTAGCAAGCGCTGCTGGTGGCTCCACTGTAATAACCGGAGTATGTGATATCAAGTGCAAAGTGTACAACTTTGAAAGATTTTTTAGTTTACATACGATTACCTTTACTTACGTTTCTCAGAGTGATTAAAATATTTTCGCGTCGACGTTTATAACTTTTTTATATGGCTGGGAAAGTGTGAGCTGTGTTTGATTACACAAGTTATGAAATTTAGAAGAATCGTTTTCTCGACTTCTTTTGATGAGAAGTTGCGAGTCACGAAGTCTATAAATCCTTATACTTCGTGTTGTAAGTGTTTTATTAAGTAAATACTTATCATTTTACAATTAAAGGCAGATATTAAATTACTATTTTGTATTGCTCATACATGTACTGTCATATTCCAAAAATATAAAATTTAATACATAAATATAAAACAAATAAAATAAATCATGATAGTAATAACAATGTAAATAATGGGTTTATTAGAAACCAAAGAACTCCAAAAGGTGTTACTTGTATGTATTGAAAGTTGAATTTATCGCCTATTTTCCAGGTCATGTCACCAGGTTTGCAAATGAGCATTTGCCTCCCATTTATAGTTAAAGAAAGGTTCAAAGTGTCCTGCATTGTCTATATAGAATTTGACATAGGTCATCTGTCAACTATTTTACACTTCCCTCTCTCATTAGGCAACGCATTCCGATACCATAAATAACAACCAACAAACGCATCTAAAATAATACCTCCGCCATTACTGCATGTAGTAGTGTATCTTCTTCATGGGTATTCCAAAATTTCATTCCTGAGGCTTCGAACGTCTCTTTTTAGTACTTCCATCTTGCCATCTTGTACGTGCCCTCCATTATGCCGGGTACTAGATTATTTTTTTGTAATTTAACTTCAGAGAGCTTTCCCACATTATGTTTATTTAAGTAATGTGAATGATAATAGAAGCCCCCCCCCCCGTGTTTTGTAAGCATTGGTTTGGTTGGAAGGGCTGATTTGACCCACTTAGAACATCCACGAAAAGCAATTTGATAAACGTGTGTATATCTGTCTGTTCGGGCCGATTCCATCTGTTTGGCTGTGCTGTGAGTGAGGTGCGTGCGGCAAAACGTCGATCGCCGCCGCATGGTGGTGTGAGAGGGCCGGGGACAGCGAAGGGCGATGGCGGGGGAGGGAGGGGACGATGGCGGGGGCGGGGGGCGGGGGGCGTGTGCGGGAGCGGGAGCGGGTCGCGCTCGGGCGCCGCTGCGTGACTCCGCACACGCAGGCCGACCGTGTCCTACGCACCTCCCCGCCCCGCCCGCCCGGCCCTGTCCTGCGCTGTCCCCTGCCCTGGCCTGTCTCCCGCCCGGGCGGACGTTGCCCTGTGCCCGCCGCGCCGGCGCCTTCGACCCCTCGGAGGCCACGCGGCCGCTTTCGCATGACGGGACGCGTCCATTGCGTAGAACCCGGTCGGGCCGAGTTTCGATCAAGTGACGCCAGAGACGGCTCGTCTTTACGCTACGGTGTTGCAGCACACATCTTGCATTTGTCCTTTAATACTGTGAACCCTCATTAACACGAATTGTAAGGGACCATAGTAATCGGTTATAAAAATTTGTGTTATAAAAATTCGTATTAACTGAGTATTAAAAAATGTCCGTATTACCGTAATCTTTAGTGAGGACCGAAGTTTTGTTCATGTTACGGCGAAATTCGTATTAAGAGAGTTCGCACTAACTAGAGTTAACGACATGAATATCGAAAGGCAGCCTTATAACACGAGTATGGAGAATTACCAAATGAGACCGCCAAGCTAAGTTTGATAGCCAATAGAGTATTGATTGGTTACTATACAAATTGAGTACGATACAAATATCGTACATTTTATTCACTTCCCAAACTTCCAATGCATTATCATTTTCATTTAAATCTATCTTATCGTCCTGCAAAGTGGGATTGTCGGTAGAATTCATTGCAGATCAAACAATTTGCTCTAATACTACTTACGAGACAAAACTAACCAAAATTGTTAATAGTGGGTCATGGATTATCAGAACGCTTGTTTGTAATAACTCTTACTATGACACGTCTCTCAGTCTATGACTCTGTGACACTGCAATCAAATTGTCAATCTTTATTGTTCTGTTTTAAATTTCTCTAAATTATAACTTTCACTAATATTCTTTGGTGGTCCCACGTGTAAACATTGGAAATCTATTCTGCATCTGTTTACCAGTCAGTCGCTGATGTTCATTACGTGAATATCTTCCTTACCATAACAGGAAACTGAGTGATTCTGCTGCCGGAGTGTCGCATGTACAGGAACCGAATATTTGGCCAAGTTATGACGACGCGACGTCGCGACGTCTGTATCCTTGTATTCACGCTGCGTGAATGCTGCAAAAATTGTATCCTCAGACACTGATGGAGTTTGAAAGGTCCGCCACAAGAGGAGAATGAAAATCTGCCCATATGAACTGAATTGATTGATTAGTGTTTCCGGGACCTTCAACTTCTAAGGTAGTTCATTAGTTCTGCAAGTGTAATGCATGTTGTTATCGCGGGAGGTGACCGTTATCTTTTCCCTCTGGCTGACGAGATCCGGCTTTTGGGAATTTTCACCATACCAGGTATCGCCCATCAGCGTGGCATCGGCCCAGCCAGGACAATCTCTAAGCTCCCTACTGGCCTGCCGACAAATATGGTACTGTAGAGCATGGGAGTGTAAGTGTGTGTAAGTAAGGGGTGAGAAGGAAAGACCACAGGCAAGCAAGGAAGAGGAAGGGATGATCACGAGCGGTCCGTGACGCGTTTCTTAGGGTAGTGCTTCGGCATTCGCCTGGTATTGAACGGAAAAACTATGAAAACTAACGATCAGAGGAACCGGACACTACAATTCTTCTCCAGAACAGCGGCCCAGCCGTCTAACTAGTGTCGCAAATTCTACCACCGTCGCGACTCGAACCGTAGAGCATCCCAGTCAGAGGCACTGCAATGACATCAGTTGATGCCTTGAGCCACCTTGATCGGTAAATGAACTGAACCGAACGTATTCTAACACTCATAAAATGATTCCCAACTTTTTCAGAACAAATAATAATGCAAGTTTTGATGATCATCAAATTATACTGTTCGAAAACAATTTGTACACGAGTTTCAATAAAATGTCTACTTAGCACTTTGTTGGTTGAAAGAAAGCGATAAGAAATGTACCCACTCCGAGAAGTAATGTTATTTTAGCGGCAATACGGCTCGCGAGGAAACAAAGTACCACGATAATGCTTATTTTACATTTCTGGATGAAAAATACGAAAACTGTAAGAGTCATTTAAATTTTGTTATGTATGAAATGTATTAAAGAAGTTCATATTCATCAGGGTGGGCATTACCTTCTTTCCCAACCGCGATTATCCATCATTCAAGGGAGATTGACGTCTTTTATTGTAAAAAACGAGCATCGCATGGACTTCGTTTTCCAACGATAAGTAAGCAACCCTATTTAACTATTTTTAAATAGTCGTGGAATGTACAATTACAGCACCCCCTCACTTCAGTGGGATTACAGCACCCCCTCACTTTTTTAATCACGAGGACGCCTCTGCCTATTGCCTCTTCAGACGTCTACATATCAGAACACATTCTTGAATTCGAAAAACTTCATTTAATTTATTCAAAACATAAATTTTGTTCTTGTAATACAAAAGAAATAGAAGAAACTTCGAAAAGCCGTAGAAAGAAGGAAAAAGAGGTTTGCTTTTTGAAACTTATCGATAAAGACGTTTCTACCAGAAACCAAAGGAAGAAAATGATTTTCGAATATATTTGCTTCATTTCATGTACAGAGAAAAAAAAGTGGGAGTGAGTTCCAAAATGAATGACAGAATGATGTTGCATCACCAACAAAATAAACAAAACGCAACACCAAACGTCAGTCCTAGGTCGCGGCGACCCCCAGACAACCTAGGTACTAAATGCTATCGCCACTGCAATGAATCACAAGGACACATCGCGTTTCTTTAACAAACCAGTTTCCTTCGTAAGTGGTCTCCGAGCTGAACATTTTCGGCGAGGCTCTGTCACCCTCACCCGCTCGTTTGCTCGTGCTATCGCCGACCGCGACCTGCGAAGATCGGAGCCACTGGTTCCCAAAATTACGCACTTGCGATGGCATCTGCGTGCAGAGGTCTCCTCCGATGGAGCGATAGCGCCGCCTGCCGCCTAAGGCGCTTCCTGCGTCCCGGTGGCGTGTCGCACGGCCGTTTGTCGTGTCCGCCGCTCCCAACGGAGGCGCTCTTGCCCCGGACGGCGGCCCACGAGGCGCTCGCGGGTGCGCCGACACCGATCACTGCGACCGGCCCTTGCCACTGCCCGCTGCCGTCGGCTTTTACTCTCCCTGTGACCGCTCCCTGCGATCCCCTACTGCGATCGGCCCCTGCGACGAGACACTACGACCAGCTCCTGCCACTGGCCCCTACCATCGGTTTATCCGCGCGTCCACTGCAACAGATCACTGTGAGCGTTCCCAGTGTTCGGCTAATAAGGAAGGTACCTTCAACTAACCACTGCAACCTGGCCCTGCCCCTGCTCGTAGACTTCGGATTCTCCGCGCGGCCACTGTGACTTGCCACTGCGATAGACCAGGCATGGACTCCGGTATCCGCGATCAGCCTTTGCGACCGGCCCCTGAAATTGGCCGCAGTTATCGGTTTCTCCACTAGGCTACTGCAACTGACCATTGCGATCGTTCTCTGTGATCGGCACTGGGAAGGGGTCCCTGCTACCGATCACTGGGACCGCTCCCTGTCACTAGCCATTGCGACCGGCTCCTATCCTTCGACCGATCGCTGCAACAGCTCAGTGCGACTGGCTCATGCAACCAGTTCCTGAGTCCGGCCCCTGTGGCCATCATCTACCACCGATATCGGCCATTGGCCACTAAAACTACTCATTGCCTGTCGCTTCTTCAACTGACAACTGTCACTAGCTATCGCAACTGATGTCTGCAACCGGTCAGTCTCATTGGCTACTGCAACAGGCTTTTCCGACCGTTTTCGAAAGAGCACTGTTAGAGCGCACCGATTCTACTCCAGGATCCTCCAACAATATCTGATTTACCCGAATACGAAAGCAGCAGCGTAGAAAGTGAACCAAAATTCCGGAAACACAAACTATCATCTGCAATAAGAAGAGAAACTTGTAAATAAATAAACAGGCGCAATGCTAAGATATCAGGAATGGGCAGCAGTTGTATTGTCTCGAAAATCTGTTTCATCCTTATTGTGACACATCCCTCAAGGGACGTACGCCATCTGATATCTGGTTTCCTCGAGTAAAAAAAGATTCTTAGAAGTTGACTAGCATGCTTTAAAAGACTACCTCATGAAATGTCTTAACCTTCCTTTACCTTCGATCATCATATTCACAAGCACACACCCGTGTCTTTTGTAGGTTATACTGCATCTTCCGAATCTGCAAGACGGAATCGACAAACCGTAATTCTTGTATAGTATTTCCTAATTGGACTTGTGAGTTAAGGAAATCTTGCCGTAAGAAAATCTTTTTCTAAAGAAACCTTACACAAAATATATTATGAGGCTATTATGTCATTGATAATTAACGTTGAACATCACGAAATATAATTTTTCTGAAATTACTGAGTTTTGGTCATAAATGTTTTGAAGATATTTATTTGCCGATGTTTTTGAAATTTTATTTCTCTATCATCAGATTTCGTTAATTATGTTATGTCCGTAACAAACAATACTCCACCAACAAACACCATGTTTTTTCTTGAGAAAGCACCATCTTATGTGCGATACACTTAATCTGCAGTTAAGATGATGCAAGATTTCACCCTTTATCTGTAAAATTTTAATTAAAATTATATACTCACTGATCAAAACTAAACTCAAAACTTTTCGGCACATTACCTACATTTTATTTCGATCTTCGTAACAAAATACCCTCTGCATCTCCCCCCTGCAAATCACATCAAGCAATTCTTGTCACCCACTTACTATACTGCCTACCGTATGATCTGGCATAGACGATTAAATACGTAATAAAATTACGTATGTGCATTAAGTATATATGCTAGTAGTTGAGAAGTTTGCAAGGCATGTTATATCTTCTTCAGAAATGTTAGGAAGCAAGTTTTCCATAAATTAACCACCTTCTTCTACTTCCGAACATCCTTCTTGAAAAATACTGTTCTAGGGTCCATAAAAACGTCTAACATCTCTGAAATCCTGATCATTGTAATTTATTCTTCGTGTTCTCAAAAGGAAAGCAGAAACTTGCGAATTATATATTTGGTTAACGTTGATACATGTGATTTGGTTAATATTAGATGATGTTTAAAAAAAATGTTTGCCACAAGGTCCTTGGCAGCTGAATACAATTGGTTGTTCATTTACAGAATTATATTCGCTATTTTATTTTTACTTTCTCGCGCTTACTTCGTAGGAAGAGAAAGCTATGTAATCGTTCGCCGGAAAACTGGGAACTTTTCGGCAGAAAAACTCTTATTGTCGAGCCCTGGTAACGAAAAAATGTAAAAATTCTGTTTCTATATATAGAAAATTATTTCTCGCAATACACGATACAGTGAGAATTCATGTATTGTGAGGTCTTGATACCGAAAAATCGATTGACGACAAAACGTGTGTAGACAACGCTAGCGCCTAAATCGTTCAGCCGATATTCTCCAAAATAGATATTCCCTGATCGATATGAACGAACTCGAGGCTCTGAGAGTTTCAAACGGATATGCATGCTTTTTCAGAATTCTAATGTTTCATCTCCACTTGCAAGAATCTCCAGGAAAGTCCGAATTGGCGGAGGCGGTACGGGGCAACTGACCGGAACACGGGGCGCTCCGTGGGGCGGAAGAGGAGGGGCAGGGGGCGGGTGGGGGAAACGGCGCCACCTAACGGGCCTGCACCGCAAGAAGAGCATCCGCGAACGCCCCGGATTCCCACCTCCTCCCCCCTGAACTGCACGCCGCGGGGCAGCCACGACTCATGAGACAGGGTGGGACGAATGGGGCGGAGACGGGTCTGCAGAACCGACGAACGGGAAGAGGAGAAAGAGGCGGGAAGAAACCATAGAAAAGGGGGCGAGTGGGACCACTGACGGATCCAGGGGAAACATGGGGCCATCCCCCCCCCAGAAGGTCTAGAGTTTTCATGTAGCTTTCTTTATTTGGCAAAATTGATTTAAATACTTATCTATGTAATTATTTAAACAATAATATTATTGGGAATAAAATAATATTATTGGGAACAACATTATAATAATATTATTGGGAAGAAAAATTATTGGGAATAATATTGAACAGTATGATATCGACAGTACATTCATAATTTACAATATAATAACAAATATGTTTATTTAACAAAAATCTTTGATCCCCCCCCCCAAAAAAAATTATCGGCTGGATCCGCCCCTGAGTGGGATAAGGCTGGATGAGCAGAGCAATGACGGTAAGTGGCATGAGGGGGTGCGCACTGTGAGTGACCGAAATGTGCGAGGAAAGAGGATGTGCCGATCTGAGACGGCACGAGTATGATTGAGGAGTGGTGAAGTTCGGTTAAGCGGGATATGGGATGGGGAATCTTGAAGGGTGAGCGGGTTGTATTTGGTATGGAAAAGTGTTGCAAGTTGGGAAGGCATGAAACGGTCTTGGGCGCGATTGCAATTTTCACAAAGATATCGCATGTCACATAGAAACATGACACAATTTAAAAATGAATATATTTCAGTACGACTTTACAACTCGAACAATTAATGTTATTATTTGCATACTAGCCTAACGTAATTTCGCTATCTTTGGCTGGTTGATGAAAGTAAAATTATAACATTATTCCGTATTGTAAATTGAAACCTGGTCTAATAACTTCAACTCAAAATCACCTGTATTTTAACTGTGACAAGCGAGTTAGAATATAGTAAATAACAGCAAGACAGCGACTTTTCTTTAGTAAATGAAAACGCTGAATTGAATTGTTTTAATCGTGAGTTACTGCGTAAACATGTGTGACAATTTAAAGAAGGGAGATGATATGGATATTTTCCTTCTTCATTTGCCTGTCTGTGCAGAGTAGCAGCTGCAGTTCCGCGGCCCTCGCTGCACCAGACAGGCACGCACCTCGCTGCACCAGGTAGGCGACCGGGAAAGGCGACGACCCCGCCCGCCCACGCCCCATCGCCCCATGACGCACATACTGCGTCTCCTGCACTCTGCGCCGATTCATATTTAATTCAAGACGGACATTGAAAGCACTCCCATTACCTGAAAATTGTGTTGGACCTGGTACTCGTTGTGATATAAAATTACAATTAGTTGTGATATAAAATTATAAGTACTAAGTTGCCAATTAGTAGATTCAATCGTTACGCCAAAGTGATGCTCGCGAGAAGGTACCGGAAATTTGCTCGACATCTGCGACTTTCAGTCCCTGTGGGACGCCACATTCGTAGGTCGACTCTCATTCCTTTATAACTTTGAGGCTAATGGTAGAGCAGCACCATGTACCACGAGTCCAGGTAACTTATTCTTCCCTACGTTGACCTCACTGATCCTGATCATTCTGACAGTCTAGCGAAAAGGTGATTATTTCTTCATACTCCCTTCCACCACAGATAATTGCAAACTCTTTGATAAGCTTTAGAAGTATACAGATGAAGCTTTCTTTGGCGAGACTCCCTGTTTCGGGGTTGGTTACCTCAAATAACAAAATGTGAACTTACTTAAATCAGGTATCAGTATAAATCATAAGATGCCTTGTAAGGTAAATAGTTACATTCGACTCTTTAACTTTCTTTTTGTTTTTATTCCCAAAGCCCAAACATTTTGAACGTAGAAATAAAACCAAATCAAATTATCTTATGATTACATGATCAGCATGTTCACAGTAGAAAGGATTTTCAGTAAGGGAAACAGTTCTCAACTGGAAGGTACGGGACATGGAAATCTTGCCGAGCAAGGGGATAACATGGAGAGGAAACAAATTGCCTACTGATCCGACGAGTGCAGTTTGCTGGCTTCGCCTCTCCCACCACCCGCCACCTCTAAATCAAGCGCATTCCGCCACGAGGGGAGAAGCAGCGCGCCGCCGCGTCGCGTCGCGACGACTCCCTTGCGGTCAGACCGGTCCTTCAGATAAGATGCGGCGGCGGCAGGGCGGGGGCGGCCACTGTTCGCACCCCGCCGCGCCCACGCCAGCCGCGCCACGCACGCGCCGTCGCGTCACGCGGCTGGGATGGGCCCTGGAAATGCACGTAATAGCGACGGTGCACCCCGCGCACGCGTTTAGAACTAAAGAGAGAATAGCCGTTCTAAAGTCTGCCGTTTCAGAGAGCGCATACATTCTCCCGCTTAAAAACGGTGTCAAAAGTAATCAAACACTAAGTTGCTAAAGAAATTAATGCCAAACGGTTGATCCCCGCGCCCAATACAGATAAGGGTTAACTATTCATTCCACGCCCACTGATTCTTTCGTATAAATCTTCTAATAAGAGGGATCCGTTGTGTTTTTGCAGAGATCGAGAGAACTTTTGCTGAATTTAAGTATCACACCCCACATCACAGCTCTCCCAGCACATTATTTGAAGTTTTATTTCGCTGCCTCAACAATTTCAATTCCCACTCTAAAAGTAGGAATTGAATTGGAAATTCTACAGAACGAAAAAAAGAGTGGTTAAAGAATTTAGGAGGAAGATTTATCAACTACAAAAACTTGGATATTTTTCTGAACAATATTTGTTTCTTACTTTTTTTCCTAGGGCTTCTCCCGGTCGAGAGCCGGTTTCCCTTTGCGTCCCGATGGGACGCGTATTTAATCATACACTAGACACTCACACACTTGAGGACTCTGGTCTGTGGTCAGCAGGACGCTCGGCCGTCCGCGACATACAAGAGAGACAAGGGCCAAGCAAACATGCCCAAGGCGGGACTCGAATCCGCGACCCTTCGTTCGAAACGCTGAGTTGGTACACGCTCAGCCACCTCGGCCATCCAGGTTGGCGGTTTTTAAAATGCCAGTATTAATATTTACGGAAGTCATTTTATTTCTTTTCTGACGATACTGATTACACATTACGGAACCTTCATTTCCTTGCAATACAAATTTCGACTCTTCTCTTGTAAGTTTATTATTTTCCGTATTACCGCTATTTTTGTTTTTATTTTCTTTAAATACCAACCCCCGTAACGAGATCAACTGCTGGAAGATTTTCAGTTGCTGCTGCCGTCACGGAATCACAAATTCCATTTTACGAGCACTTCACCCACAGCAAAAATTCAGTCAGTAGACGCCTATCGTTGCATCAACGCCTTCTGCCTACATCTTCCACTTCCAGAAGCTGCAATGAGACAACGGTACACTCCTTGAATCATGGTGGAATCTTACATCTTGCACTGAATCAAGCACGCTCCATCATACCACTTTAATGATACAACAGGCACGGGCCTGTAATTGTAAACTATTTAATGTTCGTTTCAAAAACATAACCGTTGATCACTGTTTAGGATTGTGTTTGGGTTTTTGTGTTTGGACCACTGTTCAATGGAGTAACATGCAATTTGGATGTGTTGCTTCGGTAGTCGAGAATAATCTGTCAATGTGCACTCTGGCCTACAAACTTTATCACGCGTGGAGACATGTAAATCTATTATCGGTTCCTTGTGTTTATTTATTGGGGGAAGTAAGAATGTGTCAATTAAAGAGTTTTATTGTATATTATTTTTATAATGTGTTTCACCACGAGGATATTAAACACTTACTAATATTTTAAGTTGATGATATGGAACACTTTCTCTTTTGGATTCAATATTATCAATTGTTACAGCGAAGATAATTTTTACGTAATATTGGCCATTACAGCAATGACTAATACACTGTCATCAAACCAGTAATACAAGGGGAAATAAATAAAAACATGCCTTTGAATGAGACAGGGAGTACATCACGCCCCGTCTCATGTAATATAAAGCAGGCGCTCGCTCGAGGATTAATCTCCTCCAGCAAGCACCTCCACGGCTTGTACGCCTCCACGCCTTCACGACCCCACGCCGCGACCGCGTCCTGATTTCAGAAAATAAACCACGCCCCACGGCCCTCTCGCTCCGTGCTCCGTTTTCGACGCCGCGATCATCACGACCGTGTCATCTCGAACATCCGAGAACAAGCCTGCTCCCGCTTCTGCAAGCGTCACTGTTGCACCGCCAGCTGGTCGCCGCGGCATCGCCGCCTCCAAGAGCGCGCCGTCGGCGGCGGAGGGGGCGGCGGCGGTGGCGGCGGCGGCGGGGCTGCGGCGGGGGCGAGGGCGGCGCGGCGTCGCGCTGGCTGAGCGCGGACAAAGCTAGGTGGGCGGGCGGGCGGGGACGGCGGCGCGGACGCGGGCGCGGGCCAAGGCGGGGAGGCCGGGGCGGGCGAGCGGCGGTATCTCCGCATCTGCCGCGGCTGCCGTGCCGTATCGCGGCGCAGCATCGCGCAGGCAGTCCGCACACCGCCGCCACCGCCGCCGCCGCCGCCTCCGCCGCCGCCGTCGCTTCTGCTGCTGCCTCGACCGTAATGAGAGAGCGTCGCGGAGACATCACGACATGCGTTCGCACGCGCGAGCGGAGGCGACGGCGGCGGCGGCGCGGAGACGGGGCACGCACCACTGCCGCCCCCGCGGCGACCTCGACGACGGGAACCAACTGCTCCGCGTGCAAGTGCAGCGGGGACACACGTCCTCAGAAGCAGCGCGGAAAACCCTTTTATGACAGCTTCTCGGTTCGTCCTGCGCTCTCTCCCACTCCCACGAACGCCGCGCGCTGCGGCCGCCGAGAACTCATCTGTCACGCGGCGCTTCCCGTTCTTCTTATTAATGAGACGTTTGTTTCTCAATTACGTGCGCGTCCGCCGGCGGGCGGGGCGAGGAGCGGGGGGCAGGGGGGAGGGGCGGCGGGCAGAGGAATGCGAGCGGCCGCTGCTGATGGATCGCCGGGAGACGCTGCGCGCGCAGATAGCATCGCAGAAATGAAATATAAACTCTGCCCGCTGCCCACGTCGCGCGCGACACTATCTGCCGCCTGTTTTACAAGGCGCGCTTTATTACTGCCGCGCAGAAGCGCTCAAAATGGCGCCGCGACGCTGTGGCCGCGGGCGCGGGCGCAGGTCGCCGGGCTGAGCGAGGCACCACGCTGCGCGGAGCTCCATCGGCCTGCGCTCGATGGGTCGATGCTATCTCGACCTTGGCTCGACGCGTGGTCACCGATTTGCGACTCGCTTATCGTCAGCTTCTCCGGTGAGGCTGTTCCATCAATCCCAATACCGTCAGATAGGGGGGCGTTTAACGTGGAATACAGCTGTTCCGCAAATACCTAAGTGGAGCTTACCCAGGGAATACGTTACGACGAAAGTGCAAATAATGAAAATGGAATTCAGGTTTAATTAATTAGTTTACACGAAATACATCATTCTACATTCCCAATTCTTATTCTTTATACTCCCTTCTCATTCTTTTTTACTCCATTTGTCATACTTGCTTTCGTTTGAGCGAGCCAATCCTCTTCAAATTCTAAGACCTACCTGAACCCTGAACACAATTTAATGTCCTTTTCAGAACTGCTAGAAGTACCTTTGGTAATTCACTAAGCAATCACCGAAATGGAATACGTCATCAGTCATATCACTTTGATTTCTCTCTTTATTTTCGTCTTTGCTTCAAACAATTATCAAGTGCAGGTAACGCACAAGAATGCACGAGAATTAATTGAACTAACTGCAATTTATCGCATTCACAACTTAAAAATTAACATTTGAGATACTGATGTATATTATCGAATATTGACGAATTACGACCATCGAATCTTGACGCCATTATTTTCGATGAAATGTTTTGCCTTCATCAATGTTACTAAATCGACATTCCAAAATCGAAAATTACTTCCCAAAACAGAGCACTGAAAGGGTCTGAATCTCATGAATAACCCATCTTATTCTACTTTTTCCAAAATAAAGATTTATTAAAGGATATGAATACACGGAAGACTCTCACAAGTCCTTCAGGCCACCTTCAATAGTCTCCAGCTCTATAAATGCAAGATAAGAAGCAATTATATTTTGGGACTTGCACTAACACTTCATTTTGATGATTTGTGCATATTTTTTGCTGCATAACTATATTGACTCTGTAGCAACTTCGCCAGAAAACGCCCGTAATAACGATAGAGGAAATAACAATCTTCTTAGGAACATGCAACGTTCAACCTAGTGATGTTCCCCGAACGAATCAGTTGCGTACCGCGTGTGTTCATAAAAGTTCTTGTCAACGTCATGAGGCATCCTTACGTCCACAACTCCTTCTTTTTAGAAATATGATTGCAATAGGACTCCGAAATACATATTTTAGGAGAACTTTAAATTTTATAATGAAATCAAGCATGGCAAGGTTGCAGTGAAGGTAACTAGCCTACTAGATTTCATGGCACTGCGTGCAGACCTTCTTTTGTAGAATTCAGTTGACATATACTTCCCCCATTGTAGTTCTCTATTAAAGCAAAGACATGATCCATTAAAATTAAATAATACATTAGATAGATTTCAAATTCTCAAATTAGGAAAAAAATTAAACATTCTAAATTGAAACAAATCCGGATTTTTAAACTGTTTAAATAAGAGAGCAAACATTGCATTAACTTCCTACGTTCAGGTTGGGAGTTTTAACAAACCAAGATTCTATTAAAAGAGCAGCCCGCCCAAAAGCGAAAATTGTTAATTTAAAGAAACTTAATTTATTTCACATTTTTAGTTCCATCTTCTTCTGTCAGCTCTTCTACACTTATAGTTTGGCCGTGGCTTCTTTTATTACGGTAGCCCAATCTCTTCGGTACATTTTTAAGTATAAACCACAAATAACTGAATATTTTAATAAAACAAAACACAAAATGAAAACAAAAAAGAAATTCGTCAATCAAACATATTTCTGGCTCATGGCAAAAATGTTTATAAAAGGCAGAATTTAAAAAGAAAGTAAACAGGAAATAGTAATACTAATAAAAATATAGATTATTACAAATCTCCGATGTTACAAATCTCGTTTATTTGATAGAAAAAATATATTTTCGTATAAACTATACCCCCGTCGCGCCACTTCAACTTGCGCCCTGACACACCCGTTTGTGGGTTTGGAGGGGAAATGCGAGCGCAGTCAGGGGAAGTTTCCTATGCTCGCAGGAGCGCTTGGCTTCCCAGGTGGGCAAGTAGCTCGTGCGGGCGCGGTTTGACTCCTGCGGGCCTAGTTTAAGGGGAGACAAAATATCATTGTAGCGTCGTGGCGCGCTCAAACGGTGCCTACCTGCGCGAGGGCAGGAAGTTTACCAAAGGGCGCAGAAGATGACGCATTGGGAATTTCTGCCTAGCGCGGATACGGCGCGGAGGCAATGGGGGCGGCGGGAGGCCTTTATAACGGCGCGAGACAGGGCCTCCCTCTTCTTGTTCTCAGCAGCGTCGAAGGGCACTTGTGCGTAAGTTTGTGCGAGGGGCGCACGTGGGCAAGGGGCCGGCTATTCATTGTCTTGACGAGCGAGACATGCATTAGGTCTCAGATGTAGAGCGGTGTGGTAGCCTTTCGATTAAAATCTCTCCTAGTAGTGGGATCTATTTAGTTAGTTAATTGTAAGCAGTGAAATTTGTTCTTTGTGACTACGGTCTAGCTTATGAATAAACTCACTATTATTACAACCCACTCTCGTCTGTGTTTTGATTACACCCGTATGACGCCACAATCATCAAGAGAGACATTGATTTCAAAGGAGGAAACACAAGGATAGGAGGATAAAATTAATTCAAGGAGAAACTGCCCTCTAGAGCGGAGGGGGTCTTCCAGATCCCATACCTTTCTGATTCTATCGAACTTTTTGACAATTTTGCTAAATTAAATTGAATTATCAACAAAATAGACATGTTTGTTCAATTTAACAAAAAAATATTATTATTAATTTTTATTCACTGTCAGGCCCTAAGGCTAAAAACGTGATGGTTTCAGAGTTACACAACACAAACATATACAAAATTTATTGGACAACTTTACATTTGCGGATTATTCAATTGGTCTCCTGCACAGTTTGTATTTGTTTGAGATGTGAATCATCCTATGGATAGCGTTGTTGAAATGGGTTACAGGAGAGAGGAATGAAATTCTGGAGATATGTTTTTTTTTTAATTCTTGGGAAGTATGTTGTTATTCCAAGTGGGATGGTAATAGTGTGCGGAATGAGTTTGAAGAAAATTTAAGAAACGTCTTGGTTATCATAGCATGAACGTTGCTTAACATTTACGGGAAAGAAGACTATTATTTGGTTTAAGATATAATTCATTAGTTGCTCGACAGTGTTTTGCAAATGAGATATAATTGGAGTTATATGAGATTGGATGTCAAGAGCTATGGGGAGAGTTGGTTGTTTGGGAGAGAAAATTTTCAGAGATTGCGCATATGTTATTCCATTTCAAAAGCTAGATATATGTTTTGTATTATCAATATTTAGTGCATGGTAAAAGTACATGGACTATGGGAAATGTGTGTTGGGAGAGAAGGAATGGAATATGATATTATTGGAAAATGTGTTGAAGGTGTTAAACAACGCATGATTCATATTCGTACACAAATGAAACAAATCTTCGCAAATATTTATATTTGACATTAATGACAAAACATATAAAATGTTTGTGCCAAATAAAAGGCTAATGTATAATAACATAGCATTGTATTAGCAATTCCATTACGCATTATTATGTTAAGTCATAAAACAGAACAAATATATCGAATGTTTATTCTGAATTCTCAGTTTTTGGGCGAATAGTCTCGATTTTTTATCTACACCCAAATATTAGTCATTCAAATTCTAAGAAATATTTATGAAAAATTGCAGTTTATTTCGAGCAAAAATTCATAAACTATATCAATGATTTTCAACTTCCTATAAAATTGAAACCTGTAAAAAAAAGCAAACAATGATTTGTGGGACTCTGAGTCCCCCCTGGTAATACTGGAGCGATTGGGGGATTAGAATAAAGGTTAATAAGCAACCTTTAATGAAGGAATGTGTTGTTGTCTAGTTATTAAAGTTATAAATACCGACCTTTCTTAAATCAGACACACTAATACTATTTTTCAATAATTTATTTTGTTTACGGTTTCGAACCTTATGGGGATTTGTTTCAAAAATTGCACCTTGCGTTCAGATAGTAAAAAGACTTTGTTAAACTTTTTAAAACAAATCTATTGGGTTGTATTTCATTTAAAAAAAGTCACTCTTAGATGTAGCTGAAGTAAAACTCCACGGGTTAATTCATGCAAATATGTTTATTATTAACAATTTTAAAAAATATTAGTTTAATAATATGCCTTTTTTTAGAAGAAAGGTAAAAATATTTAACATGATAAATTATTATTAATTATAAAGCAAACATGATAAATTATATTATTAATATATATATATATATATATATATATATATATATATTTGGAATAAGAAGTAGAAGAAATGTATACTTCTGCGAGAGACGCTCTTTCCAATAAAAGTAAATAACAAAATTGATAAAAAATTAAAATGTTTATTTTTGGAAGAAGCAAAATATTTTCTATTCATATTTGAGTACTCGGTGTGCCCTCATGAAACCTCGTTGTTAAGCTTATTTCTTTTGTAAAGCCTGAACTTTCATGATTATTCATAGAATTTATTTCAATGAGACGCAATAATAACATTTCATATTTTATCAAGTGAGACAATGGCGATGAATAGTTCATGTGATGGAATGATTCGAAAGCACTGCATGGAGTGAGAATGTGGGCAAGCTTTCAGTCAGCGAGTATATTCAAATGCGTCTGATACAGTCAGTCCTTTCGTCTCGGGCTACTCACCTATGAAATGTTATCGTTGGGTCGCGCAAGCAAATGCGAATGGATGCAATGCAAAAAAGAACCACCGAATAAATGCACGAGAAAACGAACGATACAACGCTTCACAATCAGTATGTGCACTGACGTAGGCGAAATACCAGAGAGGCAAAACCAAACTCGCATACGAAATGACGATATTTTCATCGGTTTAACAAAACATTCTGGATATTTTACACGCCATAAGAGTCGCACTTTTGGTTAAATCAATGCTACGAAAAACGTATGCGAGCGAAAACGTCGCTTTTGGTCGACTGGAAAGACAGTTACGGACGCGTGACTGCAGGGCGTGTGAAAGTGTTGTAAAAGCAGCTGTCACAATGACGCCCGCGAAAATGCTCGAGAAGATTCTCCCCATTTACACATGGGAAACATATAAAGGTACACCAGGGACCAGGTAGAACGGTAGCCTCCAGCAGCTAGACAGGCTCAAAAAGATTGATCCGCTGTTTAGTATAAAAAGTAAAAAGGAGCTAAGAAAAGAGGGCAATTAAGTGGCAGAGATTGACAGACTGACACGCAGATAAATGATAAGAAGAAAGTCTGTTAATTGACAGATTGACAGTAAGCCAAATAAGTAACAAAAATAATCCGGGCAATGATGACATTTGCAAAGCACGCGCACGCTAACGACAGTGCGGAACGAGAGGGGAAGAAAACGGTCTAAGAGGGCGATTGTTTATTCGATAATAATACTTCACGGTATTTTCTGTAGTATATTCTAAAGAATCAGGAACAACATATCTTGAAATAAATCATTGTGAATTAGAGATACAAATTCAACGTCTACTGACTTTGAAATGTTTTACCAATCTTTAGGGTTTCCTTACATCCCTTATAACAATATCTACAATTTCTATAAGAGTGATAAAAGAGATAATATAATCTTTGGATTTTTCACTAAGCCCTAAAAATTTATCAATTTTTGATTCACTTATTCGCCAAATAGTGATCAGTGGACATAAAGGACCGAAGACTTGGAAACAATATTTCATTCCAGCAAAATTAGCGACATTTCAGTGTTAATCGGGAAAATTGATCCCATAAAGATTGGAATGTATTGATCATAATCTCAATCAAAAATATTAAGTACAAGGTCAACTAAAAGAAATACTGATGAAGGAAAAGATACATTCAATGAATCTATTAATTCGACCACTAGAGAAATCTCGTCAACGAATCCATTCAACTAATACATCTAAAAAAATTTAGAATAACTTAATGAAAGACATTTATTGGAATAAAATCTATGCACCCAATTGTGTCCTAAGAGCAATATATAATGTGAAATGAAAATAATTTCTCTATAAAACATTGAAGATGCAGAAGGAAAAAATCAAAATGATTAGGTGTGTCCTGCTAATTTGAGTATCTCGAAAATGTATTCGAATGTAATGCATTTTGTTTTTGAAAATATTCAAATTCTTTTAGCTATTATGTAAAACGTTACAGCACTAAGAACATGAATTAGGTCGCTTTCTCATGAGTAGCGAGTGATAATAAAAATAAAAAGTCCATTTTGCTAATAGGAATTCATGGAGAATACATTCGCTCATAATTGTTAGTAAATATGTGTCGACAAAATTTCGTCTAACATACAGGGGTGACCAATTTCTTATGGTAAAATTATGGTTTTATTTCTTATGGTATATTAAAATATTGGTTTTAAAATTATGGTATTATTTCTTATGGTATATTTATTATTCACATCTGGTCAGATGAAATTATTCCGAGGTGAATGTGGATTGTCCCGTGATACGTTCCAGCATTTTTTAGAGAATGTTCAATTGTAAAGATTGGCTACAGCGACTTGAAACTTCTATCTGATGAAAATTGGGTATGTTTTCACAGTTCTAAGTACACAACATCTAACGTTGCAGTTCTCTTCTTTGAGACTATTTCCACCAATTTATAAATTTCCTGATTTCATGTAGTTTTTCGTATTCTTTTTTTCTTCTTCCTACTGGAGTCTACTTAAATATTTGTTTGGGTATACGATTCCATGCCATACGATTTACGTAACCAAACCATCCTAATTGTTCATAATTTACGTAATCTAAAAAAAATTGTCATTCATTCTTTTAAAATACTACTTTTAATTTTTTCACTTCTTGACACAGATATTAAAGCAGATTTACCATAATAATTTGACCATCCCGGTACATTGTATTCCCCCGTTATCTTCCATCACGACGTGTCCCGCTCTCCAGAGAGAGGGTCTTTGACCCGCGCTGCCGCAGTGACATTTGGGGCTCGCGGTGCGTGCGTGCGCGCAAGCGGCTCCGATCGAATCGCTTGGCGGCGGCGGCGGTGGCGGTAGCCGCGCGGTCGCCGCACGCGTGCTGCGTGCCGCAGTGGCGTGATCCGCGCACGCGGGCGTACTCGTGCTTGCGGGCCGCCCAATTACGCTAGGAGCGGCCCGCCCGCCCGCGCTGGCCGGTCACGCGGGCGCCCCGCAGGGGCCACGCCCCCGCGACGACGCGCGGAATGGTTTTCATCGCGAGGAAACGCATCGCCCTTTCGCAAAAAAAAAAAAACCGCTCCTGGCTGCCTTAGAATTATAATTTACAGCCAGCTTAAACGGCCGAGTTTAACATTCCCATACAGTTCCATTGTAGCAAAATGAGAATTCCAGAGAAAATACCTTTTCACTGTAATAAATGTCAATATTTGTACTGTGTTTAATAGTTTGTTTAATACTTCTGTAAGTAGTTAATCACAGCTCCAGAAGAAAAAAACAACCTACAGCAAGGCAGGTAGGAACTCATCGCTCAATTCTGACTTTATGGATGACGCTTGATAGGAACTCCATTCATAACTTTTCTCCTATCGTGAATGGAGCCGTGTTAATGTAGGCAAGGGCATTTTTCTAACTTCTATTTCAATTACTACAAATGAGTCCTCGCTTACTTCTCTCAATTAAAAATACAAAAAGCATATCAAGAGGTCTAAATTCCGGAGACATATTGTGTAATAGAATTAAAACATTGATATTTTAAAGCCAAAGGAATCAGTAGGTCTAAAACTAAAACTAAAAATAAAAAAAAGCAAACAAAATGTACAAGACATTTTTCATTACAAGAAAAACTGAATGAATATGTTAACGTCACGGGGTCGTGCAAATCGTTTGTCGCCTGCCGTTGACAAAATACGCGGCAACTTGTAAAGCTGCCGCAGGACCTCAGTGCTGCAAGCGCGCGTTCGCGAGGGGGGGTTTGGGCGGGGGCGGCGCCGGGGGGCGTCCCGCGGGCGCTGCGTCGGGGGCGGGGCGCCGGGCGGCGGGGGACTCGAAGGCCGCGCGCGGCACGACAGGCGATGCGGCGCAGCGCAAGGTGACCCCGCCCACGCCACCGCCGCCGCCGCCGCCGCGAAGCTGCGTGCCCCGGCGCCCCTCCCCCCCTCGACTCTCTGCGATTCTTTACATATTCGGAAGAGTGCGTTTTCGATGGTAACATAGTTTTCGAATGACACTTTTGTTTTTGATATTAACATAGTTTTCGATTGATACTCTAGTGTTTGATAGTAACATAGTCTTTGATTGATGCTCTAGTTGTAGAAAGTAATACAGTTTTCGATTGATTCTCTAGGTTTTTGTAGTAACATAATTTCCGATAGAACTTTTTTTTGATAGACACTCTGGTTTGCGATAGTCACAGTTTTTGATTGATATTCTAGAATTTGATATCTAAATAGAATCGATTATTTTGCATCCACAACTGCAGCATCAAGACATTTCAAGTAAGAAACGTCCATTTTATTATTGATAGCATGAATTGTGTTGTGAATTTAACATCTTTTACATTTGTTACTAAAGTACATTAATCCTTATGACGTTTCGGAAGAAGATGTTAGTGGTCCATCTTCAGACAGTTTAATAAAGAACACACCCCAGACGACGCTATTCACAGCAGCAAGACACATCTAAATATCTAGATTGCCTCCGACAGCTTGTTCTAGGATTTATTCTTAGATGGAATGATAAGTGCAATGCTTTGACTAAGATGCCTCCAATGGAGGCCGGACATGATGGGAACGTTGTAAGATAAATTCCATGGTGGCTGCAGATATATTTTGGTAACCCATAGTGGTTATTAATTAAGGATCGAGAAGGTATCAACCACAAGGGTATCAACCAAACATTACAATATAAATTTAATATTACGAATAAACAGCCATACACGTGTTTCGGAACTAATTTATCCCATCTTCAATGGCTCCCAGTATCATCGATAAACTTGGAGCCATCATGTATGTCGTGCAGAATTCTGCAGTCTGTCACAGTATCCTGACATGATCTCACATTTCTTAAAACTTCCACTTATCCTGAAACAATAGCGCTTTTTCACTGCCGACACCAATTTTCTGAGATTCTCTGAATCAGATTTTCTCTTAAACCTCAGACTTCGAGTTACCCGTGTCCTCAGGAATGTCAGCGTTCCCTTCCAACCATGTCATTTCCATCATTCAGTATCTGCCGGTCTTCTGCTTCGTCTATATCAGTGTTGTGCAACTGGCCCTTAACCATATTAAAGGTTTTAATTGTGGCCCTTGAGGCTTTGCAAAGTTGTACACCCCTGGTCTACAATTCACAAATATATACGTCCAGATATCACCTACACGTGGATGGCGCTCTTCCTTTGCAGTGGCGCAATCTGAAAGGAGTAATGCGTTAGAGTATGTTTTTGAATCGTTCATCCGAAAAGGTTAAAGTTCGGATGAGGTGTTTTGGGAGCGGTGTCTTGGCAGCAATGACGGTTATTAACGGAGAAACGTTTTTTAAATAAAGAAGTAAAAATATGTTTCAACTGCTACCAGGTCAGGTGACATTGTTCTGCGTTTCTGCTTATGAGAGCAGGGAAAGTGCGGGAGCGAGGGAAAGTGCTGGAGCGCCCCGGAAGGGCGAGGCGGGGAGTCAGGGCAGGGGTGAGGGGGGCGCGGGGTCGTGACTGTCGCGGGAGGTCGGAGAGCGGCGGGAAAGCACGCGAAGAGAGCAGCGCGCAGCGCGACACCCTATCAAATGCCAACAAGGCGGCTCTCCACGGCTTGCTACTCGACAAAGGCGTCTTAACATGTACACAGAAGCGAAATAGTTATTTACGTAACTAGTACAAAATGAGAGTCCTCGGCTTACGAATGAAATATTGACGGACGAGGACACTATTGGAGCTGACGGCCCTTTCATACGAGATGTGTAGACAATTTGTTTGTACGAATTCATGGAAACTTTTAAGTATAATCTCTTGGGGTCATTCTCATTATGCGAGGTGGCAGTCATGCTGATTCATGACATCCCATTGTTTTGTTGAGTTTGTAGTTCCCAGTATTTTATTTTGCCATAACATCTTTGCTTTATGCCTACGAGGATGTGTACGCAAAGGAACACTTTCCAGTCAACAATCAATGAAGGTAAGTACTATATTCCAAGGCCGAGTGGTGAAAACTTATTTTTTTGTATGCCAACACTATAAAAGACCTTTTGGGTTGCAAGAAATCATTCAAAATGAGGCATTTAACGGCATAAATGATTACGTATTACCATTTTGCGACATGAATGATTGCGTCATCACACGTTCAGCCAACTGCAGCGAGAGCATTGTGGGGAGGTAAACGAAACAGCCGACCATCGTTTTCTCGCACAGATGTCAAATACTCGAGGCGTCACTAGACACGTGTTTCGCAAAATTAAGTTTGATACTCTTATAAATTTATAATGCGGTTATACAAAAAATAGCGTATGTAATTTGTTTATAATGTTGCTTTATTGCATTCTTACAAATTTGAAACTTGCTCCTAACGTCGCTCGTTTCCAAAACATGTAATCATGCAATAAAGCTTAACATTATAAACTATTTGCATAAACTGCTATTGAGCATGGCTTGGGTTGTCTACCCGAAGGTTTTTGAGAGTGTACATCATGTTTGGTATATAGTGCACACCCTAGAGATCTATCGATTTCATTCTAAACTGAGTTTTGTAAGGCTAGTATGAAGTCATGGAGGGCCATGTAACGTATACACAACGTAAACACGTAACAGCAAGTAGAAGAAACACGAGATATTCAAATTGACAAGAGTATTTTTAAGAAGGTTCCCTATTCCTTCTGCTGTTCTGCATTCATTGGCTCCTCCATATATCCAACTGTGTCAACTGTGACAAGATATGCAAAGGGGAAACGATAAAGTATTTATGTAGATATGCACATCATTAATCGAAAACTTGAACCAGGTAAAACCTGCAAATATTTGGACAATTTCTTCAAATTCGGTACGAATATTCTTTCAAGTTATTATAAACGACATAGGTGCAAACTTTATTATTTACGATTCCGTTTTAAAACGGTGTACGTTTTAATGGTTCCACGTCTTGTAATGTTCAGGTTCCTTGAACTAATATTCCCGAACGTTACTCGATCGTTCGGTACTACATCTGTATTTTTATATGACGAACAGATCTTAGATGTTTTGGCATGACTATTGTTCAGAGAACTACTTTATATTACATATTTCACTCGCTTATATTACACGCGTAGTCCAGGGTAAAACGCGTCTGTGCATGAAAACAGCTGAGATATATTGTGGTAGAACAGGTGACATGAATGACAGTATGCAATATGAGGTGGGTGTCTGTAATCGAAGGCCGTGGGGGTGCAAGCGGCGGTGTCCAAGGGGGCTAAAAGCGGTGGCTGGGGCGAGGGTTGGGGAGAGGGCGTGAGCGGGGCGGCGGAGAGGGCGGGAGGGAATAGGGGGCTGATGGAGACAGGCGAAGGGCGCTGAGGAGTGAGGACCGGGGCGAAGGGAGTGGAATGTGGGCGAGGGGGAGAGTCGAGGGGCGATGGGCGTAGGACAAGGTCCGAGGGGGGTAAGGGGCGGGGGTGAAGGGCGATGAGAAGCGGGATGGGTGATGTGGACGATGGGGTCGAAGAGGGGCGAGGGGATGGGGCTGCGCCTGTCTAATGAGGCCGGATCACGGGTGCTCCCATTAGCCAGGGGCAGGGGAGGTCCGCGCGGGCCACACCACATCCCGGAGCGAAGCCGGAGTTTGCGACGTTGGCTTAGGTTCAGGAAACTTGTCCCAGACAGATTAGACAAGTATTTACCATTGTTTACTACTCGTTGGGAGGCGTGTTGTTGTCAATAGCTTCCTCTGAGCTACTAAAATGATGCGTTTTGATATTTTCCCAATAACGAATGTCCATGGAAAAGAGATATGAGAAAATAAATAGTACCATAAATTTGATACTACATAAAGGAAAGTACGGACTATCAAAGAACCGGTATGGGACTTGAATTTATGAATTGACTGTGAGTAGGAGAGATGCCAAAGATGAAGTTTATTTTAAGTGATTTCAATGTTCAGTATGCACGTCATAAAGGGTTATGCTCGCGTCTGAAAAAAAGCGTCCAAGCCTCTAGGCACAGATGTAATGGTGAGCTCAATGCAGAAAAGAAGGCATTAGAGAACATGTTAGGTGCCTGTAAAGGCAATGAGCGGTTTTGGAACGATGATGCAATTGCCTCGCGCCTGCATAGAGGCGTACCGAAGCGTACAATGTCAGCTAGAGAACAGAAAGCCCGTACCTATGAGATGAACTAAGAGGAGGCGCGTCAAGAGCACAACGGGCGGAGTCATAGAGGCAAGACGCGCTGAGCCTTGCGAAGCGAAGATGAGAAGAAAGCGGTCAGGGGTAAAGGGTAGAGAAAGTCCGTTGAACAAGTTACAACAAGCGAGTTAGCACAGTAGTTGTTGGGTAGTAAATAAGTGGGTGAAATGACAGACGACCGAATGGAAAGACAAAGAGTGAGTGATGTGACGGGAAAATGGGTAGGTAAGCGAATGAGCGAGCAGTTGGCAAAAGGATATGGAAGGAAGTGGGAGAGGGCATTATGGAGTAAATAAGCATGTGAGAGGTTGCATTGGGTGCAAATGGGGCATTCGATGAGGCTGAGTGGCCAGGTAGACATCAAGTGTGCGAGAGGGCAAGTAGATAAGGCAAACAGCTGGGTAAATGGTAATGGACAAGCGAATGGGCGGGTAATGCGCAGGCAAGAGAGTGGGTGGTTGAGCGAATGGAGGACTGGGCGTGTGGGAAGGATTGCGAGTGCGTGATTAGGAGAATGGGCGTTAGGAGAGTGCGCGAGTAGGGGAGTGGGGGAGTGAGCGACTGAGCGAGCGGTAGAGACAAAGGGGGATTGAAAGGACGGGCGAGTGGACGGGCGAATGGACGGGCGAGTGGACGGGCGAGTGGACGGGCGAGTGGACGGGCGAATGGACGGGCGAGTGGACGGGCGAGTGGACGGGCGAGTGGACGGGCGAGTGGACGGGCGAGTGTACGGGCGAGTGGACGGGCGAGTGGACGGGCGAGTGGACGGGCGAGTGTACGGGCGAGTGTACGGGCGAGTGGACGGGCGAGTGGACGGGCGGGACGGGCGGGACGGGCGGGACGGGCGGGACAGGCGGGACGGGCGAGTGAACGGGCAAGTGGACGGGCGGGACGGGCGAGTGGACGGGCGAGAGGACGGGCGAGTGGACGGGCGAGTGGACGGGCGGGCAGAGGACGCGCAGAGAGCGGTCGCCGCGGGGGCTGTGCGCTGGGCGTGCGGGCGATGGGCACGCGCGGGCAAACGACCGCCGCCCATTCGTCGCGGTCCGACCAGCGCCTCCTCCTCTTCCCCTCCCCCTCACTCGCCCGCTCACAACCTCCTTCTCCGAACTGGCGCCGGAGCACACCTGCGCGTACCGTTATTAGCGCATGGCACTGATACACGCGGACCAGGAAGTCGTTTGTTTAATTTCCGACCAACCCAAATGTGCTCCAAAGTACGGGTAGGCGAAAATGGAGGAGAAAAATGAGCAAAATTAGACAACGCGAGATACACTCTTCGCAAGGTAAAAGAAGCTCATAATGCGTTGAAAGTGGAAGAGTACAGTTTTCTTAATATTTTTATGAGGTTTTAGAGATTATCTCCCTCATGCCATGGGGATTCTAATTTCGGGAGCAACTGTTCGTGAAATACTTCGTTCATTTAAAAAAAATATATCAAAGTTCATTTTCTATTCTCACGGCTATACAGCTCCGTAAATGAATAGGTAAAACAATTAATACTTTTCATACACATGCGTTGAATTTAAATGATTGGAATAAAAGACATTGAATGAATGAATTTGAATTGACTTATTTATTCATGCAAGAGGTTTGAGAAATTATTTGTTTAGCAAGTACGAAGAATGTTTAATTTCCCTGTAGACGAAATTTTCGTAATCCCTTTAGGAACTTACTGATGGTTAATTACATATTCTATTTTTATATAGAATGGAATTTTATGTTATATATTTAATTTAATTCCAGGACGTATTATTGCATTGTCTGAAACTATTGAACGATACAACTCAAGCACTCCATACGCAACTGATGATTAATTTCCTCAGTCTGTACACACGTTGCTCGCCAGACATGAACATTACTCTAATACATTGTTAAAGTGCCGTTGGGCGCGGACTCACAGTGCAGGTGGTGCGGGACACCTCGAACCTCTTGATCTCGTGCTGGCAGAGGAAGGCGGACACGTCCAGGAAAAGGGGCACTGAAAAGAAAGAAAAAAAACACTTACATGATGCACTAGATCAAATGCATAATGGATTACACGAAGGAAACTTGTGCACTAGTACTTCTGCAAAATTCGTTTCGAAGAGTGAGTGACAGTGGAACGGTGCAAAACAGCAAGTTTCGCATCCGTTTCGCAAGCGCAGCGGTGCGTCAGGCACACACATCAGCTCATCCCATGCTCGCAGCGGTTGATTCAGGTCAAACCTTTCCTCAGGGAAACATTGTGTTTGTTGACTGATGATCAAATCAGCTGTTTTTTCTCGAAATCAGTATTTCTCGAATTAGCTGGTTAACGTTCACATAATCCAAAATGAGTGAATATAATCGGAAGAACAGCCTCAAGTATACTTGGAACTTTGGATGAATGATGTGCATATGATCCAACATTAGGTGGCTAGGGAGGTGAAGTACATTTTGGTGACGAGAAATCGAAATTATAAGCACCAGAGTGCTAGGGGTAAGGTTCTAAGGTTAATGAGAGGTAAGGTGTGTAATTTTAAATTCCACGGTGTCTGTAATAAAGTTCTATTTGCACTATACCACCTAACCTAACTACATTACATGCTTCAGTTGACGTTTCGCTACGCATTTCCGAGTCGGGGAAAAGAAGCTTCAGCCTTCGGCTTTCCAGATTTATTTTAATCAAACTGGAGTGTGTAACGCATTACGTCCAAAGCATTTTTATTCCCAAAATGCACAAGACCCTTACCCTCGGGCAATCACCATACTTTAGCTGGTGCTCTGTAGCTAATTCCATCAACCACAAGATGACCAAAATGATCTGTTCACAGTCATTCATGTAGCTGTATCCAAATCCTTTGGAATGTACAAATGAACGAACATAGAAGTCACCTTACACTCGGACAATCACCTTACTTTAGTTTAACACTCTTTGGTTGACGCGAACATCAAACGGATGATGACCAAAATTATCCGTTCATAGTCATAGCTTTATCCAAATCATTTGGTTAATGTGCGAATTAAGCAAGTAATTCGTGGCAGCTTAAAGTACGGCTATGGCAGGATTCGTTAGTTGGTGAATCTTTCTCGATGTTCGTAGAGCACTCGGGGCGGTACGCACCAATTTAGGAAAGGCGGCTCAGGAAAAAATTACCTGCAGTGTCTCTGACCTGTAGGTTCTAGGGTTCGAATCCTTACGGCGACAGAATTTTCGAAACTAACTAGATATCTACTTGAATCTAAGCCTTTGTCTGGAGGATCTTTCTCTAGCGGTCGGCGGTTATGATCGGTAGTTTTCTGGGGTTTTCCCACCAACACAAGGCACATGCCGAAGAAGTACCCTAACAAACAGGCATCGGGTCTTGCGAGATCTTTCCTTCCTCTTCCTTGTCCTATCATCAACCTCGCAAATGTAATGCATTATACTACCACACAAGCTGGGAGACCATTCGGAAGCTTAGAACTAATCCCGGCTGGGGTGGCATGGTGACTCGCAGGTGGGAGATACCAGGTTGAGATAAACCCCGGAAGCCGACGGGTAGGCCTAGAACGCCGGATCTCGTCTTCCAGAGGGAGAAGGTGGTTGCCACCTCCCATGATAAAAAATGCATCTCACTTGACGGGACTAATGGCGCACCGGAATCACTAATCAATCAATCGGGCCGCTACACGAACGGGTAAGTGCCTGAACGGATAAGTACTGCCATTGGCGGCAGATGTCTAAGCTCGTATACCCATGTCAGAGCCGATATGCTGCGATAGCATCAAGCATCCAACACCACCAAATATGTAATATGCTCTCTTAGTATTTTAGTAATGTAGATTAGTTTTGCCGCTCTCATAAGAGCAATCAATCTTTGTAAATGTAATCTCTAAAGAAAGAGGATTTCACGGAAACCTGACGAATTGCACTTTAACTTTAAAAAATATTGAAGATTTGTTCAATAAAGCATCTAAATGCCTATTTAAAATGCAAGCCGCGACTCGTTTAGTATTCTTGAAATATATATCAATACCAATTATTTAACTCAACGAAGAGTTCTAATACCTTAAAACCTAAACGTTTGAGACCAAAGGGCTCAAAGAAACGTTCCTCACATAGTAAACTACTGGAGGAAATCTTCTGGGACATTCTACTTCATTTTTGTTGGTACGATGTTTCTCGATATTACGTCACCTGTTGAGAAACGTGAAGAATCTGCAACTATAAGGGAAATTTTAAGACAGTGTTGTGAATTGTTCCACGAACTTCTGCCTATAATACTGCATACATATTTATTGACAATTTGTTTCAAATATCAATTGCATATTTTGCATATATTGCTGTAAGTATATTGGAAGTTATCTTTATACATTTTTAAACAAATAACTGGAAATGGAAGGATAGATGGGTGAGGTATAACATGCGAGATTTCTGACAAGTCTACATGGAAGTCTTTGTCGCTAATTAAGTTCACTTAAGAAAACTATTTGAACAATATACATTTAATTCTGTTGTTGACAAATATAAAACTACATAGGTTCTTTTTGCTTCCAAGGTTTGCTACAGGATGAAATATTCTAGAAAGTAAGGTTTTTATTGACATTTACACGTTTGTCACCGCAATAAATACATTAATGTCAGCGCTTAGTTATGCTTTCCAATGTTATTTGCTACATAAAAAATGAAATTGGATTTAAAAGTGAACGATTAATTTGGAATTTTTCGTATTTCAATTCGTAGTGTTGTACCTGGATAATGAGAAATAATGCAAGAAGTTTGCCTGCTTCTTAAGTATGGAAATCAATAAACAAATATCACTAAATACACTAATACTTTAACGAAATAAGATAACAGCTGAAAAATCAAAAAGAGACATTAAAAGTCTCTAAAAATATTCCGTCATAAACCATGAAAAACCTGAAAAGTTATTTTGTTTCATTTTACAAAATATTGCTTAATAGTGAAGAATTTTCAAGTTAGAAAGATCGCTTATCATCTTTCTTAGCGGTGAAATAACACTACTGGCTCATTTGAAATAAAGGCATAAAACAAATACTACTAAGAAGAAACATTCTTTGTTAATATGCTTTACAATAGTTTGAACTCTTAATATACGCAAAATAATTTAAGTAAAAAAGTATGCATGATGTAGTTTTCCAAATTAGAATCTCGTCTCTTGAAATGCACCAAAGTAATCGTGTACGAGAACCAGACAATTATTCTTGGAAGAGGTAGAGGTCTTACCACGTGAAGAAACAAGCCTTTTTAATTTTTCTTCGTTCATTCAAACCAATTTCCTGGCAAATGAAGCCAAGAGGAACGTAGTGTAAACCGATGGCGAGTCAACGGGGGTACATTATATGAAAAGCGCACCAAGAATTTCTTCGCAGAAGCTACAGGTATAGTTGACTTATTGTATTTATAAAGTTAACAATTGATACACTGAATGGCTTTCATTAGAATAGAAAATTAACAAGATTAACGACCAATAATTAAAAACGTCAAGAACGATGATTTTCATCATGGGTGTTCTCATGGGATTTTCTCATGGGTGTTCTACTAACAAAAAGAATAATTGAAGACATATGGTTATATGATAATAATTGATATTTTGATCATTTCACTAATTACTTTCTATTTAATACTGTATATCAATTCTTACCTCAGTTTGTGAGCGCAAAAATGTAGAGGCTTATCAGATTTTCTCAATACTTCTTACGCAATAATTCTTTCGCTATAATTCTTACGCAACATTCACGTACTTTGTTTAGGGCAGATAATTATATAGGAATCTTATAACTAAATAATAATGAACTGTAATGTATCCAAAAAATAAATTTACTGTAATATAATGGAATAAAATTAATAGAATGTTATTACGAAATGTATGCTAGTTAGTGGGATAATAACTTGTGCACTTCAAAGGTTTGCGCTCAGTGACCATTCTAAACAAAACCAAACTCAATCAAAAATAGTTCTCTGAAAATCGTCCTTAGAGAGCGGCTTCATTACCTAATGAGGTGCACTGAAAGTTGGCCCCGCCCCAGGTTCAGGGTGAGTTTTCCCGAAGCATAACGCGTGGGGCGGCAGGTCACACGAGGACACCCGATTGGGGCGGACGGCCGCGGCCGCACACAATCAGCTGAGTGAAAAATTCACAAGAGAGCCGCGGAGCGAGGATCGTCTTGGCCGGAGGTAGGGAGCGAAGCGGGGCGGCGCGGCGGTAGGGTTGGCGGGGAGCGGGAGTGGGCGCGGGGGCGGGGCTGGGCGGGCCCGGAGGCCGAGGCCCTACATGTTTCATTAGCGATCGAACGCGGGAGAGGAGCGGGGGCAGGAGAGAGCGTGGGGCGGGGCGGGGCGGGGCGGGGCGGGACGAGGCTGAGAGCTCTGACGGTGGAGCCGTAATCGGCAGCGGCAGTTTTCGCGGCGGATCGGGGGCGGCAGCGGTGGTGGCGCTCTCCGGGAGGCAACGCTACAAATGGGAGAGGGGAGGGGAGGGGTGGGGCGGTGCGTAGCGGCACGGGACATGTTCGGGAGTGCGATTCGAAGGGGAGGAGTGGGAGCGTGCAGCGGACGCGGGGCGGCGGGGGCGGGTTGAGGTTGGGCCGCATTAGCTGGGCGGAGCGCAGTCTGTGTGCGGGGGCGTTGCGCGGGGGCGCGGGGGTGCGGCGGGGGAAGCGCCGATGGGCGGGCTGGAGCACGGCCTCAACATCCGACAGAATTAATTGGGGCGCCGCGCAACAGTGCGGTCAATTCGCTAACCGCCGCGCGCGGGCGGCTCCGTCCGCTGGCGCCGTTTCCGCCCTCCTCGCCCCCCCCTCGACGCCGCTCCCGCCCCACCGCCGCCCTCACGCGCCGGCCGGGGCGAGTCCAGACACGGCGCTTCGCGCGCGCTCCCGCCCCGGCACCGCTACCGCATTTTAATATTTCAATGAAGCGAACACTCCAAGTGCTTTTCTCCCTTTTATTCAGAACAATTCGATAATAACTTACAATCATTAAATGTATATTGAACATTAGAACTTTAATTCGTATTAATTCCACAGAAATAATGTAGCTTTCCGAAAATTAGTTTAAAGTCATCAATACTTAATACACCTTTATCAACGTAAAATGTAGAACGTATTTATTCAACAATTATCAGTTAAATCAGTTTAGTACGCACTTCTCTACATGTAGTTGAAAGATAATAAAATATTGAAAAGAACAATTAATTTAAAGAGTTTAATTAACTTTAACATAGTTAAATAAAATCGATATAAAATGGGATATGTGTAAATGAAATTTCCCTTCATGAATATTTCGATGTCGAGTTTCCCCAACTTCTTTCCCATTTGGTTTTACTTTGGCAACGTGGCACTTGCGTTTCAGAGAGCATCCCAGGGCGTGCAGATAGTATGTGTGCTAAAATATTTTGAGGTGAATATGAGGATTATAGATAATATCAGAAACTATTGAAGCTACATTCGACACAAAATACTAATATTATGAATACAAGCAAGGAGGTTTTTGGAGTAGAAAAACTTAATATTGAGAAAAACAGAAATGGATATTTTGATATTGTAATGAATACGATAGTGCTTTATTGTAAACCGTGTGAATGTAAAATATAATGAATATAGGTAGGTATAAAATAATACAAAATAAATACTGGAGAAATGGCGAAAAGAGACCATTTCTGATATTCATTCTACATTATAAGTAGGCAGATTGAACAGGGCATTCAAGATACATAAACCGAAAAATGATGAGAAGAGTCAAAGATAACATGTGAGATAATTGTGTTAGGGGCGCTCCAACATAGTCAGGTGTGTATTATGCTTCATTACCCAAACAAATAGAAGTACTTTACATGCCACTCGCATTTATTTCTTGATTATGAATATGTCAGCAATATATCTGAAGAATGTCTTATTGCCTCCGAATGTGAAAAGATGATTTCAGAAATTAATTTAAGGAATCTATGTTTTAGATATTCCACATGAGAACTATTTTAATTCAGTAGTGCAATGAAAATGGACAATGAGCATTGCAATACGTAATGCAATGAGCATTGGGAAATATACATGTCACAAATCCATCAATCTTTTTTACTTTACGATGTACTATACCTTTTAAGCACACAATCTTTACTCGTGAAGCAAATATATAATTTTTAGAGAAAGTGCAACAAAATTCAAATACAAACATATTTTTCCAATGTTTTTCAAGCAATCTCTATTATCTCTATTGTTTTTGCCATGACAATTTCCATTTAATGTACAGATAATATCTGCAGATGCTGTGGCGAGAAATGTGGCCTTATTATTAAATGTGCTCAATGCGAGTTCAACTTCTTTACCCATGGTTCGAGAGCGACAATAGGAAAAGCTGACTTGTTCTTTGAGGTACTTAATATTATTTACGACTACGAATGTCACGAGAACAGGCACAGAAAACATGCTAGGTATTGTAAAAACCAACATTAAAGTCACTTCACAAAATAAATACAATGGAGCAATAAATTAATTTCAAGTAGAAATGCATTTACTGCCTTCAGAATTTATAATATCAGCAACAATATACTTCACGCCTCATGTACCCTTTTATAATTTTGAATAATACGATATCAGAAAAATATTACAAATGTTTGGGGTGGGTTTCTGGGGAGGTTTCATTCAATGTGTGAATATTGTATGTTTCATTTGTTTTGTATATGAATGGCTCTTGTAGCATTACTCTTCGATTGCGTGATACTTAAATGGCTCATGTTTTGCGAAAGAGTTTTAATTGAAATTTTCCAATACTATTTTCCATATTTACTTTGCGTCTTGGAATTTTTTCTTGTATTGAGCAGACTAATAAGATAGTAAAGTTTTCAACCTATTCTGCGCTTTAAGCGGAATATATCAAATAATTATCAATAGGCAATGAAGTTTATTTTTGTACTTTACCATATAAATGAATATTTGAATAACGTATTTCTCGCGCCAAAAATATTTCAGGCACCACAAGGCGAACGGCTAAAACGAAATCTGAAACTGAATGCTGAGGAAGGTACTTGATTTTCTTCGCATTATTCCTCACAGGGAAGGACAGTTAGTATATACAGTCCCATAATTATTCACTCCGTAACTCATAATCAAGGCGTTCTTCCATCTAGAAACTTACAGAGAAAATAATGGATTTAATGGAGCAACTGGTAACTTGTTGGCAACATTTTTATTTAATAGTGTGTTGAATGCAAAAATCTATTTATAACTGTTCAGATATATTGAACTATCGCACAGGAACCGCCCAATCTAAAATGTTTAAACACTATTAATGTTCAAGCAATGCCTTTTGGTTTGGTTCTGAGAGAAAAATTCCAAATATTTAGGAATTTTTAACACACATTTTGTTAACATTCTCCAGTTTAAATAATAATAATTCAGCCAAAACATCCAATAATGATCCTATATATACAGTGCCGTGTACAAGGAATACTGTAATGTATTTCCTTCCAGTTCCAAAGATAAGGAGTCTCTCAATACGTTATTATTTTGGGATTCATTGAACACCTCGGGGAAGAACAACATGAAAAAGAAAGAATGGTTTCACAAGAGCTGGAAAAACTCAGTTTATAATATATGATGCTGCCTGTTTTCCCATTAAAACATAAAAAACTACTCTCTCTGTAAAAAGTGTAATTATAGTAATAATAACAGTAATAATAATAATAATAATAATAATAATAATAATAATAATAATAATAATAATAGTACTAATAATAATCGTTCGTTATACAGTAAACTCTCGTTAACACGAATTCCAAGGAACCGAAAAAATCGGAGTTAATGTTATAAAAATTAATAAATGTTCGTGTTATTCGAGTATCATATGTCCCTTTTACCGTAAGCCCGTGCCCGGACCGAAGTTATGTTCGTTTTATGGCGAAATTCGTGTTAGGCGAGTTCGTGCTAACGAGGATTTACTGTAATTGAAAACATAGCAAATACACTTGAAATCGTGAAACATCTTAGTGCAGAACATCATAAAAAATCCGAAATTACTTTGACTGCGCTCTGCATCAAAAGATAATGAGAATGTAGTTAATGTACACTATTCGAACGTAAAAATACGCACCAAAAATAAATGTAGAAAGAGAGAAATGCCTACGGAATGATTACAAGAGAAAACGTCATGTCTATTAACATGGATTTTTATTTGGGGATATTTTCCTATTTTATACTCAGGCTTGTAATAAAAACATTTGAATAAAAAAATAGATCAATCGTTATTTTCATGTAAACTCAACCTATTTAAGAAATAAAATGGCCTGACTTTTTAGAACGTATTTTAGGTGTCTAAAACAAGAGATTTTCTTGCCCAAATACCACAAGTCTATTGATCACCTACATCACACACGTTCGAATGGTGCGAAGGACCGTGCACTTTACAGTCAAGAAGATTTCTTTTAAGGTCGCGTCAACTGCCAGGTCATTAGCGGCCATTATTGGATATAACGTTATGGTGATTATAGAGGGTGAAAGGACGAACGCATACAACCATGCTCGAGGCGAGAGTCGAACCCGCGACCTCACGGTCCAAGATAACTACGGCACCACTGCTTTAGCGATCTCGGCCACGAAGCTGATGCGTAGAATGCTTCCTGCTCGTTGATTTCCAGTCGTTCCGAACCTGCGGGCGGCCGAACTGCCTCCCCTCCTCCACCGCCCCCTCCCTCTGACGGTGAAATATTGTCCTTGTTCCTCTTCTTCTTGTTGTTATGCGCGCGCGGAATGCCAACAGACTTCCTGCGCTTTAATTACCTGACTCATTCTCTTCCTGCGTTTATTCTTTCCGCGCCGCGCCCCGCCCTGCCCCGCCCTCCCCCCACGGCCTATTTCTGCCACGCGCTGACGCGGGGGCGTGGGAGGGGAAGGGGGAGGGAGTTGCACTCAAGGACGAGCAGCGGGGAGGCAGACAGCTCGTCAATGGAATGGGCCCCTCTCTCTTCCCCCTTTATAACTCTCTCTGCACTCTCTATGACGCCAGGAAAGGTGCAATATCTAATTGTTTGCTCTTTAATATTAGTACAAAGATTAATCGAAAATTCGATATTATTTAACTTTATTTATCGACATTTCGAGTTCTGATTGGTATCAATTTTATACTAATATAATTCTTAATATTTGTAATTCCGTCATTTATTCTCTCGTCATTAATGCTACGGAAAATTAATGTCGGGATTTCAACGGAAATACACGTTTTGCGATCCCCTCATACCGAAAAAGGTTCAATTTTTCAAAACGTCCGTCAGTCCGCCCGTCTGTTCGTCTGTCTGGGTGACTGATCGACACTAGTGCATAAACTATGCGTACGATTTTTTTCAAACCGAATAAATCCCTGCAGATCTGGCCCGAGTCGAAGCTGTGCGATTTAGAAAAACATTCATTAATTTTTGGGGGTAGTTTACATAAAGCCCGTGGGACATCTTCAAAATTTCTCAAAAATAGGTCCAAATTTTCTTTAATTTCTCGAAGGAATAGAGTAAAATCCACTTACAAAGGTGGCATAGGTCCGATTGCCAATGGTAACTAAAGTTTTGAATAGTGCAAAAGTTTGAATTTTTTTTCGGCAACTTTCCACAACTACAATATTGAAGATCGAGATTTTTCCTTCAAATGATATTTGTTCTCCGCAATTAGTTCTTTCATTAATGTCATGCAAATTTTTTTGAAAATTTTAGAATTTTACGCGCATTATTGTGTGCAATATGTGCAATATATAAAATATCAAAAAGGCTTTCTCGAAAACGGCTCCAAATTGTTTCTTTGAACATTTGGTAGGGATAGTGCTAAATGTATTATATAAAAGATGAGATAAACGCCATTTTGCTCTATTCTTGTTTTTTTAATTACAAAAACCTACTTTTTTTACTTGTCTGTCACGTCGTTAATATTTACATTAGCGGCGATTTATTCACAATATTTTATTTATGAGTACATGTATTTTAAAATATCTCGAAAGATAAAGTATCTGGAAATCTCACCCGTTTTCTGTGAAAATGAACTTAAAATTCTACATTTTCAGAAACGCTCGAATGCCATTTTCTTAAAGACGGCTCCAAATTTTCTCTTGAAACTTTTCGAACGGATAGTGCTAATTGAACTGTTTAATATTACTTGAAATTCATTTTGGTGTATCCTTTTGTTTTTTTTCCAAAATTATACAAACGTTTTTTAATATCTCTCACGCCCTTAATATGCACATATGTATCAATTTGTATACATTATTACACTTGTGCGTGGAAGTACTTCAAACGACTTCAAATAAAGTTTTTCCTAAAAAAAGTGAAAAAGTGCTTGAAATTTCGCATTGGTAATAAAGCTTAAACGCCATTTTCTTAAAATGGCAGATGGCAAGAGTATGTATCAAGTCCGAATAGTTAGCCTCGACCAAATAAAATAGAAAACTAAAACGAGAAGTCTGTGCCATTCTGTAGCATCACTAGTTTGCAATTTTTTATTCCTAAATGACTAGTTATTACTCGCAAACCTTACGCATTAGAGGCGTGGAACTATAATCATATATTTAAGAACTGTAAAAAGGTACACAAAGAGCAACACAATAGATTAAGTAATTCGCAAAACTCATTTCTATTCATACAATCTGTGATTTTGCACCTCTTAGGTAATTCAATTCATTATAATATAAAATGTAGACTCTTCAGTCTCTGTACACATTTATATAAGAAGTGCTTCCATTCAAATCTATTGGTTCTTACAATAGTAATTTTGTTAATTTTGATCTTCGGTTGCAGTCCTCTATTCAGCAACGCATTGTTCTCTGACTTTCCAATCATTCAAAAGCAATAGTTATTTACGAAATACGTACCAAATTTTTTTCATTTTGTGAAGTTTGTCTTTAGATAATTAAAGAGGTTAGAGTATTTTTATGGAACGTATCTCGTTGGAATTCACCGTTGGTGCATATGCCTCGGCCGCAAACGTCAACCGGGAGAGCGCGCCATGCATTCCATTTTAAATAAGCGTGTGTACACTTAACGCTGGAAGTTTGCTTTGCTCGTCTTTGTATGATAAAAGACAACATAAGCAAAACACAAAAGTACACTTGTAGAACGACTCCCCCGTACTGAGCACCTACCAGATTTTACTTTGTCTCTATGCATGAGATGCAAGGAGGATATTTACAGTCCGAGCACATTCGCTCGAAAATTGCAGGTTTACTGCGGGCATAAAAACGACAGGACTGATATATTAAGGAAGAAGTAATACGATCACGATTTTATTCCCTACCATGGTCAATAAAATTGATCCAGAGGTATATGCACGTATTTTAATGTACATCACAATTTTGTAAGTTGAAAGCTTGTGTTCAAATCTGTTTTTGTTGTCAGCTAAATAAATTGATAATAAAACTACGTAAGGCATCAAGATATCTCATAAACCACCATCGCTGATTCGTTTTATGAAGTTCCGTAATGTGTATTGTGACGAACCACAAGGCCTCCACAAGTTTAATAATAGAGCAGAATTAATTATGTTTATTCAATATTAGGTTGATACATATTAGTTTATGCATCCAGAGGGGGTGAAGTCAATGCATACAGGGTGACAGGTGTAAATAAACAACCCCGGGAAGGATGAATGTGCACGGTGTCGCGACATACCGGAAGGGGGAAGCAAAGCCCCTTGTAATAATAATAATATATGTGTAGGAAGCATGACAATGTATAAAGGAACGGGATCGGTCTCTTTGAACTGCTGACCACCGAGCCGTCGACAACAAGTTTAGTACGTTGCAATTATCATTACAGAGGACGCGTGGTGGATGATATTGCAATTTTTAGTCAAAACATAACTTTGAACATAGGAGAGGAGTAGGCTAGTATGATATTATAATTATTATAATAAGAATTGTAATAGTATGAATTTGAATATATTGGTGTCATCCATCTGTCTACTGAATTAAAAACGGACATTATTTGCGAAAGCTATTAAAGTAGGGAAGAATCCATAGATTTTACATTCCTCAAACAATTATTTGAAGAATACGAATTTGCAAAATACAGGGAAGTTTCGCGTATGCGTAACAATTTATAATAATTATTCGACGAACTGGGAATAAATTGGTAGAATCGCGGTTGTCATTTTTAGTTTATAATTGACATCAGGTAATATTGCGTTAGGCAGAGCAGAAGATTACCATACATCAACGCGGCGACTGATGAGAGAAGACGATGTGGACATTAGACATTCTTCATCCGAAATTCAACCGAGAAGTTTTGAGCGCGAAGAGTGAGCTACAACCTTTAAAGTTGATTTGTACAGGAATGATAATTTTCGAAATAATAGTTAACGTAATGAGCTCATTAAGAATGGTTAATATTTGAATTATGAATAAATAAATGAATAAAATCAATCAGAGAATCACTTAATCAAACAGAAACTTCAGAAATTTCTATCTGTACAGACAGCCCGTGTGCATGCGACAAGGTAAGACATTGTACGTCGTATGTCGACATGTTAATAAAAAGGAAATATTAAAAGTAATGTTAATAAAATCTTGGATTATAAAATAAGGACGTGAGCAGAGCAGTATTTGAGAATGTGTATTCCGGTATTGTGATTCATATATTCGTACAAACAAATTTTATTTGCCCGGAACTATTTTAAACAATGGAAACGTGTCACCACGTTTTCCCGTCCGAACTAGCCCTCCATCCCAGCCCGCTGCGGCCTTCCTCGGCCGAGGAGCCCCGTTCGGTCCCAGCCTCCGCTCCGCCGCCCCCGCCCCCGCTCGGAGCGAGCGCGAGCCGCGAGCGCGCTCAAGCGGGGCGAGGAGGCGGCGACCGGTGACCTCAGGGCTCGGGCCCCCACCCCCACCCCCGCCCCTGCGCCCGCCCCGCCCCGCCCTCGCCTCGCCCCCCGCCCCGGTACGCACTCTCCGCCCGGCAAACACCGCTCCACGACTGCAAGATCGGTGACCGTGCCGCGGTAATAATATTGTAATAGTTCCTGCTACGCTCCGACGTGTGCAATGCCTTGAACATATTGCGGGCAGGCACCTCACGGCGCTGGACTCCTACAATTCCCGGAAATTTTATTGAGGAGCTGCATTCAACTTGGTTCCCCTATTTCTACATTCCTTATTATTGAATCTCCAGGAATTCTTGAAATAAAAACATGAAATTAACCACATATGTATGCAGTGCACCAGGAAAGGCTCTCCGCACCGAGTCGAATCAGGGGCTCCTAATAAAAATTGCACTATGTTGGTAGCACAGTTTAATATAAATAAATTTATACTAAACTGTGTTGGTAGTAACCAGATCGCTGGAAGTAAGTGAAGGGGACAATACTGACCAACACTGACCATATACTGACCAAAGTGAATGTGGGAGGCCGTGAAAGGTTCGAAAAGCGCTAATATCACTGGAGAAAAAGCCATATTCACTCAAAGCAACAAGAAATGCCTCGAAACTGAGAGCGTAAGATGACGAGAATTCTCATCCATGGTCCAAAACGTGTTAATAAAAGGGGCTAGACTGTTTATCCGGTACCTACTCCATTTTCAACCATTCTAGTAAACGAGTTAATGACGCTGTTTAAAGTCAAATTCTTTATCCACTGTTTAGCACGTTCGCAGACAGTTCATTCGGTTTCAATTATATACAGTCCACGGTCTTTGCTGCATCTGGAATCCCCAACTTCGTTAACACACACGAGTGATTAATATTTTCGCGTAGATATGAATGCAAGGTACACTCCGAGTGAGAGTTTTCTAGCGTTAGGTATGCAAAGTGCACTTAAAGTATACAAAACATTTGATGGCAATTTAAAAGCCAAAGATAATTAACAATTCGTTTATTTAGACGCCAAGGATGAAGTGAACCCATGCGCATTTCTGATCTCCCGTAACTGCTCCTATTTACACTTCATCGTATTAGTATTATCCTAAATAGCCAAACACAACACTGTCGTGAAAAGTAATAACTTATGTAAGTTTTGTATGACAAATCAAATTGTAAGTTCATCAGTCACAGATTCTTCAATAGTTTAATGTAAAATACCACGTTTTGTGGTTGATGGAATGGAGGAGGAATATTTTTGCCGTCCTAAAATATTCGACAACGATCTCAATTCTGCAACGACAATGAAATCCTGTGCTAACACTAATCCATATTAATAGATAATTTTTTGTTTCAGGGTGCGCCAACAGGTGTGATCATCAGTTCTGTAAGGGTTGTACATATATTACGGGAGACAGCAATGTCCTCTCCTGCTAGAACTTGAAATCGGCGCCGATCTAAAAGATGGCTTGCGGATGAATTCCGCACCATTTATCTTCTCCGGTGGGACACCATCTCAGCCGGGACACATTCTAAGCTCCTGAATGGTCCAACGACGAATGTGGGAGAGTAATGGCTGTAAGTGTAAGAGTGTTTAAGAGGAGAGAGAGGCAAGGATGAGAAAGAAATGTTCGTGGAGTTTAAAGCTAATGTCGAAAATTCGCCACAGTCAGGACTCCTAATCAGAGACCCAGCATTGGTAACGGTTTATTCCTTGAGCAAATTTGTTCGGTCAAATAGTATTGCAAATATGATTCTGGAGATGAAGTATTGTTAGACTGAGAATAATTTGTTCTTTTGCAACCAGACGGAAAATTGATAAGGCCTGGACAAAACCAGACAATGGTCCTACCTTATCAGTGCCGTATCGGGAAAGGAATTCACGGGGTTGGAAATTTCAGTTTATCCCTCATAAATATTTTAGAAATAATGTTAATAATAAATTATTTTAGAAAATGAGAATTTCTCCTTGAAGCGCAATCTATTCATATTTGATGGGAGTTCTTCTTTGGAAAGTGAGGCATCTGGTAATTCTTTTAAATAGAATAAAATTCCAAGAAAATGTGGGAGGGAAAAGAGCTTCCGTTCCCTGGATCCGACACTTTGAGCCTCGCAGGCAGAAGTCTTCAATCACGGCAGTATGGTTAACTCTTTACTTACAAAACGCAGCTTCGCTGAGACTCGCTTCCGCGTAAAAAATAGTCCCAAAAATTGACAAACTGACCATTGCAGTAACCAGGATGCGTTGGGAAAGGATAAATAGGTCAGTGAATTTAAAGCGGAACATACAAATCCTAACAGGGTTAAAGCCAAGCGAAAGCACAATAATTGGCACAGAAAAAGGAAAAATAATTGGCAAAGTTCAGGAGCAGGCAAAATCAAGAATGTAACTGCAGATACAAAGAAAACGATACCACAAAAGAGCAGAGTCAAAGAATGGAAATCACTTAAAAAGAACATACGAAGATTATTTTAGAGACTTCGCAAGAGCTCCGAATAAATTAGAATGAATGATATAATAATGATATTTCATAATTCGTAACTAATTATTGGCTTTAGCTGCAAATCTATTATGTTAATTTAATTGTGAAATGATTGATTCACTATCTTAGGGAGATGACTTTCGAATGTTACAAGACGTTGAAGATTAGCTTAATACTATGCTTAATTTATGTACTCTTTTGAGAATTTTACTCGTAAAAATTTATACCGTGTTGAATATTCGTGTTCAGAAAATTTAATTAGAATATAAAACAAAGACAAAATTACATATTAAAGCTAGCATTTTAGAAGCTAGAAAAAAGGATTAATATATCCTTCATAAACAAACATCTGATTAATTTTGAAGCCTCAGTGTTTTCTCCGTTTCTTCCTTCCATAAAATAAGAATTCCCTTCTTGAGAAGGAAGCCATGGTCCTTTGTGGCTAGCAAATTTCCTGACGGTTAGTACAAATCACATTAATCCAAACAGCAACTGATACAAAGATGAATGAAAAACTGAAAAAGTAGTATTTTCATTATGCTTTGATGACTGTGATTAAACTGAGAGCTCATGAAATCTAAATTTAGAAGAACAGCATCACATCTTACCATCCCCTCATTATTTGAACTAATTTAAAAAAGAAGAATAACCAGACAACTAAACATAGTTGCTATTAATGAATTCTCTCAAATCATTGTTATACCCAGGATAATATTCGAGAAAACCACAGATTTCGTTAGAATTTGTAATCTTTCAAATTTCCACAATGATTGTAAAAATACATGTGTTGCTTACTCATTAATCAGAATAAATTTAATTTGTCTGATTATACACAAATGTAGAGAACTATTAGGGGAATCCATTAGTTTGTTTATCTAATTTTCAGCAAAACGTGTTATCAACTTATTCAGCGGTGACAAAGGCTTGTAGCAGAAGTAGAACTTGATTCCGGGATGATCCAGGGCCTGTGGCGACACTACTTCCAACCCCCTGCCGTTGGGCTCCGCTGGCTGCGCCGCTGGCCCGGGTGCGGTGCTTTGGCGACGGCGGGACCTCCGGGGGCGGCGCGGGGGCGGCGCGGGGGTGGCGCGGGGGCGGCGCGGGGGCGGCGCGGGGCGGGGCGCCAGACGGCCGACGCAGCGGCGCGTGCGGGGGCGGCGCGGGGGCCTGCGCGGGCTCACCTCTTGACCTACTTCCGCGCACGAGCCGCCGCCCCTCGCCGCCGCCCCCGCGCTCGCGCCCGTCCCCGATGCCGCCGCCGCCGCCCCCGAGCTTCGCCCGGGCCCGGCCCGCGCCGCCGCCGCCGAGACGGGCCCCGCCCCGCCGCCGCCGCTGCGGATCCCGCCACCCCCGTCACTCCCCGGCAAGTTCAAGGTCGCCGAGCGGCGCAGCGGAGGCGGAGGCAGGGCAGGGGCCGCTCGTGGCGCCGCCCCCGCCGCAGCGCCCGCACCCTACCACCCCCGCAGCCGCCGCCGCCGCCGCGCCGCCTCCTTTTAATTAGAGCGCGCCGAGAGGCCATGCGGGCGGGGCCGGAGGCGGACGGGGCAGTCGAGGGCGCGGCCGGGGGTGGACGGCGAGGGCGGGGCCGGGAGCGGGCGAGGGCGGCGCCGGGGGCGGACGGAGCGGGCGTGGGCGGTGGCGGGGGTGGGCCCGTGGTGCGGAGGAGGCAGGACGGGGCGGGGAGTTTCCAGGGCGGGACCGCGAGTCCTGCTGCGTCGCTGCCGAAGCAAAGAAACCCGCAAAAATTAGCTCTCCTTGCGAACAAAGGCACGGAATATTTTGGGCGCGCGACGCAGGGCCAAGACGACCTCTCATTTCGCTTCTAGGCGAGAGCAAAAAGAGCGCGGGGGTTGCGTGTTGAATCTGGGGGGGGGTGTACACGAGAGCGCCGATGCTGGAACTGGAAGGGCAATGGCATCCAGGAATGCGATTTATCAGAAGGTAATGATATTACAAATTCATTTTTGTCATGATCTACCCTTTTTTTTATAGGGATGTTCTCTTAGTACGTTCCGTATCTCGATACTCCTGATAGTTTTGTAAAAGGGGACCAGAGGAAAAATATATTTTCTCAAGAACACAGTAGTGATAAAAGGACATTGCAAAAGTCAATAATGATGATGATGATGATGATGATAATAATAATAATAATAATATTAATAATAATAAAATTATATTGGGAAGGAACTGTCGAATTAAGTTATTAGTAACATTTACAATGAAACAATACTAAATGTAATTTGGTCATACTATGACGAAAATTGCATCATACCATTATCATTAAACTGAACTAATTAATTCACAGAGCTGATGCTTCTGCTGGGTAAATTAATAGTGTGTATAATAAGTGTATCCCAGAAACAAGGAGCAAAGATTATTAAACAAAGGGACTAGAGATAGCTTGTGTACGACGAACTCGGCAAGAAGAGCAATATTTCATGTTGACAGAAAAATTGAGAAGGCTACGAGAGAAAGCTGAGCGTGTCACTTTATAAAACGACCACGAGAAGTCACAATTCACTTTTGAAGAAGCAAAAGAAACTTGACCAAAAGCTTAATAATGAATTATCCTGTATTACATTCTATTTTAGATAACATACTGAGTTAGGTATGTGATACATCAATACGTTTTAAAGTCCTAAATGATAAATTATTCTCAATACAAGCTTTCAGTGCGTTACTATGTTGTAATTAATTTCATTTATTTAATATCTTCATTGAATTTTAAAGAAATTGTAGCTGCCATGTGTCTAAGAAATCGCCAAACCTTTTGCTAGACCAGATTTTGCCTTCTTACCCGATTTTTTTAATTTGAGCATTTCTAATACATTAAATTGCTTTTTCTTCTGTTTGCGATGTGCAGCGTCAATTTTATTTTTGTAAGCGATGAGAGTAACACTCATTGTCTTTCTGTCAATCTCTGTTAGTGTGTTCGTCTGTGCCCCAATGTATGAATAATACGAGCACATGAATCACACCAAAGATTTTTTATCAAAAAGGGTATTCAGCAGTTGATCTGAGTGATACTGCAGGCCCTCGAATTTGCAAGGGATTTTTTTTTTCAGGGAGACTTTATAAGAAGCTTCTAGGGAATGTTTGAAAATGTCAAAAATGGAAGCTTTCTTTCAGTAACTTGTTGGTGTAAGTACTTCTTTGAAAATGGCAAAGGTCCGACTTCCAGTGAAACTCTAACTTTCGAGAATCATATGAGTTTGAAAGGTTTTGCACAGCCTCCTACCTCTACTCTTGTCTCGGAGTAGTTTTTCTTACGTTCTTATGAAATAACCGCATTGTTGGCAATTGTCTTTCACTGTCGACGTCCTTCCTTTACGTGGAAACCACCTTCTGTAGAAATGAATGTTTTCTTTCGTCCACCATTACTCATAAATAGCTAATATACATTTGTCTATTTCAATATTGTACAACTCCAGGCTGCCTTCGCGTACCTCTGCTTTATTAATACAGCCCTAGACTCTGGAAAGACCCTGAACCACAACTCGGCATGCCGGTCGTGAGGTGTCTCCCCAGAGGCAAAAAGGCTCTGAAACAACCTCGGCGGAGATCGGCGCGGCGTGGAACCCAAGAGGAGCGGGATCGCCCCGCCCCATCCGCTGCCGCGTTTCGGCTTCCTCAAATTCCACGGCGCGACGCGGCGCGGCGCGACGGGGTTTCGAACCCCGCTTCCCAGGGGCGGAGAGCGCTACTGGGGCCGCTGCGCCGCGGCCTTTTTGCACCGTCCTCCGGCAACGGTAGCCGGAGCGACCATTGACACTGCGGCCGTGGATAACCGCGTCAAGGCTTCGTGAGGCGGGTGGGCGGATGAATTCGTTCGCCGCGCCCCTCGCCCCCTCACCGCCCCCCACTCGCCCCGCGCGCGGCTGCCGCCGCCGCGCACGCCCGCCCCCGCCAGGCACGTACCCAGGCCGCTTCTTGCGCTTCCGGGAGCTGGCCTCTGTTGACACTGTTGCCACACGAAATTCAGAACAATACCGACAGACGCTTCCGGAGGAAAAATGCCGGACAAGAAGTGCGAAGAGTAGCGAATCTCAAAAGAAGTGCACACAATTTATATCTTGAGAATGTTTTCACAATATTTGTCGTTTGTTTCTTTAATTTTGTTCTCCAAAAATACGTTTCTGTTAATCCGATTTTCGAATATTGCTCAAAATACTGGAATGAAATTTGTATACAATTAAATGAATTCATTGAACTTTTTTTTAAATGGCATTAATTATTCTAAAGAACAATCATTTCTAATGTACTAGACTGAATACACGATTGCTCAACTTGAAAATTGTTATTATTAATAACTTTTTGATTGAAATTGAATTAGCAAGTGGTTGTAAAGAAATTTAAACACTTTTACTTTATTTTAAATAATTATAATTTTCCTATCAGCGATATTTTCCCAAAACTTAAAATATGTCAGTCTCGTGATTAACGAATGTTCACTGTTATTTCCATAATAACTGGAATTATCTACTTCTTTGTTTTTCTATTTAAAAAAAAGGAACAACAAAAAAATCGATTTTAGATTATTCCACTTTTTCACGTTCGTTTTAAAATGGTTATTATAAACGTTCAAAATAACCGATTATTGAATGAACCAGCTTTTCATTTTTCTGTAAAATAAGCATTAAAACAAAACAGTATTTACATTGTTATATGAGCAATTATAATGAGTTCTTAATAATACGAAACAATCAATTTTACGGATCGTACGCAACATACTCGTATTTTATCTTATGCCGGTACACGATTAAATAGTAAAACACAACTTGAAATGTGCTTTTGTCATGTAAGAAACTATCATCAATTTAACCAAAATAACCTCCCCTCTTCACCTCTTAGAAAAATAATTTCTTTAATTTATCTCTTTTAAAAGCAAGTTTCTTTACGCTATTAGAAGTTTAAGATGTAAACGAGGCAAAAAAGACAAAAAAGTGGATAACCTAAATAAAAAACAAGGTTTCGGACATAACCGGCAGGTTCTTCCAATCCCCAGTGGCTCCTCGGAACCCCTTGGGCCGGCGGTGGCTGCGGCCGGGCGTCGAATCCGCGGTCACGAGTCGCGCAGCAAAAACCACGGGGGGGGGGGTGAGGAGGAGGAGTAGGCGGCGGCGGCGGCGTCCGCGCGCGCGCACGCAGACGGGAAAATTGCGTTCGTGACAGCTTCCCATGGTTCACTTCTCACGAAAAAGCGTCGTGTCACATCCTGTGAAAAATTCTATTCTGCTTTGTGCTTACGCATTTCGTAACAGCGCTCGCATCCGCGGCCTCCGCTGCCACCGCCGCCGCCGCCGAAAAAAGGCAGTTTGCCCGCGCACCGACTCCTCTTCGCCCGCGTGCACGCACTCCCACGCGCGTCACGGCACGCCGCACGCCCACGCAGCCGGCGCGGCGCGGCGCGGCGCTCGCCTACCCGCTGGGGACATTCTCACTGCGTTCGCCCTCAGACCTACACCTACAGAAATGTCATTAAATATAATGTAGATTAATGTGTTTTTCATGAAACTTAATGTAATCTTGTACGAAAAAAAAAGCTTAATATATTTGTACATTTATTTTAATGCATAATTTAAAGACAGTGTATATTTAATGAAGAGTTTCCCCTGCCTCTCATCACTCGTATGTTCATAATCACCAGTCCATCAAGATCATTCATTCATTACAGATATGACCACAAAGCTTTGACCATTGCATCCTAAAGTACATGTATAAAATACATTTAATGTGCGTTCTTGATAATTACTTTAATGTAATTTACATTACAGTAATACGGAAATGTATGACAGTGTACCCCTTCGCTGAGGAGCAAACGACCAGCTCTCATCTGCATTTTGATATATAACAAGAGCATCCCATATCTTTGTGGAGACCGCGCAAGCGTGCGAGAAATTGCGATGGACGCAGATGTCCTTCAGGGTCCTCCGTCAAACTCTTATTTCTGCATCACCAGTCGTTACACAATTGTTTTATATCCATTCCATTATTCTCAATTTCTGGTCGGAGTAAGGCGATCAAAGAGTTACAATAATTTATTGTAGTAAAAGGTAAAATTCTGGAACCCTCTGTATTGTAAAAATTGAAAAACCTATTGGTGTAATTTCACATTACAGGGAAAAGAGAAGCTTTTTGTTTTAATCCATTGTATGTTTTGTAAAAATAGTTCTTCCAATCCCCAAATAACAAACTTATAATGTGATTTATTCACAGCTCTGACAGGTCATCAGCTTTTACGGCGACATGCAATCGGGACCTTACACGTCCCTATAGTGACGTCACTATGGTGGCGTTCAACCTTCCGATTGGATGACTCTGTAACAGTTGATTTACGACAGTGGCAGCTCTGAATAAATCCAAGTACCTAAATTAGTACACTTCTTTACCACAATTTAGAATTTAGAATCCTAATAGGTGTTCCAAGTACTCATAATAATTTATAACGTATTTCAGGCAGGTAGCGGACACATTAAATACAACATCCTCTTACATGGTGGAGACCAGGGTTTAACGTTCTAATTAGGCATTATGCAAGGGAGATTTTATTCTCAGAATTATGGAATCAATAACAATAAGGACTTCCAGACGTTCCATTGATTGACTTGTCATTAGCGTTTCCAGGCCACTATTGTGGACATTTATTATGGCAATTAATCTTTTTGTGTGGCCTAACAGCAACAGCACTTACAGGTATAACTTGACCTATCTCCGACACATTTTTCTAGATCAGGGAGGGAGGGTGAGAATTCACCCATTGGAGGGTGGGTTATCAGCTCATAACATTCCCCCAAGAATAGCGATTGAAGACAGGATAGAGAAGGAAGGATCGCATGAGGACTGTAGCCTTTATTCTCGGGCGTTGGCCTCGAAGTTATTTGGGAAATCACGAATTCGATTCCGAAATGCACTATGAACTCATCGATGCAAAACGCATTAGACAAATTTCCGACACCTGGCAGGAATAGAACCCGCGAATGTCCTCTCTCTCCTCAAATCCGTCATTAATCCCGTAAATTTAGTGCATTTTATATCCAAAGGACAATCCTGTGCTCCTTCCCCGATGGATCGGGAGAACGGCATTACGCGGCAACTGCCGGGATTTCCTCTCCAGCGGGGCATCGCCTCAGTCTGGATAAGCCCTAAGCTCCCGACTTGTAGTGTACACGTGTAGTGTGCGTACGTGTGTTCGAGTAAGGGGAGAGGAAGGAACAAGAACTGCGCACCGTCCATGGTCCTTTCGTTAAGTTTATTTCGGTATTTACCAATTAATTGTTGATCGGAGAAAATACGGAAAACTATTCATCAGCTCCGCCGGTCGCGAGAATTCTCCATCAGACAGTAGTTGAAATCGACGTATGTAACTAGTGTCGGAAATCTGCCACCGTCAAACCGTAGAACCTCCGGGGCAGCGTCGCTACAAAGGAAGCGTAATGATGACACTGAGCAATTGCAACCGGACCACTCGTGTCAACTTGATAGTCGTTTATCATCATTTTGTCCACTTTCCCTCCATTGATTTCAGTAAATATATTTGTACTCAATGGCATATAATACTTATGATGTCCATTGGTAATAGATATAATGTTAATATCGCGTCAAAATGTAAAATTGTACTGTTTTTGTGAATAAATATGAATTTGAGCAATTTGCTTTTCATGTGAATCCGCTTTATTTAAATCCCAATTTAATATTTTCAAATAATAGATGTTTGAATTTTTTTTTTCCCTGGCTCATTTCCTTTTGTGAAGCACGTTTCTCTTTCAAAGGAGGGATCATTCTGCGGCCAATAGGTCACCGTGCAGTTAACTCAAGTCTGCAGTGAGGATTTTGAAAATATCGTATAAGGAGCGACACAAATCGCTAAGTGCTGTCGGCAGATGTTCAAAAACAATTTAAAATTGTATCTACCCTCCACAAGAACTAATCTGGTGTTATATCAATATATTTTAAAACCAATTCGCAAATGGGGCACGTAGGGAGAAAAAAATACGAATGAGCATATGGTGGAAAACCTCATTTAGCCAAGTTGTTCTAGTGATATTTTCTGCTGATTGGTTGTCGACGTACTTTTGACTGTGTTTGGTAGAAACACTTTCTGGAGCAGCCAAGATATTTTTTTGATCCTACCAATCCTCAATAAAAATGAATTGACAACCAATCAGGAGCAAATGACACATTTTGGATATATATGAGATTCCCCACTACATATTAAAGATTAAAGATCAAAATTTGATAATCTGGGCGCTCCCTACAGGTCGAGAGTTCGTAATATTTATTCTGAGACATTCTGTATATTACAGCTACCTTCTTTTTCTACGAGAAGAGTGGATGCGAATTAAAATATCCAAGCAAACTTCTGTATTTGTGTTTCTTGTTGATACACAGTAACTACACTCTCAAGAATTCAAACGTTTTCAAAATAAATATACTGACTCTCGGAAAGCGTCCTAGAGCTACTTTTGATATTTTTCCAAGCAAATGCCTGACTTTTCAACGGGAATTATAATATATTCTGTTTCCGAGATTTCATTTAATGACCCTTAAACAGACCGCAGATTCTCTTAAAATTCGGGGCCGTGCCAAATTTCTCGGAAAAGCTTGCTTAACGTTCGTCGCGCGACATTTGTTTTATAATGTTGCGAGATGTATCCCGGCAAACCGAAGAAATATATTTCCGTGTGGTGGAAAAAGCTGGCTGAAAGAGCATCGCCCACTCAGCAGAATTATTCTCTCCGCAACACCATTTGCACTCGCAGTTTGCTGCGCCGCTTTATCACAGGTCTCTCCGCAACCATATTACGAGGCGCGAGGAAATGTTAGAGTGACTCTGCCTCAGCGCCCACGATTGCTTACTCCTTCTTCTACTCCCCCTCAGGAAGAGCGAGGGGAAGCGTGTGTGTAAGGTCCGTGACATATTAATCATCATTAGCCGGCGTTTCGCCTCGTTCCATTCTCGCTTGCTTTGTACTACTCATTTGTCACATTCAGAAATGTCCACTCCTTTTGACTCCTTTTGAGCGGCTCCTTCCGAACTGTCCCTTCTGTTTACTTTGAAATAGACCATCATACAAACCGTAAATGGCTTCAACCATTTAGCAGTTACAAAAATGCATTTACTTGTATATTTACTCGTATACATTTTGCGTTATTATTTCGAATTGTATAAGTGTTTTTTTTCTAATAAGATTTTTTCGTCTTACAGCAGACGGTATTAGAAAATGTCTACTCCTCATGCTAGTCTGAATAGAATGATTAATACTGTTATATAAAATAATGTTAATTATGAAAGTTCCTGATGGAGCCGAATTAAAAACTGAAGCTGTCTTGAAGTTACTTTTCCTACGAGATAATTTCGATGTCTTAAAATGTCAAACTTTTAAATTCACATCTAGGATTGACTTCCCAGTAAATAGATGACTTGCAACTACCTCGGTGTTTTCTCGCTTCTTTATGGTGTAGGATGCATTGAATCTGTATGGCCGTTCAAATGTTCTCACATTTCTTGAATTACATAAAAAAATATTTGTAATTAAGTGAATAGTCAAAAGTATCATCCTTGCTTTTAAAATGTAAAGCATGAATGCAAATAACAGAACTAAAGAGTTGAAACACAGAGAATTGACACTGAAATAATCAATTGAAATCTTATGTATGTAATATGGGTTCTTGAAATTGACTGAAGCGAAAGAATATTGTAGAGTATGAATTATTTCTCTACATCTCCAGACAAAATGCTAGACATTTTCCCCAAATTGACTAAACAATTGTACGTGCAATGCACTCGAATAAAAAATTCAGACCAGATAATTTTATCTCAAAGCCAGCAATGTCGCTGTTTCTGCAGTGACACTGACCGCGAGGTTCTAGTTTTCCAGAACTAACGGCGCGCGGCGGGAGATACTGGACTCCAGCTATTTAGGTAGTTCGTTGTCTGGAGGGCAATTCCAACGGCCGGATGCTCTGATTGACATTTCTATGTAGCATTTTCTATCAAAAGCAGGCGAATAACTGAGTAATACCATGACAATTCACGGTCTTTTCCTCTCCTCTTACACATACTTATATACACTACATGCTCAAGACCAGTCGGAAACGTAGAGCTTGTTCTGGCTTGGATAGTGCCCCGCTTGGATACTGAAGAGGGTATTTCCCTGCCAGCTCTCGTATTGGGCGTCACCGGATATCACCATTCATTTATTTTTAACTTTTCCAATTATAGAAAATTGAGAGAGTTGAAAGAAAATAGGTCTCCGTCAAAACTCCGTCATTTATGTTAATGTACTGTAATGTAATGTAATGTGTAATATTTATGTAATGTAATGTAATGTGTAATCGTACTCATTGAGGAAAAAAACATAAAAGTCTAAATATTAAAGCCTTTTTTGACAAAATTTTGTTTTCAAACTTATCTTTATTTCATCCAACATTACGCAAAGAATACTCATAGATTTAAAAAGGTATACATGATTTTATTTAAAGATCTACTTTGTATAATTGTAGTTGTTATGTTGTAAAGGTGTAATGTTGTAAAACTTTTATAGTTTTCGGAAATTTAGAGAATTTGAAGTCGGACTTGCACTACTTTAATAAGTATGCTTTGCCCTAATCCAGGGGAAAAATCAAAGAAAAGTTTGGAACCATTATAGAAAGAATTTTCAAATCTATCCATTTATTCGGTATCAGGGTCCCCAAAAATGCGTTTTTCTACCAAACAATGGCCGTTTCTCCTTGCATCAATATCTTCACTTTCTCTACATTACGTAAGTAGTATGCGAGAAAGTAAAAAATATTTACTACTTAAACGGGACTAATGACCACAGCACAAGATGTGCACGGATGTAGCAATAAATCATAAAAAATCACAAGAAATAGTAACTTAAACTTTCAGCAAACTTTCAATTCCAACCTTCAAGTAAATGAAATTTCGTTTTAAAAGATCTTTGTTGTGAATGTCTCTCAGGGTTCGTAAAACTTTATTTTTCTTCTGTTATTTAAGGTTGCATCAACATCTAGGTCATTAGCGACCACTATTCGGTTTGACGTTATGGTAACTGTGAACTTGACATGTTATGGTGTTGATAAGAGGTGAAAGGACGAACACAATGCAACCATGCCTGACGCTGGAGTCGAAACCGCGATCCTTCGGTCCGAGATCTACGGCACTAGGCCACCGGATCGGCTCGTAAATCTTTGTGAGCAGGTGAAAAAGGTAAATTCCTCGGAGTTCAATTATCACCGACAAACGTGTTCATTCGCAGCAGCCGGGAAGCAGCTACGTGTGTCAGCGGTGACCTCCACCGCGGCGGCGCGCCGGAGAGATTTTGCGTAACGCCAAAGGACGGGACGTGACGTGCGCGCACGGGTCACGCACGTCCGCGCCGTGTCGCGCCGAGTCGCGTCACGCGGGCCCGCTTCCGGGTGCTAATGCCCGCCGCCGCTGCTAGGGCCCTCCCACGCGCAGAGGCGCAGGCGCGACACCTGGCCCCTAACGAGCCCCGCGGCGAGGCGCGGCGCGGCGCGGCGGGCGCGCCGTGACTGGCGCGGGAATCTGCGGCGAAATGACACGGCGAAGGCCCGCGGCGCAGGCCGTCGCCTCGCGCACCTCCGCACTATAGTGCGATGTTTCTAACTCTGCCCCTCAAGCCCCTACGGCCACCATGGAATATCACGCGGCATTTCGCGTCTTTCTCCCTCGTGCTGCTGGAAGTCGCATGATCCCAAGCATGCTTGATACGGTCGCGATCATGCGATATCTGGCGGCACGACTGAGAATGTCGCGAAATACCGTGACATATTCCATCGTGAAAACGGTTCTTGAGGGCCAAAGTTATAGCATCGCAGTACACGAGGCCGAAGTCTGGAAAGCACCTCGCCACCCGCCAGCTGCAAGCAGAGCTCATTTGCTTATTCATTTGCTCTGGGCGCAAATGTTCAGCTTGCTAGGTTACAAACTGTAGATAAGAAAATCGCTGCACAAGGAAATGTAAAATAAAAAAAAATACACTTGCCCTTTGCACTCGAAAGCAGCGAGCATAATACACATCCTTCAGCTCGTACGGCATGTCAGAGATGCCACGAGAATAATGGTTACTAGCTAGTATTAGTATGTAATGTGATATGTCCAACAAATCGTAGGGCAGGTCTAAGATGTCAGACCAAAATCCCTAATTAATTCGTAGGGCATGTCACAGGTGCCCACGTATTTTCCTGGTATGTAAAATAAAGTTTTCATTGTTGAGTCAATCCGGGCCACTATTCTATTTTTAATTAATGTTTCAGTAATGTTAGAAAGAGCTGGAAAGAGGGAATGACGAGTATCCCCTTCGAGCTGTACCGCCTTTTCCCATTGTCATCTTAGACATGCCTTACGAGTTGCAGTGCTCAGAAACCTCTGACTGCAGTGTGCATTCGTGGGTGGCATGTCACACATGCCTTATGAGAGCAAAGGACTAGTGTTTGGTGCTCCCGGTCAGTCCATGTGAGATTTATTGTCGACAAAGCGAGCTCTCCGCAGGTTTATGGTCGAAACAGTAAGCTGTCGGGGTTACCCAGTTCTCCTGCCTCATTTCACAATTTCTCTATCATCGTTCATTTGATCACAACTATTATTATCATCTAATTGAGAGAATAATCTTCTCAACGGCTTCAATTAACTTCTTAGATTATACACGTGAATACTCTTACGAGACATTCCTTTCTAGTTTTTGTCGGTTATGTGAAAACCATGTAAACCTAGTTTCTTGCTCCTCCGTGCGTTATACTAGAATCGATTCGGGTATATGATGGCGCCATGCGTATAACAGTGTTTTTGTTCTAGGCACGTGGACTTGGTCGAAGGTGCGACAGCATAGAACACTTTCTAGAAGTATTAAAATGGATTTGAAGTGTTTTCGCTTACAACGATCTTTCACGTGACACACCTTCGTCTGCGATCCTTACCCAAGATCCACTTAAGACGAGAGCGGCACCCTAAGCCATGGCAGAACGCGAAGTCTATCCACAAAAGTTTTTATTTTTACACTCTAGTTTGCACTGTACTTTTACGCCGTGTTTTTCATCAATGCATGCAACTACCAAGCTGTTAAAATAAAGCTTGCTTAGGAAAACACGTTGATTGTTTTGAAAGAAATGGGACTGGGAACAAACTCTCAAATTGTACTATTAAAACCATAACCATAGTTTCTCTGAGCAGTCGGGTAACAATAAATATCTCTTGGATCTTACGATTTTTTTTATATTAAAAACAGTAAGTGCACAATTAAAAATACATTAATCCTTGAGTAGTCCACTTAAACTGCGAAGAATGTGTCTTGATATTGAAATTTATTTAATAATGTATTAATTACATTAAAATTTATACTGTCTAAAATTATAAAAAATGACACTTGTTCTTTCGACAAAAACTCCACAGGTTTGATCCTTTTTGTATTTCATGCGTCGTCGTATTCTGGCCCGTTGAGCCCCTACGCTAATTCGGAATCTTTGCTAGGGTCACTCTGACTACTCACACTACACAAATAGTACTCTCTTCAGTTCTGTGTCAAAACGGCAAAGGGAACGAAGAAAAAATACCTTGAAAAATGCTGAAGAGAACTACTTTATTTTAAAACAACAAACAATGCGCATAATCACAGCGAAAAACAGCTCTGTGCAGCGGCAAAACTTCTAATTGTTCTTTTGCTGCGCTTGAAGTTGGTTGAGACTTAATTTAATTTTATAAAGTATTATTTTTCTATTTTACTGATTTTGATCCGATTTGTTTCATTGTTTCACCAGAACAGTCGACGTGGAAATAATGAACAGTACCTCCAGACATTTCACACAAAAATTAAAACATCACACGCGTGATACTATGAAAAATATTGCACTACATGAACGACACATAGAACACCATCCATATCGTACAAGAATATTCTTTCTCTACTACTCCAGAGTGCATACATTTTTCCACGTGATCGGATGCAGTAATGATACCGATTACAAAAACCGTGCGAGAATATTATTCTTGCCGTAAGACAGGTGAAGTAACAGTAAGCGAGTTGGTGTTTGTTAGGTTCAGAGAACAGTGAGTGTTCTACAGCCGTTCTGTAAGGTTAAAACCCCCTCCTAGTATTTTTAAAATATCAATTTCAAAGTCGTGGAGAAGGTATAGTCTTCTACGCGTGTAGAGTGGCTATTTTTCAATCGTAGAAATTCCGACACCCGCTCTTACGTCGCTCATGTCGTAAATATCAACTCGTAAATTATAGCTATCATTCTACGCTCCTTGAATAATATACTATTATAAGATGCTTCTGTTTGTTCTGAGCCCCTCTGGTCTTCCGTTTCCGTAAATTTTTTATTTAAATTTAGTTTTAGTTATTAGTATTATAGTTTAGTAAAAAGTAAAAAAATCGTACGAAGAGAATGAAACTATCATTTTACAAGTACAATCAATTGATTTTTTGTCAGAGTCGCTAAACGGTTTGAAGGACTTTTTTCCCAAATGTTCTGAATCAGTACACCAAATGTCTGGTTAAAATGAAGTAAAATCAGGAATTGATTGTATCTATGGGAATAAAATATTTTATTACCCAGTGCTGCGCAGGTATTGCATATGGTGATTTCCAAAAGTTGCTGTGCTTCCCTTTGGTGTAAGATGGATTAGTCCAGTGAGAGGTAGAGCTTTCAATATCAATTAGGAGTATCCTATATACTCCTATCTTTAAGCGGGAAGATAATACAAAAAGGCATTAAAAATCTTATTAAAGTGCATCCAAATTTTTCAGTTGCTACCCAAAGAAAAACTATGAAAACAGTGTGGATTATTTTCGTTATAAAACACACACATACTATAAGCTGGACATATCAATATTGTATCATATATACATGTTTTTGTGTATTAATGTGAAAAAGAATAGACACGAGAGATGGAAACGTAAATCTTGGATCTTACTGTTTCTTTATGCTTCTAGAAAATCTTTTTTTCAACGACATATTCGTATACTTCCTCCCAATAAGCCAATAAAAAGCCTCGTACATTTCAAAAGCTCTGGTGTACATACTTGGGCAGTTGAATGTTTGAAGAATGCACATACTGAATCGGACGTTGTTAATAATAATCCTGTGTATATCTAGTTAGATCGATACATAGGGCAAGGTAGTATTTGCTATCGTCAGCTTACCACTACGTATTACCACTCTGTTGCTTCTTCGTTATCGAGATACTGAAGTTATATAAAGCCTATCTTATCTTCAACCACTCAGTATTTCATGGCACGAAGCTGTGGCAAATGAAACGTTCATGCTTGGAGGATTCGAAATGTTTGAGATCTCATTATTTTTCTGGCAATAATACCTTACGCGGTTAACATTGGATGAATATCATTCGCCACTTTTAATGGGTGCTCATTCGATGCATAAAGTTCTGAAAAAATGTTTTCAAACAAATATCAATTTTCATCAGATAACTATTACAAAAACGTTTCCCTAAAATGTGTTTCAGTTGGATTTCCACCCAAAATGTATTGTCCAAGCGAAAGTGAAAACCATTTACTATGGTAAAGTATCAAAGGAAATTAAATGAATTTACTTAAAAAAAATATTGTCCATTACTCGTTTATCTTGCTAAGTTGATACTAATAAGAAAGTTAAGAAAAACCGATGTAGCTTGTGGTTGTAATAGAAGAAAATGTAAGAAAATAATGAAGAATATCAGCAGATGAACATTTTCAGAATATATTTTTTATATTGTTAAGAAATCAATTTTAAGAACACATTCACTGATGTTTATTTTGTACTTGTTCCATTGTTTTCGCACTTTTTATTTTCATACATTATACCGATTTTTGTCAGAATTGTACCGTATCAATCATACAACAACTTGTGTCGACATTTTAATGTCGTGAAACAGATAACGGTCGAACTATTAGCATAATATCGTATTTCAGGTCTTGTAGTTATTTAAACAAACATAGCGAATCAGAGGTTAATTGCTTTACTCCCGGCAAAGTTCTCTTCAGATAGTAATTCAGACCGTACATTTGATATAATGGCCTCTTTAAAGACGCATGGATTTCTAAAAAGAAATATTTTGTTTCATATTTCTTCGTTCAAACATGAACATTTTTTCTTAAAATTAGAAAATTATGTTTAGGTAAAATCCTTCAATATGATATCAAGCCTGATTAGTCAGTGTTCATATTTAATATGTAAATTTAGTCGAATATCTATGAAGAAACCATACATGTCATTGAGAGTGCTCAAGAAACGCATTTCCATTCAATATAGTAGAAGAAAACGATGGACTTCGCTTTCCAAATGACAATACTAAGAATAAGACAGTCTTCACTCAAATTTGTGGAAATAGAATATTAAAATAACTTGGTATGTGTTACATTCTTTCGGCAGAATATATCTCAGAGGAAGCAAACATATTACTATCGGTTTAAAAAAACGTGGCGTAACGTAATGCAACAATAATTAAAAACGAAGGAGTCCGGTGCAAGCCGAAATGTCATGTAACAGACTTTACGAAAATGTGATGATTTAGTGCGAACAACTTGAGAGAAACCCTAATACTTCGTCGGGGAACTGCGTTGGCGAGCATGGGCGGCGCGGCATGTGGCGTGGTGCGGCGAGTGGCGGGGTGGGAGCGGGGGCGGGGAGCGGGGCCCGCCCTCTCCGTGTCGCCGAGATGCGCTGCCGATAGACGCGCGTGGTGCCGCGCGGGCCGCCATTACGGCACGCACGCCGCTGTACAGCCGCTCCCACTGCAGTCTCGCCCTGTGACAACGGCGACACTCATTGTCGCCGCTGCACCGTCCACGTAGAGACACGCGTTACATGTCTTCAACACCGACAGTACAACTTATCTGCGGGCTGACACAAAAGAACTTCGTGATACACTTGCAAAAATTCTGCAATTTTTAAATCGCTCTTAGAAAACTGAAAATAGTTTCATACTGAAACGCATTTTCAAACAATCCCCACAATACACAACGTATTATGAAAAGAGGATATCCTACAAAATATTAAAGTACTTCTAAAAAGGTAACATTTTGTAGATTACTGCCACAAAGCCGTAAAAGGTAACATTTTGTAGATTACTGCCGGGAAACAGCCTGTGTCACTGTCGGGACTGGAAAACCTCGTTTTGAGGGTCTAGGACACTGTTTCCACGTTATGCACGATGGTGAAGTGTGTCGCGGGTTGCATACATGAGTACATCATCTATTCTTTTTACTTTCTTGCTATGAAGTAGATAAAGTTATCTAATGTGGCGAGAAAAACGGCGGATTTTCGGTACAAAATCTCTTAGTACAGGGCTCTGATATCGAAAAAGTGGATAAATCTAGTTGCTAAATTTAGAAAAAATCTAACTCGTGGTGTAGCCAAAAAGCGTGTTTTTAGTGTCCTTAATACCGCAATATCGATTGACGATAAAACATCCGTCTGGCAGTCTGTTCGTCCGTCCGTCTGTGAAAAACGCCAGCGGCTGAACTCTTCAGCCGGTTTTCTGCAAAACTGATATTCCTCAATCGATGAGGCTGAGGTCGCGGCCCCTTGAGCTTGAAACCGATATTTCAGTTATGGGATGTACTTTACATGAAGCCCCTGGAACATTTTCCAAATTTTCAAAAAAGTGGCTCCATAGTTTTTTATTACATTTTGTTGGATAGTATGAAGGACGTTTAAAAGAATGGTGTAAGTTTCATGTTAGTTAAAAACCTTGATTTTTCGAAAATTGCAAATTTTCAATTCTTTTCGGAGTCTTCCTACAACTAAAAAATTAAAGATAGACATTTTTACATTTTCACCTTAATGAAATCTGTTCGTTAAAGATATATTTTAAAATAAGGTCGTGTACAAGTTTTCGAAAATTTAAGTACTTTTTGCGTAATTTTGCAAGAGAATACGAGCAAGAAAATAGTGTCGTTTTAGCACCACTAATTGCCTACACCATGAACTTTTTTCATCGTAAATATGATTGATACAGGACTGCAGTGGAGTAGCAGTAGAATGCTTATTGTAGTCTGTATCAAATGTTTTTTTATAAATGGTAAGAAATCGCCATATTTCCTTAGCCTATTAAATACACATGTGCCGGAATAAATGGTATAGATTTCCAGGGATCGTAGAGGGATAGAAGACAATAACTTTTTTGCCAATTGACGTGTAGAGGGAAATTTCATGTAATGGATAACATTTACCTCTAATTTTCAAGCAACATTGTATGCGCAGTGTTTGGTAGGTTACGCCCTGAGGTTACGCCCTGACACAATCGAGGGATTTCATAAGTCTGTCAAGCATCTGGAGCATGCGGAGTTCCCAAGAAATCAGAAGCAAACAAAACATTTTAAAAAGTTATTTCATAATCAATAATTTGAGATTTTTAATTTGAATATTAATCAGAAGGACAAAAAAATGGTCAGTTTTCCACCAACAAATCGGGTCGCATCGATCTACCTTTTGTTTGGTCTAAACTACGGGTGTTCAACTTGGAAGGCCTCAAGAACCTCAACTAAAACTCCTACGGTTGCGGGACATATTTCCATTACTCGGGCGATCCAACCCTGACTTCACCGTATTGTCGATCAAGGTAGTTTGCCTGGCTATTCTGAAAGGGGGGGGAGAATGGAAACATGTGTGACAACAGGTCTTACATGTCTAAAATTGGGTTGATTGTGAATTTCTGAATTTACTAGAAAAAAATCTTCAATCCAAATTAAATACATTTTTACGTTAACATCTTACATTACATTTTACCTGACCCGGTGCGCTAGGCGCACAATGTTCTCACCGAACATGGATACAAGAGACTTCAACTTTTGGCCAATAACCTTTCGCAGGCCACAATAAATGTCACCGTGGGCGGCCGGTTGGATATGCCCGCTCTAAACAGTGGCCCGGAATTGGACTGTACTGACGTACGCGGCTCAGAGCATCAACGGATACCACTGCAGTGCCTCTGAGCGGGAGGTCCTAAGGTTCGAGCCCCGACACTGGCAGGATCTTCGACTCTAGCTACGTAGCTAAGTCGAATTCAGACGCTGTCTGGAGGAGAATTTTAACTGCCGGTTGATCGATTGGCGTTTTCCGGGGTTTCTCCGTTCAACACCAGGTGAACGTCGGGGCAGTGCCCTAGCAAATGGCCATGGACCTCGAGCGATCTATCCCTCCCCTTCCTTGTCCTACCATCACTCCTTACTTACATGCAAATGCTCCCTCACACACCCACACAAGACTCACATGCACCACACTACCATATCTAGAGACCAGTTGGGAGATTAGAGCTTGCCCCGGGCTGGGGCAGTGCAGCGCAGGTGGGAGATAACCCCTAAGCCGAGGTGGTAGGACGCGGTAGGTTGGCGCTGGATCTAACCACGTGGAAAAGCATCGCCACCTCCCATTATAAAACATGCACTTCACATACGGGACTAACGACCGTAGCAGATGACGCGCCCCGAATCACTAGTCAATCAGTCTTCGCGAAATGCCTTCGTTTATGGAAGCATTTAATTACTAATTGAATCCTTCGAATCCAGTGCACCTGACTGTTCAAGCCGCGTCCCACTCCTACTCCTGCGTTTGGAGCTCTCGGGCGCAATATTGCCGGCCCCTCCTCATTGAACCACGGCCGCGCACGACGGACGCCTCTCTCCTGTGCGCTGCTGCCGCCGCCGCCTCCGCCGCTGCGAGCGTTCGCGGCCGCTACTAGCTCCCCCTTCCGCTCGGATCCCACTTCGACGTGCGTCAATCAACCCGGTTCCGCGAATTTCCCGCGCCTTCAATAGCCGCCGCTCTTGCAGCCGCCTCCCCCATCCGACCGTTTGCTGTTCCTGCTGCCGCGGCCCCTCTACCTCTCCCCTTCCTGCAGTGCTTTTATGAAAATCTCCCCGATGTTAAATCGATTACGTAAGTCTAAGTTCTTATTCTTGTAATTCTCCTTCAACGCCACTCATTCACAGATGAACTTTGTTTCCGAAAGAACTCTCAACTGTAAAAGTGTAATTTCATTGAGTGGTGTGGTCGCCGCGTATTTTAGTTACCTCGTACTGGATTCATAAACTAGAAAAGAAGGCTCCGGATGGGAGAGACAGAAAATGAATAAAAGCTCATATTTAAAGCTTATTTAATTGACCTGATACTATACTGGATTCACATTGGAAGTTCACGTCAAGAATTAATTTTAAACAGAAGACCGTTCTTGTAATCTTCACCGTTCTTCCGTTTATTGTAATATTCTCGTTGGTAGCTCTGAAGGATTTAAGTTACAAAACGACTTTTGTAAACCATCTCTACATGACTAACTGCCTTAATGCTTTATTTAAGAATATTTCTTAACAACTCGAGGGATCAAATACGACCTTGCAGAAAAACAACATTTCTTCTTTTTTGAGCCAATAAAAATGCAGCAGCGAATATTTCCTGACTTCCTAGTAAATACCCCTTGTGTTGATGGAATAAATCGTAATCGCTTGGCAGCAGCTTTGGAGAACGGTAATTTTATCCAAGAGGTTTAAGGGCGTTGAGAATTAAATCGTGAATTAAACAACAGACATACACAGAACTTGCATTTAAGTGAAGTAATCACAATAACAGAGTCGTCAACTCATAAACGACTTCCTTCATTTGCTCACCAAGGCCTATAAAATCATCGTATACCGAACTGTCCTAAGGATTCCAGTGCCACATCCACCGTGCAGTAGGGCCACCGGCATCGCGGCAGTCGCTTCCGCCCCCCTCGCCGCCGCCGCCACCACCGCCACCCTCTGTGCGTCTGCAATTAGCGACGGGGAGTCGCGCGCTGCCGCCCCCGCCATGCAATTAGTGGGGGAGCGGAGCGACGCAGAAAGCAATTCGCAGAAAAAAGCCGCCTCATGCCCTCCCCCCCTCTCCCACCCTCTCTCCCTCCCCCTTCCCCACCCGCAGACGCACGCGCTTCGCGCCGCCGGTGCCTCGCTTTTATTGCGCCCCGCGCGACACCCGGAGTTTGCATTTCATAACGCAATTGCAGTGCTGTAAATCAAGCTCTTTGAGGCGCAAGAACATCGGAAACATTTGCCCTATGTTTGCTGGACGCTTCGTGGTGACCAACGGGAGCTCTCGCCATGAAATTAATACTGGAATATAGGAACCTCCGGTCAGTTTTTTTTTTCTGAGGTGTAGTAAGTAGTGTGTAATTAGTGTGCTACGGTTCCAGTCACTGGATTAATGTAGCGTTGCGGGGAGATGAGAAGATTTCTGAGGATATATTATAAATATGGAATAGTTTTTGCACTAAGATTGTAAAAGTAGATTTTTATGTAATGATTCTTTACGCTTATCAGAAGTTATGCATTAAATATTGAATGTAGCAGACGGATTTACAACAGAACTTTCCATTCCGAACAATCAAATATATTTTTGGAAAGTTCTTCTGTTCTTTCATTCATCGAAATAGTTCTGAAGGAGGATCCATCTTTCATCTACAATACGGATGAAAAAGGGTGGCTCTCAGACAAATTACCGAACAACGTGTAGTTTTATAACCACAGTCACATACAGAAAATGATGAAAATTAATACACTGTAAGTCACGTTTCATAAGCATTATTCCTTGAGAACTGATTGGAGCCAAATACGAGGTAGGAGTCTTGTATAACAATGCTATAAGATAGTTCTGTGTTATGAAATGTTTAATCCTCTGTTCATAGAAATACAACTATATTAATTGTTAAGTCTTAATAGATTTTGTTGATTTACTTATTGTTAATTCTCATTGTATTTTATAATGTATGTATCTTTTTTAAACAGTGTTAAATTTGGTATAAAACCGCCGTCCTGCGTAGCTGAGATCATAACCGACCTCAGCGGTTAGAGCTTGAATGTACGCGGATCCGAATCCCACCTCGTGCCTGAAAGTTGTGTGTTGTGGAATGGCGTTGGAATGGCGGGGCTCTCACAACCACCATGTGCCTTTCAAGCCCTTTCCTTCCCTTCCTCCACTTTCTTACTTTTCCCCAAAATCGGCATTGAAGAGATTGGCTGAAGTAATCACGTAAAAGAAACGGTATTTCTGTATTTGATAAAGACCACCGCGCCGTCTCCGTTCATGAGATCGCTCACTAAAACCTCTCGCTGTTTTCTCTTGGAAATCTTTTAGACAGCGTAATAATATGACATTCAAGATATTCTTACACCTTTTGACACTAGAAATGTGTTTTTGCAAGGATCTATCGTATATATGATTATTGAAAGCTGCAATGAACACATTTTGTTGAATGCTAGAAGGCTTCTAGCAAGTGGCAAAATCTCGGAATCATCTAACTGCGGAACTCGCCTGAATAAACTTTCAGTTAGGCATATCTCCATAAAAATGCTTCAGAAAAAAAACTGAAAACAGTTTTCGAGTCCTTGTATAAACGGTATAAGGCAGTAGATAGTTTTTCCTGTGTTTTATCTCAGCATAAGGTTGCCGTTCATACGACAAGGACAAATCAATCAAAAATCCTTGGTATCTGATGTGCTAACACATACAGTGATAAAACAAATCTTACATGAGTAAATTCAAACCACGTCCACGTCATGGGAATGAACATGCGAATTAATCCTACTGAAAGCTGTCTGTAGTGTGTAAAACCCCGCCGTTATTTCCCTGGAATAAAGTTTTGAGCCGGAAGTGCATTGTAACTAGTCGTTGGAATTAAAGCAATTCCAACAGTTGGACTGCCATGGACAAACTCGAGCCGACAGCCGCAACGTTCTCTCCCACCCTTTCTCCCAAGGACTTCCATCGCAGGAAAGGCGAAGAGGGGCTTCCGGATGCGCGGCGCTGCTGCAACGCTATTTAACTTGTGCAGCCGTCAGGCCACGCACCCTCTCTCGCGTTCCTGCACACCACCTCCTCCCTTCTCCTCCCCCGCCACCCCCGGGTCCTTACCCGCCCCTCTCCCCCCCCGGCACGCCCCCAGGCAAAAAGCGTTCCGGCGGCGCGCACCGCCTATTCCAGGCGTTCTTGGAATCTTCCACGAAGCGACGCGGGCGCTTGGGTGCTCGCCGTGGTCTCCACGTGCTCTTCGCATGCTGCTGCAAGCGCGGAGCCGCCCCGGCGACGCTGCCCCGCCTTCACTAGCGCTCATTGGGGGCCGCGAATGAACGGGTGAGGAAGCGATCCTGTCTGACTTAGCCGACCATCTTACCGCGCACACAGTCTCCACGCGAGATCCTGTCGTAAGGTGGCTCCACACATTCGGCATTCGCCGAGCAGCGAGCTACTGTTCGCCCGATCCCGAGCAGCTGATGTGTTCGGCGAATGTTCGCTCCCTTTGATGTGTCCAAAAGACCGACATGCGGTGGGTATGGTGTGCGCCGAATGTTCGTCACTCGGCAAATAGCATGCGGCCCATCCACACTACTCGGGATTCGGCGAGCGGTTGCTCGCTGTTCGCCGAATAGCGAATGTGTGGAGCCGCCTTTACAGGATGCCTGCCTGACTACGTTCCCGACAGCCTGCTTTCCTTTTAATTTGGTGTCCAGACGTTCTTCTGCTGTCCCTTCTTTCGGCTCTCTGAGATTCCGCTTTGAGATGAGGCTACATGGCTGCCTACCCGTCTGCCTCAGTCCAGTCTAATTTTTCCTTCTAACATTCGTAAATGTGCTTCTATTTTCCATTTTTGAATACTATTTCGATCGTATTACTTTGTGTCTAATAAATGGCAATATAAATATTATAGCGATAGTCTAGGGGGAGTATAAGAGAAAAATAATGGAACGAAAGGTTGAACAATCTGACATTCTCGTAAAGTGTATTATGAAACGTTTGACTCAATATTGCTTGACCGAGATCAGATAACCTTTGAAAGTTCGACGCTGAACATACTTGCTCATCTCATACTCACAGGTTGGAAACAGAAAGAAGGAAAAAAAATTCGAACGCGATAAAAATGGTTTCGAGTGTGAAGGAAACTACAGATATGTGAATTTAGAAATTTTGTTACGTATCATACCTACGGAATAGAAATTCAAGTAAGCACCGTGACTGGGTCAATTATAAAATACTGCTTTCCAATCGTTTTAATCTGCGTGGGGTCGCTTATAAGTAGGCTTATGGCATCTTCATTATGTACCATGTACCGTAATATTGTTTATATTCTGCTTATTTGCAAGTTGTTCACATATTTATCAGTAGGCAAATCGTATGCCTGAAGTCTCTCAATATTAATTCTTCTTAGAAGGAAATCTACATCTTAAATCCAGTGGCTTATAATTATTTTGTTTCTTTGAATCAAGGGGTTATAAAATGTACATTGGCAGAATACTTTTATGAGTCATTGCTGATGCTTGAAACCTACAATTTTTTTAGTTTGCTTCTGCTGGCATTTTTGAATTATGAACACAATTTATTACGGACCACTGTGCATTGTTTGATAATTTCATGAGTTTAGGTTGAAATCTTTGGAGAATTTCTAAGTTGTATCCAAAGGGATTCTATCAAAATAATGAGCAACTAGGCTATATAATGTAGACGTTCTGATTTTGAAGAAAGCTGCTCTCTTCACTTCAATGGAGAACTCAAATGTATGAAAACGTGTCTTAATTCAAACTAAGAAAACACAAGAAAAATGTATTATACATCATAAGTAGCAATGCATCGCCTTAGAGGTACGTAATCAATATGTTTTGAATGTACGAAAATCGAAAGAGAAGTGAGTCACGCTATGAAACCGCCTATGGTTTGAATAATTGCACATCGGAAGTGTCATTTCTGCTCAGAATGCGATGACCAGGATGAGCGAGCGCCATCCAGCGACTCCACATATCACATGAAATTATTAATGACCCTACGTCGGATGTGGAGCGGACTCGGGTTGCACGCAACAGGACGTGGCGCTCATGTGAGAGGCCGCTAAGATGGCGTTGACCCCTCTGAAGGAGGAGGGACACTCGAGGTACTTAACTCGCTCCCTGCATGAAGGATATTAGTTGCCAATAGGGAAAGCGGGATGCGTGAAATTGATAGCGGAAAGAACATTCTAAGACTTCCCGGAACACGAGCAGTTTTCAGAGCGATTTATCATCGGTCTACTTAATAAACAACTCCCTTCTTGCTCATGTTTGGGTGACGCCATTTTATTTTAAATATACATGCTTATTAATGTAGCAAGATAAATAATTTACTAATGACTTTAATAAACACATTTGTGAAGTCTATAATTACTTCCATCCAAAAATATATTTTAGAGAGAGATTGAAGAACAAAATTAACGATTAGTAACATGAAATTGGTAACTTCAAAAGTAATAATATGTATCAAGTTTTCTATTTGTAATGCTAATATCTGGAAAAGTAAGTATTCTGATTGTGATTGTTTGAATATCGTGTACCTATCGACTTCCCAAGGGCCTGTCCTTATAATAAAAACTAAATTCTATAAAGGTAAATCGTTTGCTAGACACATTATTTCTTCATGTTGTGGCCACTGTTATTCAGAATGGGACAATACTACTCCCCCCAAAAAACAAGTTCAAATAACGAGGTAACTTTAAATATGAAATCAATATTAAATTACACCAATCGATAATGAATTCAAATACCCGTTTCAGAAGTGAAATGTTTCAAGGAAGAACCCTTTTGAATTAAATATTTTATATAATAATTTCAGGAAAGAATTCATCATCATTAACATCATCATCATCATCACTAGTGTAACAACAAGGAAACTGGCATGACCTCGGTTGTCCCTTATCACTTCATAATACGGGTTAATATTCTCGATTTTCAGCCTACCTGATGACGCCACCTCCAAGTAGCTTCTCAATTTCAACTCAATTAGTTGGGTAAAGCCCATTTCATACCGTTCCTTACTCGAAAATCTCCCAGGATCACTAAGATTTGAACAATTCACCTCCGGTTCTAAACGTTACCATCTTTGGCTAGACACATTACTATTTCATTTTTATTTTTATTACACAATTTTCTTATACAGGAGGACACCACTTCACTAGACTGTTACAGTATACATTTTACCTAGCCTTTAACATTACTCCGAGTGAGGTTACCTCTGAAATCCTAATTACAAACTATTGGCGAAGTGAATGAGTGGAGAGGAGGAATGGTTACAGCGAATTAAAAAAACATACTACAGATTAGCTAAGCAAGGAAATAAGTTTATATGGCGGATATGAGTTTACTTTTGAGAAATCCGGATTTAGTGCTTTCTTTTTTGAAGAATTTTCCAAGTAGGAAATTACGCGCAGCACACTACGTACTATATACTAAGCTTAAAGCTAAGGAGGTGGGTTCAGACAATAAAAATGCTGTTTCATATTCGCGAAGGTTCCATTCCTACATTACGAGTTCCTGCACATGTTGTGTGAGCTATTGAAGATAATTCCTTTAGCGACAGTCATGAATCACGCGAGTGGAGACAGATGCCCAAGCCCTCTCCGTTCCGAGTCGACTCGACCCATCGCGACCCAACCCGACCCGACCAGACACGACCCGACCCGATCCGACCCGACTGCATCCAAGCCAACACGATCCGACTCGTCTCGCCTCGTCTGAACTCGACCCGACCCGACCCGACATGTCGCTCCCCTGCATCGACAGTCGATACGCGAATCCACGCATTCGCTCCGGCGAACTGCACCTCGAGATTTATGTACTACGGCGAATGCTACTTATTTTCAGCCACGTGGTGTGGGCTCGGAGCTATTACGGAGGAAGCCCCAGCGCACCGGAATACATTTTATTGCTGCTTCATAGATTGAACCTTTCTCGAATTGCTTCTTAGTTACGACCAACTTTCTACTTCACTCAAGTGCTTGCCATTCGTCATATGGGAAAGAATTTGCTGGAAGAAAATAATGATCTTCAACACATAGCTTGTCAATCTGTGAAGAATTACACATGTAACGAAATTGAATAAATATTTCCGTGAACACTAATATTTCACTTTCAAGAACTACAGCGTCATTCCACGTCAATTTGATTATTATGAGTTGTAGTAGTAAGGTTACATGTAGATTATCCTATTTTTTTCTACGTGCGCGAAGATTTGTGTATGTGATTACATAAAAAGTAGTTCATCAAAAGCAAGCTTGAACTATACCCAATTACAAGAAATACTTAAATAAAAGAGGCAAACAAAAAAATAATAATGTAATGTTAAAAGCCCGTGGTATTCCCTTCAATATGTGAATAGAATCAATCACTTCCATACAACACGTTCGATTAATGTCTTCTACATCTTAGAACGTGTGCTTCACAGCACCTGTACAGAGATTAATTTATTTGATATGTATGAACTAATCTGTTCCTTATAGTTAGGGTATCCAAACTATGATGATCAAAATATTCCCATTCTGAAAAATTAAGGTTCATGTTTATTTCAGTGGGTAAAAATCTGCCCTTAAAACTATGTTTTAATATCCTTAAAACTTTGACTGAACTGTTGCTAACGTTGGTACTGGCCATTCCCCGTCGTTGGTTCCACAATCGTCGCTAATTCTTCGTAAGGAAAACTTGTTTTTTTAATAAAACTAAATAATCATCAAAGAAGGTTAATGATCCTAGTCAGTTCGTACTCTCAAAGACGCCTGTGGCAAGTTCTCTAGTCACAACTTGCCCCACTTATTTGCGAGAGAAGGATCTCTCTGAGTAAACGCGACCGGAAGTGTATCATGCACGGCAATAAACTCTCGAGAGTGATTAGACATATCGAGATGATTAGACACTTCTCTCGCAAATTATTACCAAGAGATGGGAGCCTTTGTCTGAGAGTTGTATTATTTATTTAGACTGATTTAAATTGAAATATCTAAATACTGATGGTAAATTCACTATTAAGGGTATCCTTTGATTCAATTTTATAACCATCCTCTAAGGTGAAATGACACAAATATGCAGGTTTTCAGTTTATACGTATACGATAAATTTCAATTTTTTGGAAAATTTTTTCGAAAAATATATCTTTGATTCATTGGTTTCAGAATCAGTATTATTATTAAATTTTATGTAATAGAAGTGTGGAATGTTCTCGAATCACTGTTATTCTTTCAGTCCTTCGAATACTATTCATAGTTATGCATTTAGAAAAGTGCAAGAAGGAAACCAGCAAAAATGGCACAGCTTCAAAGGAACCATTGAGTTATAATGGATCATAGATCTTAGTAATGAGATTTTAAAACTTTTTAAGGTTTGAACATGATGGAAGAGAAAAAAATATTAATGTATTCGAGTTTGGGAACCCCGATTTTCAAAATTCACAAGATTCAAAACAAGTGATTTCGATTGCTCTAATTTGTATCTCATCTACATCAGAAGTGCACTTGGACCAGTTTAGTTTGGAAGCCGCGCGGCCAGGGCGGCGTCGCGGAAACGGTAGATCGGGACGCGCTGCGCGGCGTTGCGTCGCGTCGGGTCGGATCGGATCAAGCCGCCGCCGCGCCGCCGCCGCGCCGCCACCGTCGCCGCCTCCAACGGCCCCGCCCGTTGAGCCATTCTGCGCCGCTCCGCATCGCAGTTTCTTGCGGGCGGCCGGGCGCGTTCCTGGCCGCTGACTCAGACGCCGCGGCGCGGTCACGCCGCCACGCCCCCGCCCCCGCCCCCCGCGACCAGCGCCACCGCCGAGGCTCAAACTCACACCGACGCGCTGCCTTCGCGGGTGAGGTGAATCGTTCCAAATACAGAAGGACGTCGATTATCCGAATGTCAATCATCCGAAACGTCAAATATCCGTTCTCGTATTTTCTCTGAATAATTATATAATAATTTTTATAATTAGGTACCGTATACTACACGTGTTCATTTTCTTCTGTTAAACTGAATATTGCGAATGATACCCGATGCGATAGACAGAGATAAAATATAAACGAGACACTGTACTATGGTCAATCATCAGACTTCAGTGAACTATCACAAATCCTATCCAAATACATTTTATATTTACTTGCCATTTTTATGTTCGGTTATCCGAATTATCGAATATCCGAACTGCACCTGGTCCCACTGTGTTCGGATAATCGACGTCCCATCCAAGCAAATTTGATTGGAGAGGAGGAAATGTTAATGAAAAAGGATTTGCAGTCAAATTAGACTGAGCCACTTGAAACCGTTGATATAAATGCTTCAGTGGTGTCTGAGGACTTCATTTTTGATATTTTAATTTAAGATTCTCCATCGCCAATTTGAATTGGAAGAATGCGGGAAGTCAAGAACCAATAATAATTGAGAGGTTACAGTAACAGTATAGTCATTGCTGGTCAACAGACCACTAAGAAGTACGTTGCCACAGGTACGACATGCGAATATTGAAATTATTAGTTTCATTTTTAGAACGAGCCCAAGATTATTTCTGATTTCTATAAATTTAACGGTACAGATATCTCTGACGTCTACCTTACACGAGAAGTCAATTAAACGGGGATTGTCACCACACTCTCGGAAGCTCGCTTTTAAATAATTTTTAATGAGGTTATATTATTTTTAATAACTTTCAATCAGCAGTTACTTACTAAAACAACACATTCTTTGACCCTGGGAAGAAATGGAAGACATTTCCCACGGTAATGTCTCACACTGACATTTGTCCCGGAACTGACGTACAGATTAACCGAAACGACTGTCTAGTACAGTGTTGCCAAGGTCGATGTCACGAACAGGAGTCCGTGGCACGAGTTCCACGACGAAATCTCCCCTCCACGCAGTTCATCACCCCGACACCAGAGACAACACCATCCCTATAGTAAAAGGGCGGGGTTACTACCACACGTAATAGTTCTCTTTCCCGACGCTAGTTGCGCAGAGAAGCCCGTGGCATGCTACGGTGCCACGACGCGTGCCACTGCCACCAGTAGAAGACCTTGACACCACTGGTCTAGTAATAGCTTGAGCTGAATTTCAGGTCTTAGATTCTCGACTACTGGATGAAAATCACCACCAATAATTTTAACCACGAGCATCTTACTCTTCAGAACTTGTTATCGGAAACCAAGTATTTTCTTACTAGTCACTAGCTGTGGATCATATCTTCACATCATTAACGTCTACTAAATCGCTGTCATTTGTATAAGAAATCCCTTTAAACAATCGTGCATTTCCCATCAATTGAGGCAGAAGCGACGGAAAGGACCGTACAATGTTGCCCATAAGTCTATAAGGCAACTTTCAACCGACCACGCAGATTCTGTGAATTGCTCCTAGAATCAACAGGTTATTGCAATACATATTATTACAATATCTTTTCTCACTGAGAATACATACGTAGAGAAAAGTTGTGTAATTCTATTTATGCTTTCCTATTTCCACTTCAGTTATTTATTCATAACAGCTGTCTGTCAGAACACGTTTATAAACGTTTCATTTCCAGAATATATCATCTATGTCACTTATTTCGTATGCGCGCAGAAATTGAGAGCAAACTAAGAAGCCTGTGGTCTTGTGAGTCGTATCATCGCTTTTGATAGCTACTCAGGATCTAGGAAAAAATGCAAAATCAATTAAACAGTTTCGATTTTCATCGAAAAATCCAAATAAGCGAAATATCATTGAGAATACTCCGCGGCTTTCCAGCTTGACTGGCGGGTTGCAGCCGATTGCCCCGAGTAGAATCTACGTTACTAATTTAACACGCGCGTTTATTGAGAGTTAACTAAACAGCCTATGTTCATGTAAGAGATATCAATGGTTTCGTTGAATACCTAGGATGTCGAGAATATTTTTAAAAGGTTCATTTTTTCTGGAAAATGCAAATATTTGATTGTGTTTTTCTGCCTATACACAAACTGCGCCTTATACTGACTGAATTCTCAAACTCAGTGACGTATGAGACAGCTGACGTCATACTCCAAAGGAGGTTCCAAAGAAGAGGCTGACCACAATTAAATATTTGATACTCACGTCTTACGTTACGGAACAACTTTTTTGATATTCTTTCTGCCTAAAGGACTGCTATTCTGTGTATCCGAATATACTATGCTATATATATAAGCTATGTTATTGCTGTAATCCTGAACACTGTTTTTGAAAAATATTTGATAGGGTGTATAATATCACAAGTGTTATAAGAGAGTCTTGTTCTTCAGCAGTGTGCGCTTTTTGGAAGACCACTTGAACAGCAACATTTTTGCTGCTGCAGTTCACAAGTTTATTACAAAATTGTTTGATCAATTACACTAACAACTTAAATATGTATCGAAATCTATATATGGTGTTGGCTCTCCATCGTACCTCCCTCTACCATTAAAAATGTATGTTTGATTACATGATAAAATTCAATGTTTGTAAACTCTACTTCCAAAGTATATTTTGAAATTCCTTATTAAATTATACGAATTCAAGTGTTGAAATGTCCATTTAAGTTGGCAACGACATAATGCTAAATGAAATGATCCAAGAAACTGAAAATTGTTCAAAGAAACTTTGTAATTTACTCAATGATTCATACTTTTATATTCTTTTTGTAGGCAGTTCATACACTGCCCTGTAATCAACCTGGAAAAACAATTTCAAAGAAGATTTTAATGCCTAAATAGATTTCAAATAACAATTATTTTTGTTACATTTTTTCTTTCTACTCTTAATATATGTGTATATGACAGTTAAATTTATTCAGAAATAAAAAAATATCGCCCTACAATAGATCAAAAATGTCGCTTACTCGCCTCTGTGTCGTAATTTTAACAATGTTTTCAAAGCAATTACGTATTAACTACATCGTTGACTTCAACACGCTTTAAATACTTAGATTCTGAGTTAATTAACGTGTACTAGAATGGCAATAAAGTACGGTTTTTCATAAACAACAGTCATTCTGGATACTGATTGTATCTCATAACTCAAATACCAACTAGCATTCACATTCAAAGAGTAACATTCAATTGTATAATTGATCACGAGATAAAGAATGCTTATTGGATTCAGATAGGAATAAAAATCCGAAAAAAACATGTTTTGCAGTCTTTCATGCAAATCGTGGAAATCGAGCCAAGCTCTTTGAAAAGCAAATGCCGAACTGCCGTATAAAATAAAACTCAGGTCAATTAATTTGCTCGAACCTAGACATCAATATAGGGTCATTAAAACGAACGTTTATAAAAAGGCTCAACGATCAACTGTATTCACATTTACAGTAAATGGATGGCAGTTATACAATATAATTCTCGGAAATTTGAACTTGAATGAGGTATGCATGCGGGGACAGCAGACGTGTAATTGAATAGATATCAAAAGTCAAAGAAATAAATGAAATGCTTTGCAGGTAAAAAGGTTTCAATACATATTTCGAATCGTGCTAATGGTAAATAGATAGCCGCACAGAAATCAAGGCACATTACTTACAATTGAGATATTCTACAAAACATTTCCATTCATTTGCGTTTCGCATTTCAAATGCTTAAATGTGGTACATTTCCAATATAATTCGCAGTTACTTAAAACAGGTAGTGTAACAAAAGCTTAATCGAACAAATATAATGTAATATATGTTTATAATTATAACATAACTTCTACTTAGACTCAGCACTCTTTCCCACACTATCTCCCACTATTTTCCCCCTTGAACTCTCGTATCTTTCTTTTGGACCCTCCCCCACTCTCCAACTAATTCTCTCCACCTCTCTTTCTCTCTCCAAACCTATCTTTCCTACTCGCTCTCTCTCTCTCTCTCTGAACCACTCTCACTCTTTTCATTCATCTTTCGTCTACCTCACTCACTCCCTGTTTTCCTCACGTTAGGCAGCTCTTAGGAAGCTCACTCACACTCACATGTGTTCTACCTCTCTTGCATTAGACTTTCCCTCGCTCCTTTCCTTTCCTTGCTCTCTCATTTACCTTTCTAAATTAGCTCTCTTCGCACTTCTCCCTCAATAGACTTTCTTTTAATCACTATCAGATGTTTTCTTCTTCCTTTTCTTGATAACACACGGAATTCACGTCACGGAACAATCGGTTTATACCACTAACAGCATATCCTATCATGTCACCTAACGCCTCCACTTAGTTGCACTTCCGGAGACGCGTACCGATATCACCAGGAAAAAACCGCACAAACTCGCCGAAATCCTCACCACTCGCGTTGTGGCGACGCGACGGATGACGCAAAGACGCGCGCGAAGAAGCAGCGGCCAACGGCGACGCAGCGGCCCCGCTATCAGCGCGCGGGCGGGAGACGCCGGGCGCGGGCCGGGGCGGCGTCTGCGGGGCGGCGCGCTGATAAGGGTCCGCCGCCATTGGGCGCCGCCCTGATAGCGCGCCGCCCCCCGGCGTCCCGACGCCCCCTGGCCAGCCGCGCCCCCGAATCGCCCGCCGCGCCGCCATCTCTGCGCTCAGTTAGCACGCCTCTCCAGATAGCGACCGCAGCAGCAGAGGTGCGTATCTGCCGGCTGGTGATTGGTAGGATCCCGCGGAGGTATGTAATGAGGTGCGCTTATCGTTTGTTGCGTAACATGGCCAAGGAGCCTGCTTTCGGTAGGGTTCGATTAGATCTGTTGTGGCCTGTTGAGAATTATCGTTTTTCTGGAGTCGTAAGTAGCGTTGAAAGAGCCTGTCAGATAGAACGAGCAGGTGCTATCATTATATAAAGATTGGATGATTAATTTATACGGGAGAGGCCTCTTGCGAGAAATGGTCCACAAGGTAGTTGTAAATTAAGTAGGTTTGGGGATTAATTTCCAATTTATCTGGATATCTTCTCCCGGCGACCTTCCATCTGACTTATGGCTCACTGTTTTAGTAATTAAAGTGATAAAAGTGGTAAACGTAAAAGATATTTTCCACTTGTGTAGATTATGTTCTTAAATATACATCTATCTGCACATTCCTAAAATTGAATTATAAAAATATGCACTTTTGTTGCAGTTTTTACTGATTTAATACTTCTCCACTCAATGTTGCTACTACCGCTGCAAAATTCTTGTAATATAATAACAATTGATAATTATTGGGGTGTTAATCCGGCATCTATATTCCGGACAGAAACATTATAATAACTACAGAAAATACTCCTAACCATCCACTCGCTAAGCCTCTTTGGTAGAAGAGTATTCTTTCAGATAAAGAGCTCCGTGACAAAGAACGTCAGGATAAGTTTAAAAAAATACTTAGAGCAATATACACGGATATACAGTAAGTTTAGAAACAGTGTTCTGGATATGATAGATGCCAAGTGGAATACACAAATGTGTCAAAACTCAATTATACTAAAATTTGAGTAATATGGATTTTTAAATTCTGTGCCACATACGCGTCTTTGACAAATCACACTTTAAAGAAATCATAATTTTGATACCTCCCTTCAGTATTGTTCGAAATATCGAAGAGAAACAAAGGCTACGCTAGTCTGTTAAGAGTGAAGGTTTCTGTCTTGTTGGAGGGATAAAGACTAATAGTAGATATATCGAGATTTGTCCTGATTCACCATGGCACAATATCCGTACCATAAATGACATTCCCAAGGACCCGCAAAATCCTATTACTTTCAGGCCGGCTCTAACTGAAAGAATACCGTATGAAAAGTGCTGAATTATGAATAGGAAAGACCATAAGACCACATGAGGGGAAACAACCATGCGATCCCTCGGACGTACATAGCCACTGCACGCCTGACTTGGCGATCTCATCACCCTCTCAGAGCCATCTCAGCTCGTCGTGTGCGATGGATACATTCTTTATTACGATACCAGAGCCTAAGCTTTACGACCCTACCGGGAAGGGATAAGCGAATATGAAGATATAAAATGAATTGTGACGGAACGATGGTGGAATGAGAGACAAGGGAAACAGGAGAACCCCGAGAAAGCCTGCCGCGCACCCACATGTCCACATGCAACGGCCGATTTTTGTTCCCGGATCCCAAAAAATGAAATACGAGCAGTCTGATCGCTACACCACGTCTAATCCTGTGTGATGGATATAGTCTAACAGACATTCATAACCTGTTTTAATTGACGGTGAAGAAGAAATATGCCTATCGTTCTGATTGAATAAGTCTCTCATCACGGCGGAGGAAGGGGAAGAACCTTCGAGTAGAGTCAGAAGGTGAATGCAATTTTTGCGAACCGTCAAAGAAGTTCGAAAGCGTGCTCCTCGGATGAGCTCTGGTCTTTCCCTGTGCGTCTCCGGCGAAGAAGGCCGCTCCGTGGCAAGCGGCGTGTCGCTCGGGCGCGCGGGTCACGGCTATTCAAATGAAGTCACGGCGACGGCGCGGGCGATGGGGAATCCCGGGCGACGCCCGCGCCAAAGAAGCGGCCAGCGCCGCCCAAAAACTGTCGCCTCGCGCGGTACCGCGCCGACAGCTCAGGTGACACGCCGCGCCAGGGTGCAGCGTTCGAACCCCGTCCGCCGAGGCCGCTGCTGGCAAAAACGCGCGATGACAACGACGCGGCGGGTGACTGTTGCTTTCCGCGGAGCCTATGCTGACACCCCTGTCGCCCCCGCCGTCTCGCAACCCAGCCGTCTCAGCCGCCCCCGCCTGCTTGCCGCCCCGCCGTCCCGCCACCAAGCTGCCCCGGCCGCTCCTGCCGCCCCCCGCAGCCCCCCCGCCACCGCCGCCTACCCTCCACCCACGCCGCCCCCGTCCGCCCACGCCGCCCCCGTCCGCCCCCGCCGCCCCCGTCCGCCCACGCCGCCCCCGTCCACCCACGCCGCCCCCGTCCGCCCCCGCCGCCCCCGTCCCCTTCCACCGCTGCCGCCGCTCCTCCGCCCCCGCCACCCTCGCCGCCCCCGCAGCCCCCACCGCCCCGCCGTCCCGCCGCCCCCGGCACCCAGCACCCTCCGCCTCTGCTGCCCCATTGCCCCACCCCCGCCGCCCAAGCCGCTCTTGCCGCCTCTCTCGCCTCCCTTACCCCCTCCCCTCGCAACCCCCGCCGCCAACCACGCCACTGTCGGTTGCGCATGAACTGGACGTGCAAGAGGCACCCGCGGGCGGCGAGACGCCATGCGACGCGACGCGATGCGACTACTGGAGGTCGCCGAGCAACGACCGCCGGGCCGATGGATCTACAACACGCCCAACGGCCAACCAGCAGAAGAGGATCAGGGACAACGACTCGTTTTTCAAAGCAAAATAGCTACTACGGTAGGAGGAAGACAAGAGAGAAAGTATATTTTTCAAATTGATATTAAAATATGCGTTGGGCGACCCGTGACGTGGTGGTCAGTGTGCACTCTTCCACCCCTGGTTCCCGGGTTCGATCCCAGCGGTTCCAAGTGAAGTTAGAGGTGGAGGAAAGGGCGTTAGAGGTGGAGGAAACGGGAAAACGTTTCGAAGATGGGTGTGCGATAACGGGTTTTTCGGCGTATTCTCGTTTCTTCAGTCAACTTGCATTCCACTGATATGTTCTATCAATCATTCCTGACCCTATCCTATCAATAACCATTATTCCGCTCTAGACCAAGGATCATAGCCGCTTCTTAGCGATAACCGAGTAAATAGCTGAGAAGGGCAGTGGTTAGCTCAGCGATTATCAATAGGTACGGTCCCGGCCGGCCTGGCGAACTATAGAGAGAGGGAGAATAGTGAGGGAGCGTTGGAACCAAGACCCTGGTCATGGTGGATGGAATGTCAAATGGGACAATGGGTAAAGGTTCGTTGAAACCGACCCCTGAGGGAAAAGAAAACAGTTTCTCTCTTTTTTTGTTAAAAAATGCTAGTTTCGGCAGCTAGACCCGGAAACAACTAGACCCGGATGTCTTCGACTCTAGTTGCACGTTACTTCTCTGAAACTGTTTCGTTATGTTTCTAATTCAAAACTAAAAGGAGAAACTGCCGAACTTTAATAACATTTTCAATTTTTTCTTTTCTAATCATGTATAAGCGCTTTTGAACGGTTCCTCTCAGTCAAACAGGTACTTTTGCGACAGGAATAGAACGGAGTCTAGAGACTGAAGAGAAGATGATCGTAAGATTAGCCATAAATTGCATTAAAATTGTTATTTGATTTTTACTTTTTTCTTTTTCACTGTAGACGCTTCAGGCAAAAAATACTTGTAATATTTTTTAAGTTATGGGAGACTCGGGATAAATGATTGGATGTGTTTTCACTTTACTGTTTCCAAAGTAATAATTTCATGAAGATAAGTTACTAATCCTTAGAATGACGCATTGGCTACATTTTGCATCCAGCTGAATGAGCATATCGCTGGAAATACAGGAATTACAAGATACGTGCAAAACTGTCTTCGAGATATCTGGGTAAAGAGGACATGTCATGCATTTATAATTTAATTTAAAAATGATAAGACCACGGGATTGTTATGAACAATGAATACAATACATTGCGCAAAAATATATATTAAACTGTATATCAGTTTGATGTTCTTTTTAAATGTTGGTCGACTTCCTTTTCTCGATCTAATGGCAATAGTGCAATCGTGCTTCATTTCACTACCTGAAAATATGCTTTGTGTTCCTTTAGTACTTTCTTTCTCTGATGCCATTTTCTTTTTCTATTCCTTTTCGTTATTTCATTTTCTCAGTCACGAAGTCGTTTATTTTGTTTTTTGGAAAAATGCTTTTTGTTGACTACTTGTACTATTTTTCTCACTGTTGTACTATACATTTTCTGTATTTTTAACCATAATAATGTCGCTTAAATTGTATTATAAGAAGTCTAAGTGCAAATGATGTTGAAATTTTATTAATTTGGATGTTGTAATAGTATTTTACCTATCCATATTTCCATGCACTGAAATCTAAGTTCTTTTTTCAAAAATGAAGTAAAACTTAGAGTTTAATATTGTTTAATAATTGTTACATATTTAACATGCTTTGAAGTAAAAAACACTATGTATGATTATTACTAATGGCATATTAGAGAGACCATATTTTTGGATTCATCCACGTGAGCCTGTCACTCATGTGAGAATTCTTCACAGAAAATTATAATGAAACGGACGTTCATTATTCTACATATGTCCAGATAGCCAGAGTATTGTAAAGAATTATTAAAATGTACCCTTAACAACTCGAATATCTTAAAAACTGGACCAGCGTGATATAAATTCAATATTATGCCAAATAATAATGTAGTAAGATGTTCGAAGAAAATTTTACAACACACCATCATAAATTAGAATATTATCAATCTGTTAAAATGTTGAATATTTCATCAAATTAATCTACCTTAAAACGTTACATATCAATTTCGATTTATCTCAATATCAAATTATTGTTCAAATAAAAATCTTTCCCTCTAATGTTCATCAAAAAGCGCGATCACCAAAGGCCCAAAACTCCAGAATTTGAAAGCCCAGCTTTAATAAAACATAACAGGGGGGAATCCAGCCGATAATTTTGGGAACGGCCATCGTATATTTTTGTTAAATAATAAATTTATTTGTTATTATATTGTATATTATTTATGTACTGTAGATATGATACTACACACTATTATTGTTTAAATAATTACATAATTCGAACATAAATATTTAAATGAATTTTGCCAAATAAAGGAAGGTAAATGAAAATTCCAGGCCTAATGGGAGGGGCCATTGCCCCCATGACCCCCCCGATCCGCCAATGCCTCTTAATGACATTGGAAGCCGAGTCTGAGCACGCATGGGTGTGAAGAGAGCGCCACACACGGCGACGAAAGGCGGAGACGCGGCCGGGATTCCCACCGTCCAGATGTCATCAGCCCGTCATCTTGTCCGATCCCATCTCCTTCCTTTGTCTCCCGTCGTGTGTGTGCTCGTCAGGTGGAATATCTCGCGTCTAATTACCTCATCCATTTCCGCTTCTCTGATAACTATACTTTGGCCTTTGAATTACTGTTTTACACGGTTTAAGCTGATTATGAGTGTTTTTGGTTATCCTTATCTCTCATTCTCGTCAATATAAAATTATACGTCTAGGATCCTTATTATAACATGCAAATAAATAATCGAAACAAGTTACTTATTCTATCTGTAAATTGTGTCAATAACCCTAAAAGTAGACATGAATGGTTGATACATGTGTTATTATTCTCGGGCATGGAGACTAATGACATACTTTTGTCACTTGTGTCTCGGATAATATTTTATTGGATTAATTCAAGTAGATTATGTAAGTCTTTTTTCATATATTTTGATTGCAATATGATTGTTCTTCATATAAGGCTGATGCTTAGACAACTTGTCAAGTAAAACCTCAAAAACCGTAAAATAAAATAAATAAAATTATTGGAATTCTTCAAAGAAATCTCTGAGTGTAAAATAAAACAATCAGATAAAATGAAGTATGGATAAAATTTTCTGAATTGTTAACATCTTTTAGGAGATTCAGCTTCAGTTAAATTCCCACTTCTATTTTTAGATACATCGCAGTCACCAGAAGTAACGTCTCAATCTCCAGAGCAATTAGGTAGAACAGTTGTACCACTTTAAATTCTCCTAATTAAGTGTTGTGCAGAAATAGTCGATTAATTTGTGGGAAAGAAGTGTTGATTTATTAACACGGTGTTTGTGGCATGCTGAAAAAGATACAAGAAAATCTTGATGTCATGACATACCTATTAAATAAAAGTCGTTTCAGCGTTCAAAATTCTTGGATGTTATACTTCTTTATAAATACATAGCCTATAAAAATGCTAAATTCTTGATAGGTTGCTACGTTATCGTGCAAACCCTAGACTGTCCTGGATATTTTAAGAAATTCTGCTATTAGAATTGTATTAATCTTCGCACATCAGAATATGATAATTACTTATTTATAACGTTCATTAATTTAGCTATAAACTTAAACGGCACTACTAAACGTATTTGCCACTGATGCATCCTTGTTCATCTCAAACTTGCAACTGCACAAAGAATTGAATTTACCCCCTATATTTTTTTAACCATATTGCGCTCCTATCTAACAATTGCTTTTCCATTATAAGCACAATAACCCAAGCAACCCATTACGACTTAGCCACCATCAGCTCTGAACTAGAATCAAAAATAGATACCCATTGGATTCATTCTTCAGAATATTTTAAGATCTTAATTAATTTCATAGATGCTCTGTGAGTTGTCTATTCATATGTAGTTAGATATAATTGTAAGATTACCATTTAAATTATTATTAAGTCGGAAAATACATATGATGAAGTATATATAATACTGAATTATGTATATTTGTTCATTAATAAATATATATTTAAAAAAAACGTATTTCTATTATCCTAAGATGCCGTCGAGGTTGGAGAGAAATATTGTGTATCTAACCCCTAAAAAGATAAAGAGACGTAATGAAATTCTACAAATAGGTCAGGACTTACCTCTGAAGAGAGCGAAATGTTGTCGGACAGAACACGAGCACCGTAATATCATTACGTTAAGGAAGTATATATGGACTTACGAACTCAGTTTAGACCCATGTACTGGCCGCAGGAAACATGTAGAAACGAAGCAGATGTTTTCATAAACGAAAGACACGTGTGACCCCGAACAGCACAAGATGGAGTAACTTAAGTAGATATTAGGAAATTACACCTCTCATTTTAATAAAAGAAGATATTATCTTTCAATGGGGCTAAGAGCCAAAATGGAGTTTCTGATTAATAAAAAAATATCCCTTTCGAACAAATTTTTTGTTCGATGTTTGATTTTTGACATAATTGACTGTCAGTTGGAATAATGTCTTATATGTAAGTTCAAATTCCGCAAGAATAGAACGTCATTTTATTATTTAACATTTAAGTCAAGAAATGGGAAAGGGTGAAGTGTTAAGAAGTTTTTCTTTACAAATGTGTTATGTGAAATAATAATTTTCGTGACGTGCGCGAAACAAGTGATGCGCACACGAGGTGAGTTATTGCCCGAGTGTGTGCGAGGGTGTTAAAAGACACATGTTGCTTTTACTATTTTTAGATTGCCTTTTGCGAAAGATGTTTAGCACACACTTCTCAATGATGCGGTGCGCACACTTCGTAGCGTTTCGCACGCTATTAGTTACAACGAAAAAAAAATGATAATTCACATACTACACGGAAAATAATCACGAGAAACCGTGTTTCGAGCACGTGTTAAAAATACACTTTCTGTGATACGTTTATAAAATCACATAATGATCTTACAAAGAATGTGAGTAGTACGTAAGACCAGGTTAGTGGGCACCATTTGGAAGATTTTAATTTTTTTACACAACTTCGGAATTAGTTTTGATAAGGTAGGCCAATAAAGGGTAATTACATTTATTTGGCTACCTTATCGTATTTTTATTCCTGAAAGTTTGGCAGTCGAACTTTTAGGGTCATTAATAATCATCAAGCACGAGCCTGGCACTAGCTTTGGATAGGTTGACACACTATTTCCATGAGAGTGTGGAGTAATAAATCGAAAACAAAATGAATAATTTTAAAATGTTTTATTTTTGGAAATGAATGAAACCCTTTTTAATAAAAGTTATTCTTGTCTTTTTTGGTTCATTGAGAGGATAACATCATCTAATTGTTCAAATTTCACGCTTTTACTTCAACTTGCGATAGACGGGAAAACAAAGTTGCTGGTGTAAGCTTCAAAGACAGAAAAATAATTAAAAAGTAAATGAATGATAATTCTTTAAAAAACTAAACACTATCACTTGATAACAGCAAGATAGATACTTTTCGTATCCACTGAGCACAAGTCACCATTTCGTAAAAGAAATAACAAGGGAAACCCTTTCTCTTAGTGCGCGGTTGCGGCTACTACACAAAATGTGCAGTCTGCCCCCTTTATGTCGCCTCCGCGTGTCATCTCATGAGCGACGGGAGAGTCTGCACAGTGATCCAACTGTGTGTACATGCAGTAGCCCGAACACAAACCAACAGCACACCTCCTAGCTAGAAGTTCCATAAAAAGTTGGTTGGTTGATTAGTAATTCCAGGTGCGCCAGCTGCTAAGGTTGTTAGTCCCGAATTTTTAGTGCATGTTTTATTTTGGGATGTGGAGGTGATCTTCCCCCGCTGGATGGTGGGATCCGTGCCGAAGTACCGCCGGCTAGCGGGATTTCCCCAGATATCTCCCACCAGCGGGGTATCGCCCCAGCCTGGATAAGTACTAAGCTCCCGACCGGTCTCCCGGCATTTGTGGTGATGTAGCGCATGTAACTATAAGTGTCCTAAAAAGAGGAAGAAAAGATCGCGTTCGGTCCATGGTCCTATTTTTAGGATACTGCTCCGGATTTCGCCAGGTATTGATTGGAGGAACCAAGGAAAACTACCGACAAGAGCACCAGGCCGCTAGAATTCTCCCGACAGCTACCTAGCTATCAGAACTCAATCAAACTATCTAGTCAGTATGAAAAATCCTGCAACAGTCGCGACTCGATCCTCCCGGTCAGAAACTCTGCAGTGGCTCCAGTTGACGCACTGAGTGACTGCATTGAGTGACGCAGTGAGTTGACTGCATCTCTCCCGGTACCATGAAAAGGCTGGCACTTCTTGAAAAGATGTGATTCTATCCGTGCCAGTAATTGCAAGAAATTTTATTTTATCAAAATGGGCAACGTCACCAGTAGTATTTACTGCGTCAGTAATGACCAATTCAGGCATAAAAATTGAAGGTTTCCCACTGACTTCAACCTTGCGGAAAGTGGAGCTTATGCCTTCAAGCGCTGCGGATTAGAACGGAGAAAATGTATTTCTTTTCCCATATTTTGTGTGTAAATATTTTTGTTTTACCACGAGATGGTGGGCACCTGCCATTAAGGATTGTTTTGATTAAAAGTAGGTACACGAAAAAAATGAAGTAATTAACACATTTAACAGATAGCAAAATGAGAAATGTATACAGCCAAGAACCACAATCCTTGCAAAGGATGCTATTAAGACCTTAGAAGATATGTCTGCACGGCTGAGTAACGGACGGCGGCGGTCGCATTTGCCTGGCGCCCGTCACTTTGGAAGTCTTAAGCGCCCGTGGCACGCCGCGCCGCGCGCTGGCCAGTCCCCACTTAGGCGGCGGCTGCGGCTGACGCCGGTGCGAGGGAGATTGCCTGCCGACGCGCCATGGGGTGGGTGGTGGGGCGGGGTGAGATAGGTAGGTGGGTGGGAACAGAGCAGGGATGGTGAGGGAGGATCGGGCCGGGGCGGAGAGGGTCGTGAAGGGGGCTGGGCAAAGCCCAGGACGGGATGGGATGGGGCGGGGCGAGATGGGTGGCAACGCATCGCGTGAGCAGGGAGGGTGAGAGGGCGGGAGGGGGGCGGGAAAGAGCGCGGGCCTGCGGGCCGGCGGCGCGCACGACTGTTTGTTGACGGGTCGTGAGTACGCGGCTACGCGAGGAGCCTTTGGCTGCGCCCGCGCCGCCGCCGCTGCCCCCCCTCCCGCCCCCGCCGTGCGCACTGCCGCGCCGCCGCCACCGCCGGCGCGGGGTAATGTATGGATCTAGGCTGCGGGACAGCGCACGACTCTGCGGTGGCGGCGGCGGCGGCGGCGTTCCCACCGCCGCGCGCGTCCGCCGCCGCCGCCGCCCGCCCGCCGGCGAGCGACCGAGCGAACAAGCGGCCGCCCCCGCCATCGCCACGCGCGTATTGACTGCCCCCCTGGACTAGTGGGCTTGTCGTCCCTCTGTTTTCGTTGCTAGGACAAATGTTGGGCGTGAGCTAGATCACAGAGTGCCAACTGAGGTCACTCGCACGCATTGGCCAAAGGGGTGTTGGCTTCTATTTCATGTCGATCGACGCAGATAAACTACTTCCAGAGGGGATACTTCCTACGCCCCTTAATTAGGGTGGCTGAATACCTTGATTTGTAATGATGATACTCCTGGAATTAGCTTTACACTTTAGCTAACTACATGCCTAACAGAAATGCCCGTTTGTTGAAGGAATGTTTGGCACATAAAATACCGAATTACAACGGTCCCAACTACTTAAAAGGTGTCGGTATTTCAGGAGAAGTAAAAAAAGTTTTTCTCTTCCACATCACAAGGAAGAGGGGTCTGTGCGGATGCGATCTGGTTGCGGGACTCTGTGCGACCACCCAGACGATAGCCACTTGTGAGAGACCAGCCAACCAGAGCGCATCGTGGGAGTTCCGCCCTGGAGCGCAGGCGGGGCAGTCAATACGCCTCCATCCCTGCCTCCACCTCTCCGCCTCGCCCTCGCCCACCGCACCACTCGCCGCCGAGGCGGCACCAGCAAATTCTGTGACATGCGGCGATTTGTTGAGGGAACAGGGTGGTCACAAAGAAGGCGACTACCTCATGATTATTCCACCGCCCGATGCCAGATTCCGTTTCTAGTCCACGCGCTCGAGGCACGAAACTATGGAAATGTAATCGATACGGCCTGTAAACGTGATTTAACGGGAATTGGAGCCTACTCTGCAACTTTCATTGGAGAAGAAACATTTTCGTCAAATCGGCGTTCGATCGGAAATGTCGTTGCGATAGACTAGCTCATGTCTCATAGTTTCTTGTACGGTTTTTTTACGATTGAAGACTCAGTAACGTTTTGGAAAAGAATAAAGGAACAGATTGGCCCTACTACATTTCCCAAATTCACCACTTTAACATAATCTTCATAAATATTAACATTTTCTACATAGTACTAGAGCCAAATATTTTTTTTAATTTTAACTGAAAGTATTTAAAACAATTAATGATTTATTGTACTATGAAAATATTTAAGTTTTTAAAGATTTAAAATGTCAAATTACCTAAATAAACGAAAGGCTCAGAATTTTTTTCTTTGAGATTTTGTAAGAGATGTATTACAAACTTCAAAAATAAAACAGAGAGTCAATGAATTTTTTATAAATGTATAAGACAATAATCTTTATTAAATTATGCCGGTAAAAAATATTCCAGGTTCACGATAAAAATACGCTAAACTCCTTGTGGAAAACCGAATTTTCGGAAATGTCACATTTTTATTTAGAAAACAAAGAATACTAAATACCGGGAGAGGTGGCTTATGGCATCAACTGATGTCATAGCAGTACCTCTGAGCGGGTGGTCTTAGGTTCGAGTCCTGGCGGTGGCTCAACCTAGATAGATAACTCGGTCGAACTCAGTCGCTATCTGGAGGAGAATTCTGGCGGCTGGCTGCTCTGATTGGTAGTTTTCTGTGGTTTCTCCGACCAAAACCAGGCGAATGTCGGGTCAGTACCCTAACAAACGGGCCATGGACCGCGCACGATCTTTCCTTCCTTTTCCTTTCCTCACCCCTTACTTGTATACACACTTACATGCACTACCACACATGCCGGAAGACCAGTCGGAATCTTAGAGCTTGTCTCGGTTGGGGCGGCGCCCCGCTGATGGGAGATACCTGCTAGAAGGAAAACCTATAGCTAGTCGACGAAAAGGTCGGGAAGGTTCTGACCATCCAACGAGGGAAGATCACCGCCACTTCATGGAGGGGAAACGTGCACTACACTTACGGGACTGGTTAGGTTAGCAATTGACGCGCTTGGAATCATCTATCAATCAATAAAAAATACTAAATGCAAACCAAATGTCATTTTAATATTCACCACTCAAAAAAATAATTTTAGAAGTTTTAGCTTCATTGGAACATAAATGGCATCTCATAACTTGTGTCAATGCTGTAATTTAGAAAACACAATCAGCAACTCATGAAGAAAATTTGAATAAATCAGATTAATTTTGATGGTCGATTTTTTAATTCTATATTTATGTTTGTAAATATAAAATTCCACAATATATTCTTCTTCGGGGTTCCTTTTATTGATAACTTTCCGTTCCGTAAGCATCTCGTCTGTTGTGAAGGTAGACACTGGTCTAAGTTGCGTGTAAGCTGCTCAACTCTCCTACGTTGTACGCATTGCACAGTTAACTGTTTATCCACACAATACACTTTAGTATTCGACTTAGCCCTAAAATCCTTTCGAGATAGTTCCTTGTGTGGTCGATCCTTTGGCTAAGCCTATGCCTAAGCTCAGGGAAGTAGAGTTTATATTTTGGTGATTTCCATGCACTGATACGTTGTCGCTTGCGTTGGTTTATGTAGTCATCGTAAAGACTCAAGCTTCTGATGATTCTGGATTAAAGAACGTCGCGGCGATGGAATTTCAACAACGGGTGATTAGGTGAATCATACGTAGCTCCTTTTGGAGAGGAATTGTACTAGAAGCCGTCTGCTTCAATCAGCTCCATCCACCAATTTTGGGACTCAGAAGTTCCTCAAAGCATTAAGCTTCTTCATTTAATACGTGTATGATAGGAATTACGACAGGTACCGATGTTCATCCTCTCGGCCTTTCATTTGGAAGTTCTGTGGCACGTCATTGCAGTAAGAACTAGAGTGTCCATACTTTATAAACGTGCGCTTAGCAATTTTACACAAAATAATTATCGTGGCTAGTTTTGGCACTTGTGTGATCACAGTTAGAGAGGAATGAAATATACTCGCAAACAATTATCGGCTTTGTAGCGAAACGAAAACTGAAGCTGTTTTTAAATACATAAATACATCAACCCAATTTGAACGTCCATTCTGTCGCACGGAGTAATTGCCGTTTAATAGTATTGGGGTTTTGCGAAGCATGGACGGCAGTGTTGCCTCGGATGTCCGTGAAAGTATTTCATATAAAAGCGTAGGCTTTCGCGGCCGAGTCAGGATCTACTTGGCTGAATAAATTTACGACGGATAGCTTTAACGAGTGATTTACATTGTTGCGTTATCGTCGCAAAAGGAATATTGTAATAATTGTTACAAATCTCATCGAAAATACGATGAGAATATGTATACGCGTGAATTGAGTCATCAAGCGGATGACGACCCACAGGCCATAAATACTCAATTCCAAATAGCCCGAGTTGTTTACTTTCACTACGCTTTCAATTAAATTCGCAGTATACTAAATTTCAACCACAGAATTATGCATGTAAATAATATTTTTTAAAGGGATTTTTAAAATGAAATTTTCTTACATACTAGCTACATAAATTCGTTAATATCACATGAACATTCTCCAGTTGGCGGAATGTCAAAAATGGTAGAAAAACGACCCCAGAACAAGTTAGCCAACTTTTGAGAAATAAATGCGAATCATATATACGTGTGACTCATAGACCGCAGCCTGTAATTTCATTTGGAAATAAGTGTCAAAGAAATGCACACCTGACTGATCAGATAAGAGGCATCAGCAGCACCTGGCAGACTCGCGCAATTTTTGTCACCGATCAACGCCGCATCATTGCTTGATTACTTAGTTTTAGTTCTTAATGCAAAGTAATTGTACGTGTTTCAATACAATTATTTCGTTATTTTATGCTCACAGTTCCCGTCATAAATATAAAATTTTCCATGATTTTCGTGCCTACGTATTTTCTTTTAAAGCATCTAAGTATTCAGTCCAAGAACTTGAACACTTGCAGTGCATTCTCAGACATACATGGTATGAAACATGGAGGCGTTCACATGAGTGGTAAAAGATAAATGATTACACTCTATGAAACGACAATAAGACAAATATGATTCTGTGCAAGTACACGTTACGCGAACAAAAATGTACAAACGTAGGTATAAAAGACAAAACAAAGTTCAAGCTGTTACTACAGTCAACTCTAAATTGCTCAGTAAAACTAGTTCAAATTCAGATCTATTACACTCTAAATGCAGCAAAGACGTCTTAAGTTACTCAAATACACGGACTTGGAGTACAAGGTTTTGTACTTATTGCAAAACATAAGGGCCTGCTATTGTGTAATTACTTAGGATTTCTTGAGAGACACTTTTACGATTCCTTTGTTTCCTAAAAGTGTTTACGATGCGAAAACTCGACGTCCTTAGCTAACCACGCAGTGCGCGCCTTAGAAGAAAAACGTGCCATTCGGGAAGGTTGGAGGTAGGGGCAGTTCCACTGCGCGCCGCAATAACTCCATTATCTCCTGCGCCACTTCTCTCTCTGGCTCACGCGGAGACGAACGAGAGACGCACAACCGGCGACGAACAAGATACGGGCCGCGAGAGACATGTGACGATCGCCGGGAGACGCGGAAACGCCAGGACAACGAGTCACGAATATCGAGTGAAGAACGTGACACCAACATTGTCATGAGGCGAATTCGAGATCAGAGAGAATTGGAATATAAGAAAGCAGTATTATAAGAAAAAAAGTATTAAATACTAAAATAATTACTTGTCTTTCTACACTTCTGTATACAGCAAACCCTCGCAATATGAGATGATTTCGGTTGGGGCCTAAGTACAGTATCTGGAATGGCTTCTTCGGCATCCCAGACTCACTTCCTTCTTTTTGTACGCACGAGGTGCCATATTTCGTCTGTTGGAAATAGGAAGGAAGGACGCGCCCAACTATTTGTCCGTCAAGTTAATGATATCATACCATTTTCGTTCATGCCTGTGATTCTTCAACTACTTCACTGAATGTCTGTTTCCAACATTTCTGATGGTTGAGTCAAGTTTATTTTTATTTGCTGTTTTTCTGTTTCATAGGCTGATATTTTTATCCTTCTTCATAAACACGATTGATGAAAGGAACTGACCAACTGAAGGCAAATGACTAATCATTCACCATAAAGAAAGATGACTGGATTCAATCATTCATATACGTAATGTTAGTATCGGTTCTCGGAATAGCTCATGTGATTTTGTAAATAAATAAAGCGTATTTCTCTTTTGCCACATCTTTGTCGGCCAACTGTAACGGTTTTATTTCGTTCACGTAATTACTGCCAACTGATATTGCTTTCATTATTTGGGTAAGAAATAAGTACTTGAATGTAGTGTCGGTGACGCTGTAAATTGTTTTAAAAATATTTTCATGTATTGAAAACTTCTTTCATACTTCATTTGTTTTATGCGTAGCTTCGTTCAAATATGTTCTTACGGTATCTGGAATTGGACTTTCCAATGAATCGTAGTGGGCGATAATGTTATACTCCCCTATAAAATTTCCCAATATCCAATGGTCTTGTACGTTACCTTCATACGGAATATGACCTGGTAATACTACAAATTAAACATTATAATCGGCGTAAAAAATACTTGAAGATATTGATGATGCGAATAGTTTATTATTACTTCATTTTTTACGTTTAATGCTAATATGCAAAATAATGCACAAAAATCATCTATAATCTGTTCTTCTGGGTTTAATGCTAATATGCACAAAAATGCACAAAGATCACCTGTAAGCCGTTCTTCTGGGTTATTCTCTAATCCAATATAAGAACATTCTAAATTAGTTCCCAAAATTCTGTCGCAATATCTTCTACAACTACATTTGTATTAACACTTCCCGGATTGTATTAACACACCCGGATTTGCTTAACACTTCCATATTTTTCTCCCATACTTTTGAGGACATTACAAACTCAGTATTATTTGTATTCATTTCTACTTTTGCAATTATTCTATTAATTGTTTTGTATGCGAATTTATATAAACATTAAAAGGCGCCTGTTTTGTATGTTTATGTTAATAAGATTAATAAGAGTAAGTTCTAAGACACATTCATTTGAAAATCGGTATTTGTACACTTAGGAATGTAAAAGTGAGAAGTCAAACGTAAGAACGCCAATTCATTCTCTAACATTACTCAGTTTTGTTTTCTCTGTATTTACTCAAAATTCTTCAAATTTAATACGTTCCAAGGCAATACTATTCGTAGGTTTTTGCAATTTTATTTTTTAAAGTATAGTAATAAGCCTACGGATAAAAATTAAAATGAAATATGCCGCGCGATTCACTTGTTCAAATTAACTTCACTTGTTCAATTAAAGATGCCAACATCAGTGTTACCAACGTCCTGAAATAAAATTATGGCATATTGAGCGAAAAATGCCTTTGGGTACTGGAGTTTAATCAACCCCACCTACATAAATCTATTTATCCGTGAAGTGGTCTAGCCGTGAGTGACGGAACCGCACCTCTGAAGATCTGCACACTTGGAGTTGTTCAAATACTGTATAGGGATAATATTTCCCTGAGCCTTAGAACTAATCAACCGTTTTCAGTAAAAATTGTTTGTGGGTATGAGTTCGTGAAGCCGGGAAAATACGGGAATACCCGAATACGAGAAACGGGATGACTATCATCGGTGTGGGAATTGGATAGTGGATTTCTCCTCTCTTGCTCAAAACTAAAATGAAACACCAACATTTTCAAAATTGATCATTGCCGCCGCAATCACCTCTGCAATTCCATTTATTTCTGCATCAAAAACTACCACATTGCTTCATCGCCGCTACCACTTGTTATCACATAACACATTAAAAGGAAATACCAACAATACTAAAATCTTTATGTGCTTTCTTTGAGAACACAATTCCACAACAGATTTATACATAAAAAATACAAATAAAAATCATCCACCCGTGCGCGCATTCCTTTTTTATGACCATTTTACTTTTGAAATTAAATATCTCTGTCTACTACAAGAAACATTCTTGGCCATGTCATATTGCTATGTTGAAGAGAATTGAATATTCTCTTCCATGGTGTCGGTCGCCGCCGGTTTTCACAACAAAAAAAATCTCCATTTAACATCTCCATTTTAAAAATTCATTCCATATCCATACTCGTACTTCCGCCTGATTTAGTGTCCTTCCATGTAACACTAAAAAATAATACATTACATTTGTGAACGTAAAGCCAAGTATGGCTTCCATTCGCGATGCAACCCAACACCGAATCTCACATCTGTGTTCTATTTCTGCCCTGTTCCTCAAGTTCAAAAACAATTTCCGTCTCTCTCGCTCGTCAATTGCTTTTGGAATGTAATTGCATTTTTTCATTAACTTTTGTTAGAATTGAATCCCGCTCCCTTCCGTAATTGATTTAAATATTCTTTTGGTTATTTTTTCTATATTTTATTATTTTTCAGTCCCAGCTTATTTGACACTGTTACATCAGGATTTTCGCTTCTTGGTGTTCGGTTGTTTTCCGAAAATTGTGATCCCTTTCGATTTTCTTAAAAATAATGTTCGTATGAATATTCGCCACCCTAAAACCCTTCTTTATTTATTTATTTATTTATTTTATTTATTTATTTATTCCAGTACGTCTGTTGTTCCGCAGCTCCTCAGCTACGGCGTAATAAATAAACACTACTCTGCGAATTCCGTCATTTATTTATGTCAATATGTCGCTTTTGGGACTATTAAAATAAATCGAAATGACTGTTTTTGACGAGTCCGTATGGATTGTCAAAGATAATTGAGTACATAAAATTAGCCAGTGTTAAAATGACGTAAATTTTCAGACAAATTCCATATCCGTGAGAGCTCGGAGAGACGCGTTGACCACAGTCACCAGACCCTTAGCGCCATTTCTACTTGTCTCTGGGGGACGACAAAGGGCAACCCCAAGCGATCGTCCTCCGCGGGCCAGCGAGGGCTTCCCAGGCCATAACGTGCGGAGCGCGCGCGCGGTGACGTGAGACGCGTGACGGGGCGACGCGCCCGCGCCTATTATTTATGGCGGGGGCTGGCGGGGGCGGCGCGGGCGGCGACGGCGCAATCGGAGCCGAATCGACGCCCGCCCGCCCGCGGGCCGCGCGCCGCCATCGCCGCTTGATGCATGGGGTTAATTAACGCACTAATTGGACGGGTCGCCGCCGCAGGCTCGGCCTCCTCGGCCCCCTCCCGCACCCGCCCTCCCTCCAACCGTATCTCGCCGAAACCCCGCCGCCCCTCCATTCCCACTGAAAGAATACTCATTATTGTGCAGGGTGTTCTCAATGTATGGAAGTAACTGCATGTATCTCCTGTATGTTGTTTCAGTTCACACGGAAGCGCGTGTTACTTCCTACGAACGGCGTGAAATCCTCTCAGGAAGTAGTAATCTACCATCTTCAAAATGTTCATTTTCAAGGCATATTTATTCTTTTTTTTTTAAATTTTACATTCTTCAGCGTTTGTCGAGTGTTGAGGTACGAACTACACCAATCGAAGCATTTCTCGATCCTGACCTGACACAGTGGGAACAAAGCGACGTGCTGCACCGCGAGCGGAGGGTAACGTCCCCTGGGTTGATTTAGTGCGGCGGAGACCTGGCAGTGAGACAGTGACTTGCTTGTGAGTGCACGGAGTATGCAGATTGCAACGCTGCCCTTCAAGAGCAACAGTCGACGAACTAATGAACTAGCGCAGCCGAGGAGGGGGGAAGGCTTTCTTGCTGTCTGCGGCCGGGCGTTCCGACAGGGACAGGCACGGGGACAGGGAGTTCTTTTCTCGTTAACATGGACGCGCACACCACACGACAGCTACGGAGAGCCCTCGCAATGTACTTCGCTCAACAATTAATAATTTTCATAATATTACATTTCATTGTCTACATTAAAGAATTAATTATCTTACCACTCTAACAAAATGTTTATGAAAAATTTGGTTTTAAAGAACTATATTAATGTAGAATAACTTGACAAGAGTGTGAAAAATGATCGAATTGTGAGATGAGAGTGTCTATGTCCCACCCGCAATTCTTCCAATGGGTTTCTCAATAAGTGGAAGTACAGAGGAACCAGAACAAAAGTATTGTGGAAAGTGGCTAATAAATTTTTAAAAAATATTCTGATCCACCCACTAAAGAATGTATTTCTCAACTTATATCACCCACATTTTAAGAACAAACCAAAAATTTACTAAAATCTTAAAATTGGAATCAAAGAATTTGCATTTCGTTTGCAAATGTCACTGCACATTGTGTAATAAAAAGAACCTACCACAAAAATAAAAAGTTTTGAAAATGGATACAAATGAATAGGAATCACATTGCATCATAAAAGGGTTACGAAAATAAATTCTCGCAAAATCGAATTAAAAACTATAGAATTTATATTTAAATCCTCGAATCTCCAAAAAAAATTAATAATAATATTAGAGAATTCTGATGTTCCAGGAGAAACAAGTTAGATGTTATTAACCATGAAGTTTTTGGAGATGAAAAATGCAATATTACCAAAACGTAACTGGAACAGAATACGAATGAGTTTGTTTCAAATACACAATAATCATTTCATACAGGAATAATTTGGGGTTTTCTGAAAAGATATAAAATATTTCAAAAATCTTACTGAAACTAAACGGAACAACAAACCTACGGGGCCTTTAGTATTTCCTGTAAGTTACGCGGTATTTTTTAAACAGAGCTAAGTAACTTCTTCATAAATTGAAGAGTTGTTGATTAATATATTTTGTTTTCCTCCATTTTCTGACATGTATTGAGAATAGTAGAAGAAAGTACCCCCCGGTTTGCAAAAGGAGCCACTTGAATTCCTGCTCTGTAGAGCTGTTGCCTGTTAAAAACCTTCTTTAACTGTAATGCTTTGCAAGACCGCAGCCCAGTCAAGCAGTAATGTCTTCATCTTCACTTATTGCCGGATAGTCGGCCTTTAGTGGGAACAGTGAAAAGGAAAGTTTTTCAAGTTTCAATTATTTTGAAGGGGACATTGCTATTGATGTAGGGTAATGTAATTTATTTTATTTCTCTTGTAAAAATGTTATTAGCATTCAAAGAAAAACACGCTGGTGCCTAATCCGAGCCCTCCCCCCAAAGGTTCCTGACGCGGGTCTTAATTTCTCGTCTTGTAACATAAAAACAATTAAGGTATTTGGAACTCCTTATACTTTAGGAGTCTAATAAAAGGCAATAGCCTTCTCAGAAGCCTATAGTTCGAGAGAACAGGAATACGAAAGAGATCAAGAGACTATTTCAGAATGTAATCCCAGTTGTTTTGCCGCTTGATGCAGTCAAAATATGCAAGTCTGCATGAAAAACATGCATGCAAGTCAAAAATATTAGATTTAAGTGAATTCTGATGTTAAACCAAAATCAAAAGAAAGATTCCGTCTCTGGCGAGTAATTGAACGACATGTACTCTCACTCTTCCGAATCGAAAGTTCTACCAGGGATATCGTCCCTTCCAAGCTAAGAAGATATACAGTGCACATACTGCAGTGTAAAATTCTCAGAGGGCTGTGGGAAAACTATGAGTGATGTGCATAATACGTTTATTCGGGGCTCATATATGATGTGCAGGGGCGGAAAAAGATGCTTTTATATGCATGCTTATGTTGCACATGAATATGTAGACTATCCGCAAGACAAATAAGACAATTTATTATGTATAAGATGTTATGTTTGTATTTTTGTCAAATTATACCGAGTTCAACCTATTTGCAGTTATTTAATTAATTTTCACTTATTTCTTAAAGCATTTGCAAGGGGCAAACATGAAACCTTTTTATTTTAATGTACAAAATGTAATGTTTACGAAAAAAATATTTTATTCTTAAAGTAATTGGCCAATGATTTTAAGTAGAATTTAACATTTTTTTAACTAAGTTATTTATTGCATATTTTTCATTTAATGATGCAGAAAATTGGATTTAAAAATATTCGAAAACAAAATGGAGGACCGAGTTTAGGTATTTTCCTCTATTAAAAATTGTGAAATTCCTCTCGTCTCCGATGTATTTCCTTTAGAAATTTTTTTAAAAATTATTAAAAAAGAAACAGAAACGCATTTGAAAGATATCATACAAACATTAAAAAAATAAATATGAAGTAGCACAAACGCGTTCATGCATGCCTTCATTTTTGAAACAGATACTGAATTTAGAATATGTTTTTTCTATTTGTTTATTTCTTTTCATAGCGGATACATTATAATAGAAATCCAATTCCGAATAATCCTTTATTTTTGTGTGCAATTACCATGTGCCCTTTGAATAAAATGTTGATTACAAATTTTGGGAGGACAAACAATGAATAAATGTTATTTATTATAATTGATACTGTTTTGTAACACATGCTGTTTGGGCTGTTCAAAGAATTAACTGCCCCGGCCGGAAATGGAACCCAAATCTCCAGATACACGCCCAGCTACTCTACAATTTCGACTACCGAGACAGTCAACTCTTCGAACAGTCTTGGAGTTATGAGCTCTTGCGACAGAATATTTCGTTGTCAGTGACACAATTTTAAGTTCAACATTTGCGAGGGAATACGTTTTCCCTTTTGCAATAGACAACGTCCGTGGCGAGCTATTTAGTTACACATGATGTTTTGATTGTTCAAGAGGTCGCAATTTTACATCCAACGTGTTGAAATAATGCTTCCGAGTATATTTACGTGTCACACACTATCACTTTTAACGATCGAAATAATTATGTATTATATCCATACTAGATTTCGTTTCAATGTTTTTGATTAATTACAAAGAGACATACAAGTATTACCTCATGGTTTCACAGCTGACAGTAAAACAGTTTCCTTCGCAACTCGACTGCAGACCCAAAAAGCTTCATGGAACCCAGCGGCAATATTTCCACGAAACATCGCAGGTGTTTCTCTTCGTGGAAACTGCGAGTTCGTGCGCTGGCTACGCGCATTCGCGGCGCCGCCGCAGCCACCCACGCCAACGCCCACGCGCACGCCTTCGGCAACTCCGCTGCCAGCACTTGGCTTGCCATCGCTACCCTCGCAAACGCCTCTGCCTCCGGTTCACGGTCCTCGAGCTTCTCTCCCTATGCATCTCCATTCTCTGTCAAGATACTGCTCTTCGCAGATTTCCAAAAGCAGTTGTAATACTCATAAGTATCATTCTTTCCGAGCAAAACATGTCAAAAATACTTCATTGAACAGATTGCTGAAGAGAGGAAAACATTTATAATTATTCAGATTGCGAGTGATGTTTCAATGAATGACAAGTGTATATCCAAACATAACGTTGTTCATAATTGTGAAAAATATGCATGTTCAACACAGAGAATCGCTTTGCAATTAGCATTACGCGAGGAAACGCATCTCGCAGTTCACTATCAATGTTTCGTGTTGTGCCGGATTCGTTGTGTAGATGATCGCCAGTGGGCCTCTTCTTGCCCCGTGTCATCCGCATCTTTCATCTCACGCTGCACCGTCTTCGTTCTCCGTCCAACGCCACGGTTCTGGCGGTTCACGTCCGTATCCTTTGCAGCAGACGCTTCATCACATGGCGAATGTCTTCCACCTCATCACCATCGCTCCTAATTCATCCCGTTTCCAGCAGCCCAGCCTCTGTTTGCGGCTCATCCTTCTCCATCTCTACCTTCGCTTCCGCCTTCATGTCTCCCTCAACGTTCGCGTTGACCTACGTTTCCGACTATACTTCGCTTCCGCCTCCACTTCGCCTCCACCTGCACTCTAACATAGCCTTAAGTTCGCTTTCATCTCTGTATTGCCTTCCCCTTCACTTCGTCTCCATCTTCACTTCGCCTCCATCTCTACTTTGCTTCGACCCCCCCTTCGCCCGCCCTTTCGCTCCCCCCGCCACCTTCACCACCCCGTTCACCTCCTCTCCTTTACCACCCCTTCGCCGCCCCCCTTCGCCTCCACCTGCCCTTCGCCCCCATCCGTATTTCACCCCACCTCCATTTCGCCTCCTCCTCCATTTCGCGTCCACCTCCACTTGGCCTCCGCTTCCGTTTCCATCTCCGCTTCCCTCTCCATCTCCGCCTCCGCTTCCCTCTCCATCATCGCCTCCGCTTCCCTCTCCACCTCCGTCTCCACTTCCCTCTCCACCACCGGCTGCGTCTCCGATTGCGACTCCGCGGCTTCCTCCGCCCGCACCTGAGAGCATCTCGAAGACACGCGCAGCGCCCGGGAGAGGCGCGCGGCGCTTTTGCGGCGTCGGCGTCGGCTGCGTTTCGCCATGGCGGCGGCGGCGTCGAGTGGCTGGCGCAAACAGCGCGTGGGTCGGCGACCGCCTGCAACCCGCCACGCAGTGCGCCGCCGCCGCCGCTCCCTCTCCGCCGCCGCCGTCAACACCGCCGGCACCCTCAGCCGCACTCCGCCACTTAAGCGCTGTTTCATGCTCGGCTGAGGACACGCCAACCTCGCCGCCGCGCGACGCGACGCCTCGCCCCCACGCGGGAAGGCCCTAAGGGAGCTGATATTGTGGAAGTCACTGGCCGCTTCTGCTGCTCGGGACGCGAGGGCTCCTCCTGCACGAGACGATGAAGTGAGTTGGTTTCCCCGGGACGCGATGTTGCTCTTGCCGTATTGACAGAACGCTTACGAATACACACACTCGTCACACTCTTGCACGTTAACGTTCGGTTTGATTGATTGTTCGTGATTCCGGGCGCGCCAACTACAGATGTCATTAGTCCCGTAAGTGTAGTGTGTGTTTTTCTCGGGAGGTGGCGATGATCTTTCCCCACTTGATTGGGAGATCCGGCGCCGACCTACCGTCGACTAGCGGGGATTCCCCTTAACCAGGTATCTCCCACCAGCGAGGCACCGCCCCCGCCGGGACAAGCTCTAAGCGCCCGATTGGTCTCCCGGCATCTGTGGTAGTGTAGTGCATGTTAGTCTGTGTGTGTGTCTAAGGGGTGAGGATAGGAGAAGGAAGAGGAAGGAAAGATCGTGCGCGGACCGTGGCCCGTTTGTTAGGGTACTACTCCGGCATTCACTAGGTGTTGATCGGAGGAACCATTCACTAGGTGTTGATAGGAAAACTACCGATCAGATCAGATGGCCGCTAGAATTCTCCTCCAGACAGCGACTGAATTTGACCTATCTGAGAAGCTAGTGCCGAAAATCCTGCCTCCCTAGGGGTTCGAACCTAGGACCTCCCGGTCAGAAAAACTGCAATGGCATCAGTTGATGCACTGAGCCATTTCTCCCGGTTTAACGTTCGGTATAATTATGATTTATGATCGTAATATAAGGTTTTCGTTCCAAGAGTGGAAGCATCAATCATTTGCCCGTCAGTTTTAACGTCGAGATGCCATGATCTTTCACGGTCGTGCCTTCTAAGACCTTATTTTGTACAATGACGGCGAGATGCAATTGTCTCAATCTTTCCAATAGAATCAAAATGTTCCTTTTTCATGGATATCCACATCATCGCTACCTCACAAGCTACATCCACATCATTGCTAGTGGGGACAAAGTTATGAGAAACTTTTTCGTATAAACTCAATACTTTCTACGAACTTTTACTAAAACAGGCACGAAATCAGCTTTGCGTATTTCATACCAGGCAATGAAGATAGCTTTGAAAGCAATTTCATAGCTTTGAAACTAATCGTGTCAATATTAGAAAAATAGAATTGTTTTTTGTAAAAATGCTCCACATTTTTTAAAACTTTTTGTGCAGATGAAGAACACTGAAATGAATCATTTGGATAAGAGATATTTTTTGCTAAACCTTTGAATTTTGCCTTGAGCATAAAATTATTTTTTGCATGAACGGAAAACCTGCACTTTTAGGCCTCACTTGAAGTTGTGGTTATTAACTTTCATCAGGACGATAAAGAGCAAATTACAGATACGGTTGAAGTTTTTAAACTGAGGAACTAATTTACAACCAACCTAGTCCGTTATTTGAGTGTACCATGGAGTTGTTGAATTGTTTTAGACGGTCATTTAATACTTTTCATAATACCCTCTTCTTATAAAGAAAACATATTATATAAACAAGAAATGCCGTTTATTGTAATAAGTGTACTAGTATGTCATTTCAGTTTCAATTGTTTTAATTGTTTTTAATAGGCGGCGGACTGTTACATTCTTAATGGACGCCGTTTGTTAAGAGTAACGCTTCGTTCCTCAGCTTGCTGGCATGAAATCGATAATTAAAGAAAAGAATCAGCGGGCGTGTCAGCCCCAATCAGAAGACCGGCGAACGCCTCTATTGGTGGCGCGTCCGGCGCTCCGCGGCGTTCAGCGCGGCCAGTCGTATCCGCCCCCGCCGCCGCTGCCGACTCCGAAATCACTGTCGTCATCGCCGCCCCCGCCGCCGCCACCTCCGACGCCCCGCTCCACCCCCGCCGCCGCCGGCCCCCGCCGCCGCTGGTCCCCGCCGCCGCTCCCGCCGTCGCCGCCTCCGCCATCACTGTCGTCGCCGCCTTCGCCCCCGCCGCCGCCATCACTGTCGTTTGCGCCTACGCCGCCACCGCCCCCACCGCCGCCGCCGCCGCCGCCGCCAGCGCCGCCACTGCCACCTCCGCCGCCACCGCCATCGTCGCCTCGGTCGGTGGCCGCAAGATATGTGAGTGGATTCGCGGGAATTCCAGAAAAAGGGCGCAGCGCGCACTCGCGACGCTCCTGCAGCGAGGGGGCCTGGCGGCGCGCGAGCGGCGATTGTCTCCAGCCTCCGCCGCCGCTGGACCACGCACGACCGTCGATTGGGCGGCCGGACGGCGCTGCGGGGGCCGTGGGAAACACACGGGCGACGGCGGCGGCGGCGGCGGCGGCGGCGGCGGTGGCTTCCTTTGCGACGGCGCGGCGGTGGCGGCGGTGGCGGAGGTGGCAAGAAAGACTCGGAGGGCAGGAGGCGGCCCAACAGCGAGTGAATGAGCGGCAGCGATTAACTCCGCGGCCGACCGCTTCAGTCCAGGCTTCCGGGAAGAGCAAAGCCCCCAAGCCACTTTCGGACTGAACAGCCCGTCCTCCTATTGGGGTCGAACCATGGTATCCTCAAATCTCAATGAGTCCCGGAGCGATGGTCCTTTTCAGATACTTGTAGACGAACAAGTGGAACACGAAATAATGGGCAATATGAAAGATGACATATCTCGGTATCGTTGATATGACCACGTCTTACAAGATATGAAAGCGGGTATGGTTGCTCTTTTATTGCAGATTTATAATTTTCATATTCCTGCAATTCCATTCAAAGTACTGCATATTACAAAGCCACTTCGACTTTCTAATAAACAAATCGATGAGATTTAAAGGTGCCGGTTATAATCTTTAGTCGGCGCAAGCACTTTCGGTGATTATACCTTTGGATTAGTCTTTTGTTGCGTTTTTGTCTAAATAATTCGACACAGATACTGTTAGAGAGACATATATTTTCGATTTCATTTACCGAAAATCATACCAATCTACTGTAATAATAATAAAAAAGTAAAACACATTATTTAATAAATAAAATTATATTTTCTTGCCTTGTGAGTATGATGTATGTATGTACTTCGGCACAACAGCTCTTTACGAGCTAATGCCTACCATCGGCTCTCGCCTTATTTATGATTCAAAAATAATCTTAAAACTGCATCTTCACTGGGAGGAGCTTTGCAAGCAAGGATGATGAGGCTGGGGAAGACAGCAGGGAGTAGGTAAGCCGTTGTAAGTGATCGGTCGGATATGATCGACGCACGGGGGCCGCCCTTCATATGTGGGAAGCGAGTGAAATGGGTCGGATCGCAGAGCGTTCTCAAATCTTAAAGCGCATCCAGTGGAAGAAAGAAGATAGTGTAGCGTACGTGGAGGGTTTAAAGCAGGAGAAATACGAATCGTTGCGTATGGGAGGGACTGGGGAGCTGCTGGCATCGTGGGCGGCGGAGGGCGGAGGTCCATGAGCGACCGCGGTGTGTGGCAGTGGCCAAAGGGCAGAAGGTGGGCAGTGCGCGGCGGGCGGCGGGCGGCCATCCGTCTTCACGTAAAATCAACAGGACGCCCTCTTCCCTGGCCGCCCGTAATTAATGATCGATGGAGCGGCGCGGCCCTTGTTATTTACGGAGGCGGCGCGGCGCGGCGGCCGGCAGGGAAACCCGACACGCGGCGGCGGCGGCGGCGACGGACGCTCGTGGCAAGCAAGACCAGACGAGGCGGCGGCGATGGCCCGAGCTGTGAGCACAGGAAAGAACATCTGCAGCAGACGCCACTATTGCGGAGGGGACAGCAGCGGACGTGTGGATTTGTACCATGACCGGGCCCGACGAAGCATTTTATATTAAAACTAGTGGCCTATAGCTGGAAAATCTGCTAATATATAATGTATCATATTTAAAATTCTAATATAAACATGTAATTTCTCCCCGATAGTGGTATAGCCCAGTTCAGTCCTGAGACACTGACGTCACAGTACTATCAGAGTCTCTTAACGCTACTTTCCGCATGTGTCATTACCTTTCAAACAATAAATAAGAATATTCATAGAATATATTTTTTCTCCTTCTAGATGTTGAATTGAATTCCTTGGGGCAATAACACGCCATGTCACATTTCTGATGAAACTGAGCTATTAGTGTATTTCGATGCCCCCTAGATGTACCTAGACGTTGGGGTTTTATTTTAAAGATTCGCCTCAAAACGGCAGTGTAATTCGTAAATGAATGCCATTTATCCGTATATGTAGAATGTCTATACCTTTACTTCCCTTCTTCTCAAAACTTATGCATTGTGCACTTCAAAAAATTGTTATTGCCCCGAAGTCTTCAATTAAGTAGGTATACGTTTAGATACTTCGCAGACGTGTCAATGCTACTATGGTTCTCCGGTTTTAACCCTTTACCGGATCTTTGTAGATCGCAAGCAGCCGAAGATGGAAGAGGAAGTGTCGGGGAGGGGCAGCTGAGAGGGGAAGGAAGCGGAGCAGGGGTGGGGCGGGGGGTGCGGGCCGTCGCTCAGGCAGAAGGACGCGTGTCCGGCTTGTGACAGAGAACATCCTTCACCGCGGGGCGCCATCAATGAAGCGCTGTCTCGAGGCGCGCCGCGCGCCGCTCGCTGCGACCAAACGCTGCTAAACTAGCGAGACGCATCGAGGAATTAACTTAGGCGCTGATGGACGGAGTCGCGATACGGAAACGCGCCAGCATTCTTCTTAAGACGAATTGCACGCATTGCTGTTGTATCAGATTTGTTTTAATACAGCATTTTCGAAGAAAACTAATATGCAATAACAAATATTTCACCTATTCTAATTATATAACCAATGCGTTAAGCTCTAAATTCTTCATGAGAAAAGCATTTAACAAAATATATGAGGTGCCCAGTTAAAAAAGGGGGGCTTAAACTTTCCAATCATTGCATTCATTTTAGTATATAAAATAGAATTAAAAGATTTCCAAAATTGTATGATAAGTTTATTATGTTGCTGAGAATATTATTTTTTTTTCAAATACCGATTCAAAAATAAAAGATTTTACAAATCGTAACTAAAGAGTTTTCAGAATTTGTGGATTAGTCTTTGGCTATGAGAAATCGAAATTTTCTACAAGCGCAATGTATCTTGTAATAAAAAGTAATGAACGTTAAATGTTAACATGGTTAGTGAACAATACAAAAAACTATCAACTAATTCTCTCTTTGATGCTATTCAATATGTTTAAAAAAACTTAGGTCATGTGCTCCCCGAACGAATGTAGAATACAATGTGGGGAGTTCATATCCCAACGTTCAACGTTCAACAGACGAGTCAAGGAATAAAGAGATCAGAGAACGTGCCGGCCACCCAGGACGTGGTCACGGGCAGCATTTATTCATGTCTCTCTAGTGCACAAGAGCTATGGCTGCATATGCACTGTACAACGTCTGCGTTTGTAAATTCTGCGCTGGTCGTGAAATAAGCGCTTTACGGCCAGTGAGCGAGCAGTGCGGGACGGCAATGGGCTCGGGGAGGCGAAGGTCACGTGTCGTTCAGGATGGCTGGGGTGCTGCTATGTTCTCTCACCGGGCGCGTGAAATTCCCCTCCACTCGTATCGGTAAACACACGTAGATTATTTGGTTTCGATTTCTGAATTAACGTTGTTGGACTTAACTTTCGCAGAATCTCTTAACTTGAGGGTAGTTGTATTATTTGGATAGAAACGCTTATTTGAATACAGGAAACCCTCGTTAGGACGAACTAGCTTAACACTCATTTTGCAGTAACACGATCAAAATTCGGGTTCGAGGAAGGAAATATAGTAATAAGGACATAAATAATCTCTGATGAAGTTACGATCATGATGCAGAGTTACGAAATGTCGTTCTCGAGATTTAGTCGGAGTGAGTAAAAAAATTAAAACATTAGTTTGCCGACGTATCGAAATATTTTAATTCCATCCTAGGGGATGGTGTAAACACGTGAAGACAACATCACTATATTAATTTTTGTAAGTGTGTATTTATAGTGATGTTGTCTTCAAGATTTTTACACCAGCCCTGAGGATGAAATAAAAATATTCCGAAACGTCGGCAAACTAATGTTTTAATTTTTCTACTCACTCTGACCAAATTCCATGAACGACATTTCCTAGTGACGTAAACAATAATAGAATGATACAAAATTTTATAACATGAACACCAATTACTACGGTATCTTGGAATTCGTGTTAACAGGGATTTGGTAAACCCTCCACACTGTTTGAGATTGTTTCATGGGACATATAGAACATAAAGTAACCGAACATATAGAACATAAAGTAACCAACCGTAAGTTGATAATATACATGATATGGAAAAGGAAAAATATTCCTTCTGTGACTCGTTGGTTAGCGTGCTCGCCTTCCATGGCGGAACCTCGGGTTCGATTTCCGGCCGAGGCGAATTATATCTATGCGCTTTGATGAGAAAGCCCACTCTAAGGTTAGGAAGACCAGTATATACGGCCAAGGGATGTTTTCCTGCTAATAACACGAACCTTTTATTTCATTGCCGAGAGACTGGGTCACCGCAGGTCGGTCAAGGCCCATAGCGGACTGTCCAGCCCAAGAACAACAAGAAAAGGAAAATACGAAAGAGTACTAGTAAAACAATAATGTTTAAGAGCATAATTTCATCACCATTGAGAATTTGGTGGCTCAATTAATACGAAATATATATTATACTCGGTATTAATCGGAGAGTTTCATTTGGCCGGATGGATGACGGGGATAAGTTGCGACCTTTACCAGACGTACATCAGACGTTCCAGACTACATTGTGAAGTTACCGACGCATACGATCTCACTGAACGAATACGTAAGTGCAAGCGGGCGAACTAAACACTACGCCACTGAGGGACTGCAGCACGCCCCAACGTCTTGCAACAAGCAGCGTACTGGAGCAACAAATGCCCTTCCTTGCATTTCCGTCTGCAATACTAGCAGACCCACGCGGCGCGGAGAGACCTACCATCCACCGCCAATTCCATCTCTTCTTCTACCTCCTCCGCCTCCGCCGCCTTCGCCACCGCCGTCACCGCCGCCACCGCCGCCACCGCCGCCACCTCCGCCGCCGCCTCCGCCGCCTCCGCCGCCGCCACCGCCGCCACCGCCGCCACCGCCGCCGCCGCCGCCGCCCGCGAGGCGGGCCCCGGGCTGCGCGCCGTGAGTCGGCGAAGCGGCGGAAACAAAACCGCGCGCGCTGCGCTGGCGGCGGCGGCCATTGTTCATTAGGTGCGCTCCGTTTGCGGCCGCGGGCGCCGCAAAAAGCGATCGGGGCCGCGGCGCGGCGCGGCGCAGCGCGGCGGTGCAGTCACGGGTTCGGACCCCGAGTTTCCGCCAGGGACTTGTGAAGCGGCGCAGAAACGCCCGCTGCCTCCCGCGCCGTCTGCGCTGCCCGCGCGCGGTTTTGCCGCCTTCGCAGCCCCCGTGGCGCCCCCCGCGCCGCCTCCGCGCCACCCCCGCGCCGCCACCGGTGCTTCAGGTTTCGCGACGCGTCGCGACGCCCGCCGATGCAGCAGATCCCTCTCGTAGCGCCACCCGAGCACACAGCGCGGTAGAGGCCTCTATTCAGCACCCGAAGCACCACCGGCTGGAACCAACGGGGTTCGTAGAACCACTTCCGCCTCCACCGGCACTTTGGCAAACCCGACTCTTGGTCTTCACATATTTTACGATTACAAGCTGTTGCAATTTTATTCCTCTTGAATAAGAATTTCGCGACACTCCTTTTCCATTTCAACCCTTTATCTACATTACTGGCGCAACAAAAATTGTTTCAAGGGGAGAGGTCCCTAGGTTGAGCAATTTTATGTATTATAATAAATTTCGTTTATATTGAATTTAACATTTATTTTAATTTGCTGTGTTTTATAATATATTAAACTGAGATATTGAATGAATGACCTTCGTTAATTAAAAAATGAGTGAAAATTGTATTTGTGAAAAAAATCAAGGGCTTCCGGGCGAAGGGGAGGGGACAATGTTCTCCACTCTCTTGGGTGCTCAACTGGTCTACAGAATAGCAGCACGTGTATCTTTAGGCAAACGTAGAAGGTACAGAGGCAACCGCAATGTCCGCAACCACAGACTTCATCATCAAATTCCGAATTAAGGTTTAGAGGTTTTCACAGAGATTGTGATGAGTAAGGCAACGGCACAGTACCAAATCCCTAAGATATTGCACATGATCAATCATTAATTCACTATCCAACAATGAAGATGGTGTCTCTAAATCTCTCTTAATGCTTGATCGCAGGCAGGAAAATAGTACTAAGAAGAAGTAAAGAAGGAAGCACTAGATACAAAAAAAAACAACAAAAGAAGAAATAAATTGGGAAAGGAGAAGAAGAAAGTGAAGCGGCAGAAAAATGAATGGGGAGAAGAAAAAGGAAGATTCCAGACTAGGCAAGACGCTTGCCTCGCGGGCGTGGCGGGACGTGGCGGAGACTGGCGGGGCGTGGCGGGGCGAGGTGGGTGGGGCGGAGAGCGGACGGAAGAGATTTTACGGCCTATATTCTTGCGCTATCCAGGTGCAGTCTTCCCGGCCTTCTAACTGCACCTGAGCCTCCCACGGAAGAAAACCGCTCGTTCATTTCTTCGCGCTAGCGGCTATCATTAAACAAACAACATAATCTTCCGTATCTTCTCACATGATTTGTCGAGCGATTTCAGGTCTCGGGAAACAACAAAAAGTTCTCCATTGAAGCTTCCTCTCTGGGCGATTTAGTCGTGACGGTTCACTGAATCGTTAAATTACTATTCTACAACTGTGTTTTCTCCGCATTTGTAAGTAATAACCTGAAGTTCAAAACGTTTATTGTGTTTTCTTCATCGAAAAAAGTGCATTATTTTTTAAAATAACAGGAAACGTAAAACATTATGTATTTTGGTTGGTAAACAACAAAGTTTACCGTAAATTATGTCCAGTGTTTTACATTAATGTACCCATTTAAACCCCTAATTACATATCAAACATTTTCTTTCCAGAACAACAATATTCCTATCCAAATATTGTGCAAAAATGAAAAAAGAAACCTGCGTGAGTATGTCGTTCACATGTCGACATAAATTTGTTAACACTGAATATATAGTTCTTCCATGAATTCTCAGAAATTATTAAAGAAAACATAATAAATTCAGTCTACGTACTAGAGCTGTGCATTCTGTGGAAAACCAACCGCCTGCGGTTGACCGTCTCTCTGCCGCTTGGCACTGGCCGCGCGTGTGCTTTCTGCCAACGATTTCAATTTTCCCCTCTCCAGTTGCCCTGGAGAGGCGGGAATTTATTCAAATTGTGGGGTATACATACTTATAATCCACCCGATTGGGCTTCTGGAGTTGCGGGAGGGCTTTTGTCTTAAATAAACTGCGTATTATAACTTAAAAACTATTTACAGTGCCTCTTTGGGCTCTTCTTAGTTTAAATAACATTTTTGAATTGATGAAAACATGAAGATCTTGAATGTTCATTGTTCATTTTTTTTTGTTTTTCTTCATTTTTGCATTCATTCTCACATTCACACTTAAACTATATTTACAGAACTCATTCGTTCAATCATTCACACACACACTTCACTATTTACACACGTATGTACACTTGATATTCGCCACGGCGCCGTCTTTACTCAAGTGTCCGTGGCTCTGTGACGTCTTCGAGCCCAAGCGACCGTTTCTGCGAACGGTTGCCTCCGGTCGACCGTTCGGATGCGGCCTCTGTTCACGCTCCCCCCCCCCCTTCAGTGCGCGAGCTGCCGCCAACGAAATTCCTTGTAAATTTCCCTTGTTTGAAAGAACGTGCCTGCGGATTGTTGCAAATTCTGCCATTCATGACGTTGGGATTAGACCTCTTGGCAGTGTTTATTAAATAAAACATACTGAAAATAAATTACATCTCCTCCTCAGCGACGCAGTTTATTTTACCGTGTCTGTCCTTTACTGGCTCTTCAACTATGAGTACAACTACTATTACTCTATTGAAGGATTAGTATGTAGTATAACTTCCTCACTATTTTAGTTCCTACATTCAAATATCATTTTAACCCTGGAAACACAAGGCTAGGGTCACCTGTGACCCCACAGTGAAATTATCACAAATATTTACAGCCTTGAATAGCGCTGCCATGTCATGCGGTCATTGTATCTTGCATTCTAGTCATTCTGCGTCCGCCACGGCAGTCCACTTGTGTATCTTTTCTCCTTATGTCTTTCCACAAGAATATAAAATAAAACGTAATTAGGGTTATATTTGACCCCACGTTGTAATTAAGGTCACTGATTTTTCTAATTCGTGAGTATGCTTTTGTTGATGGTTATCGTTTATTTTCTGTTAGAATGTCAACGAATCCAATATAAGTTACTCATTTATAAGAATAGCTTGGAAGATTGAGTTTTGTTTATTCTTTCTCCTTGCAGTTTTATGTCAAAGTTTCTTGCCAGATAGAAAGTCAGATTAGCTACATTCATAATGTTCTAATATTATTTTTTAATATTTTTAATTTTTTATCACGCTTTCAACAGTGTTCTTTATGAAGTTATCGTGTTTGCTAACAGCACCAAGTATTATATCTCATAGATTTATCTATACGGAAGAGGAACCGTGTTTGCAAGTTGATTGATTTAATAATTTCTATAGTATGTTTTACAGTTTATTGTATGACAGATTATAAATAAATAAACTTTCTTGTCGCTAAAACAGAGATTCCATTTTCTATTGTTGAATATTAAGTCTGAAAAAAAGAAAGAACATTTATGAGAGCGCGGGGTCATATATGACCCCGCTTTGTAGTTAGCGTTCGTTGAAATGAGCCTTGTGAATCCAGGGTTAAATCAATTACGCCAAACATGTTCAAGCACTTACTTTCTTAAATATACAATGCCTATATGTATTTCTTATGAGCTTTATGTAATATTCTGATTTACATTTGCGATATAAAATAAGATTTTAATGGCAAAATTAATTTCTTTAATTAATGTAGAAAGGACTACTACGTATACGTGCCTTTTCTTTATCTTCATCTCCATTTCAATTTCCTAATTATAATTCCTTTGTGCCGAATGGTTGCATCTCTCTTTTCGCACTGCTAATTTTATTACACGGTTACCTGGCGCATGTGAACAGCAAACGATGTCGTGAAGGGTGGTTTAGTGCGTCCGAAAAACGGTTTGATTTCCAGAATCTCTTGAAAGCGCTGCGAGCGACCGATGGCAACCGACAGCTGGTCGCCGACCGCTCGGTTGTTTTCGAGATTCACAAGAGCGGCGTGCGCATGAAGTGTCTTCTCGGTCTTTCTCTTAGAGTTCGCCAGGTACGGCACCCAGAGGCGGTCGGCTGCTTTTCGCAGAATGCAGAGCTCTACTACTCACATGTTTTGAGCTCTACTACTTGCATGTTCATTACCAATGTGTTTACTGAGATGGTTCCTTTCAATATTAATTTTTCTTAGATAAAATCTTGAAAACACTTGTACTCTAATGCATGCTACTAATCATTTCCAAGACTGTCGATTCAGCGATTATATATGTTTTGTGCGCTGGCGTATTCTCATTCCATACTAGTTACTGGAAGATAAATACAGGAACTTTAGTAGTAAGTGGGTACAGATTGTACCGAGAGTTATCAGTGTGCCAGTGTAAAAACTCGGAGACATCTAAGGAATTGATGATGATGTCTCAGAGTTTTCAAAGTTTGAACATGGAGGAATATACAACAGGAGGGGAAACTCTCGCTGTTTGAGAGTGTGGACTAGAGGATTCGCTAGCATCGTTTCCATGTGGCGACATCTATTTTAAGGTACATGCGTAATTTCAAACACTGCTTCGGTTATTTGCTCGTCAGATAGCGATGCGAGCTTATGAACCTTCTACCATTCATTTCATCCACTAATTTATTTTTTTGCTGAAGAGACGGCGATGCCCATGGCAACGTGTTTGTTTGTGACATTTCGTTTGCGAGCTTTTTTGGTGGTGTATGTCAAGTGTCGCAGATGACAATGACTAAATGTTGGGCCCAAGGATGTGCCAATGTTGTTCGGCAGGATAAAGGAAATAAGTTTCTTCAGGTTTTCCTCCGAAATGGGAAGGTGAGTGAAATATTTTGAGTTACGATGAGTTACTGTAATTGAACGGTATTTCCGTCTAGTGTTGTGCAATTTCATGTATCGTTCCTAACATTTCAGATACCTTAAGAGTTTGTCATTATTTTATAGGCCTAAATTTTAATAGTGTACCACTTTGATGCTTGAGAATTTCGGGTGTGGTGTTCCTGCATTACATATTTCAAATATATGCTTTCATTACAGGTCACTCAGAGGTACCAAGTCTGTAACCTGAAGCATAGAATCCGATCAGCGGGAGAAGTAAGAGAAGAAGAGGTCTGAATCGCATGAAAATATCCTTGAGTAATTCACTTGAATACCACTGATTCATAAATAAATAGGCAAAGCAACAGTAGTATTCCAACCTCAATAAATAAGTTTTTATTTATACAAATTTTTTCACTAGCTTTGCACAACAAATGGATACTTCTTTGCAGTCCATTGTGTTGAATTTAAGCTTTTAAATCTTACCCGTTTATTACCCTCCAATTACATGGTTTGAATGAAAATGTGATGAATTACAAGAAAGAACATGTGTTTTAAACTAATAATATTCATATTAGGATATGTAGCTGCTTCAAACTATACTGCAGATCTGGAAGAGGTTAAAATATCAGGAGGTCTGAATGACATGTTTCTGGATGTATAACTATGTATATAAGAATATCTTCTCCTATCTACAATCTAGTGGAAAGAATTTCTGTAGGTTTGTAATAATTTTTAATGGTGTTGTCAAAATAATTGACTGTGTATGTAATTCAATAACTTCACATTTAAAAATCACCATTTAATCAAGATTAATAAAATGTATAAATATGTTACTATTGCTGTTACAGAATTTATACGAATTTCTAATGTAATTGTTTTAAGGTTCTTACGTGAATGTTAGGTTTAATTAAACTATTTTTAATTATGGAACATGAATTATCACAAAAATACAGGTAATACACGCGAATATGCAGGTATATTGTATTTTCCTTGCAAGAAAAGTGTCATGAATGCAGTGTTTGATTCTTAGCCCAATTGATAGAGATGTCTGCATAACAGAAGTCATGAACTCGGATCCAAGAGGTACCAAATATTTCCTTTGTGACATTTTATTTTTATGACTATGTGGTGTATTAACAGTGTCGTAGTCATGACATAAATTGATACTAAAATAAACCACATCGGATCTAAGATGTAAATAAGTTTATGTTGATATGAAAGCATTTCTGCTAATTATAAAATTGATTCGTTTTGTGTTATAATATAATAAAGATGGTGGAGATACAATTATAATTTTATTAACACAGATACTATATTTGTATGTCAAAATCTATTTAAATAGTAATTTAATAGTAATTTGATACAATACCAGATTATTATTCTTCTGTATTTGTATTGTACTTATGTGATCATGTAAGATAGTTTTCAGAATAAATTTTATGAATACAGAAAAAAGTTTGTTTTTATTAGTTGCCAATTTATTCTTTCCTTGCTCAAATTTTGTACTTTTTATACAGCGCGCCAATATCGTAGTACGTGCTGTTATGGAGGTTATTATTTACATTGTATGCCCAAAAAGTAGATCGAGTACCGTGCACCTGAGCCAGCTGGTTCAGCGATCAAGAAGTATCCATTCTGGCCACAGAGTGCAGTGTTGTCGATTTAACTCCTGTACCTTATTGTAGATGGTGCCACACGAGTTTCCACTCCTGTTCTATATTCCTCCATGGTTTGAATACAACATGAAGCCACGATTTCATGTTAGTGGGGATAAGAAAAGGTATACTATGACTGAACTCACATTAACAAATCGAAACAGTATATTTTGTGAAGGATATTTTTATTCCTTGTTCGATGAGTAGTATATAATTTGCTGTAGCAATGAATTAAGCTACATTTGATAGTGTTGTGTTTAGCAGTGTTGTCAGTGGCATAAATTTGGGGCTAGCAAGGCCCGCAATGCGGACGAGCCCAGGTAAAGGAGGGCCTACTATTAGGCTGAAAGTTTTGCACTTGTAAGAATTGCGAGCGTAAGGTTTTGCGATTGTCTATGTAGTAATCATAGACTGATTACTCGACTGATTATGACGTTGTTAAGGGATAATTTCATTATTTAAGGTACTACACTAATCGTGTTTGCTATACACTTTTATAAAGGGCGCCCGGATAAAGATTTTGCGGGCGGACCCGCACTCATTTCGTTACGCTACTGAGTGTAGACATCTGTTAAGGGTCAAATATGAAGCATTTTTTGTATAGAATCAATTGTTTGGGTTCTCTCCTGGAACTACAAACTCCCATTACAACATTGAAGCTAAATATATTTAATGGAATTTATTTTTCAAAATTTTATCTAAACATGATGCACAGGGCAGCTTTTTTGAAAACATGAGTTGTTTTCGCATAATTTTCAATCAAATCGTAACAATTTTCCAATAATGCGTAGACAAGATTTTCGAGAAAGCAGAGTATTTTTCAGGAGATGGCCGAAGTATTCACATACGTTTCAGAATTAGAATATTAAGTTACAAATAATGCATGAAAGTACGTGCTGTTTCAGCACCGCTATTTGTGCTGTAGTTCGGGGCCGAGGGATGAGCACGCACGCAGGCCGCGCAGCGCCTTTGCGGCCTCCGCCCCGGGAGCGCATTCGCTTGCGGGACGTCTCATTAGCGACCAAGTTGCCCCAGCGCGGAGGGGACGGGGCGGGGACGGGCGGGGCCGGGAGGAAGGTGGTGGCGGTAGTGGTACTGCGGCAGAGTAATGAACACCAGATTAACAGCAGGCGGCAACGCCGCCGCTGCCGCCACCGCCGCCGCTATTGATAAAGAGCGCCGCGAGCCCTGTCATCAGTGATGAATTGCCCGACCTGTTGCTCGCGCGGACGCATGGAACTCCCCCCTCCCGCCCCTCCCCACCTACGTCCCCGCCCCCGCCTGACTAACGCGCGTCCAGGCGACCGCCAAGTCGATCCCGGGCCCTGCTAAAGTGCGGACGCCCCCCTCGCCCGCCGCGCCGGGTGGCAATGAATTAGCTGCCGACCGACAAAACGCTACGGCTGTTGATGAAAGCGGTGGAAAACGGCGTTGCAATCTCCCTCGCGCGCCACCGCCCTCAGCGAAAGGGCTGCAACGCGACACTTAGATCGCATTTGACTTTTGCATTCACTCCAGGACACTAAATAATCATCGACCCTACGGAAACAATTAGTGTAAAAGGGACTTCTCTAATCATCCTGCAAAGCGAGACAACTGAAATACATCCGCTATGCCATTATTTGAACTTTTAGTTTTAGAGAATTTGTGAGATGAAGGTATGAAATTACTAAAATTACATGAAGGGATATAGTGTCTTATTGATCATATAATTTGAAAACTTTACGGCTGGGCAGATGATTAGCAGAATTTTGTGAGACTTAATTTATCGGACAGACAAAAAGATTCTGTTGTATGTTTCTAGGCTTTTCTTGAATTCCAAATATCATTGAGAGGACATCGTGTAAAATAATTTGCTAGGTAACTTAGGATGGTGAATGATGATTAACGATATAATATACAGCATATCTGGTAAATTTTATAATATCCATACATGTGTCGTGCAGTTTGCAATTTCAAGAAACCAACTTCTGGAATACTAACGGCATTCTGTAATGTTGTGCTATGTTGGCAAATTACAATTTCTCCTCCAACTATTTGTTCAAAGAGGCCTAGTAGACACGTACCACAAGCGATGATGGTACGTGATATGCTCTGTCTCTTGCCTCGTTTTAGTAAGTTATTTCAAAATACATTGCATTGTATTTTGTGTATGCTAGTTTGCGTATGCACATGTTTAGTAAATAAACACACACATTCTTTTAACAATATTTCAAGTTTTTGTTGCTGCTTTCACATGTTGACACATTAGAGATACCAACGCATGTAAATTGGCTGTAATAATAATCGTTGAAAATTTATTGTTGCTAAATTAATTTGAATATGCACTCATCACCTGAGAGCTGCCGTTCATATGAAACATTATTAACACCAGAAATTCCATGGAAACTTTTGGAGCCTTTAAGCAGATAACTTTGAATGTCCCACTTGACTACGTTGTAATAACATTTCATAACTTTTATATATTAAAATATTGCATTAATATCTTAAGTATATATTATTAATATAGTATTAATTACAGTTTAGCACAAATTTCGTGTTGTTGTAGGCTTAGTGCAAGAATGCTCAAACGGAAAACATTTTTCGTTTTTGCAACATACGATTATTATGAAGGAGACGTAGGTTAATCAAATTAATCGTTTCAATTATGCGTAAATTACATCAGCGGTGAAAAAAACTACTCAATCGTTCGTTAAAATGTTTTTTTTAAACTAATGAATAAAACTGACATTCGTTCAGCACATGTGCCCCATTGCAACGAGGCTATCAATGCTGTAAACGGTGGTTTTACGTGGTTTTAATGGATAAATTATAACAATTAATCGACAAGTGGACAAATCCGTGGGATGTTTAAGGAAAATGAATTGAAAACGTTGTGCGTGTGCAAAGGCGGTTTTAGAAAAGTTTGAAAATGCTGGGCAATGATTTTAAAATGAAAGGAAACATTTCAGTAACACTTAATTCATGGAAGTATCATTAAATCGATGGCGGAAAGAAGGTAGCATCGAAACAATTTTAAGGGCATTAGGATCGTAATCAACCAAACATACCAAAAATATTTTTTGACTGCAACCGCGCTAAACAACAACTAATAGGCCACGTATTGTTTGAAGAGCTTTCACCTCAAAGTTAAAATAATGCAAATGCCGCTGCCGGCCGCTTCCTAGACGCCGTCCAGCGCGCCGCCGCTCGAGGCGCGCGAATTCGGCTGCGGCGCGGTTCCGGGTGATCGCCAGCGGCGGGGGCGGGGGCTGGGCGTCGAGTTCCGAGAAGGCGCTCTCGTTAACTGGCGGCCGCGGGCACGACTGCACCGTCGCGCTGCGCCGCGTGCGCTATCTCTGCGCCGCCGCCCGCGCTCTCGCCCCCGCCCACGCCCGCGCCCCCGCCCCCGCCGCCGACGCGCTCCGCTAGACGCGGCGCCGCGCCGCGCCGCATTCCTCTGCCCGTGGCGATCGACCCCCTCGCCCCGACGCCCGCTCCCCTACGATCGCCCTCTGTTAGCACGCGCCCGCTCGGCCCTCGCTCCCGTACTTCGATTTTTCTATAGTTGCCGATGACATTAGGATGACATCTTTATAATTAATTCCTGAATGCCCTTCTCAATGGGACTCGTGGCCTCAGAAATGTGCTCACCACTTTCAAAAAGATTCATTTTATGAGGGAGATTGTGTGACAATAACCTAACATCATCGACCACTATAGAAAAAATCGAAGTAGACCCCACAGCGGGGCTCCTTGGCATTCTGCAAAAGCCAATCGATTTGGCAAATAGCAGTATTTCATTAATCTGCAAATCAATCAGACTGTCTTCAAGACATGCCACTTTGGGTATTCCTGAACCGAACGTTCATTGTATCTTAGGTTCCCTGCATACGAGCGTTGCGTTGACGCGCGTTAAGTAATGCGCGACGTAAAAGTAACACTGTCTTATGCCAAACGGCACACCAGCGCTTTGCCCGTTCGCCCTCTCGGGTCTCACTTCCACACATATGTTCTACTGCAGCGGGGCCCTTTGGGACTTCGCTTTGCAAAAGTCAATCGATTAGACAAATAGCTGTATTTTCCGTAATCTACAAAACCAATCATATGATCTTCAAGATATGTCACTTCGGGTACGGATATTCCTGTACTGAACTTTCCTTTTATCTTAGGGCCCCTGCACACGAGCATTGCGTTGAAGTTCATTAAGAAACGCGCGTCGTAGATTAACGCTGTGTCTTATGCGAAACGGCACACAAGCGCTTTGGCCGTTCCGCATAAAATACAGTCTTAATCTACGACACGCGTCAACGCAACGCTCATATGACAGAGGCATTTTAGCTCTTTTTTAAACCCGTTCAGACCCGATTTTTTTGTCATTGTGAGCTTTGCTTTCTGTTTTAAAACCATCTTTTTAAATATCCATGGCACTAAGATTAAGCAAGAAGAATATTAAGTATCCAAATTATACATAATACGACGCCAAATAAGAAAACTACACTAGGAATAACCTTCGAAAATACATGAACGTCACGCCTTCTAATTTTCTTAAAATAATATACAATGTTCACATGCTGTTTTAAAAAAACATAGCCAGATTCTAAAAAGGTGTCCAAATGTAATTATTAGTTGACCAATATTCTCAGGTTGAGGTTCACAAATTACAGGTTTTAAGAAATGAATAATCTACAAAATGAAACAATTTTAAGGACACTAGGATGGTAATCAACCAAACATACCAACAATATTTTTTGGTTGCAACCGGGCTAAACAACAGCTATTAGGCCACGTATTGTTTGGAGAGCTTTCACCTGAAAGTTAAAATAAAGTAAATATGACATTCTAAAAACGCATAGCTTTAGGAACAGTTGTAGCATATGTGCATATGACAAAATTTCAGAACAGAGGAGTGCCCTATTACCATATTCTAAGATTCTTAATAATACTTCTAACTTTCGGGGACCAGAAGACATTGACAACCTTACGGGCGCTGAACTTACCGAAAAGACTGCAAGAACCACTCCCAATAACCCCAAATAACGTATTTTTGAATTTTTTGCGGTTATATAAAGGACGTCAGGAATGCACGAAGATGTCAGGAAACGAGGATATCAGGCTAAGGTCCGAACCGAGCTGTAGAGCTCTCACAAAAAAGGAAAGAAAGACAAAGATAAAGAAGAAAAAAAATATTTTTAATGAATCGCTGAATGTATGAATAACTTTTGATAAGCGCTAGTGTTGAAGAATTCTGTTCATGTAAAAGTACGCAATCAAAATAGGAAGTAGCCACTTGTGAAAAAATTACTTAGTATTGATTAACTTTTAATAATTCAATATATAACATATTACAAATGTTTATTTCAACTTTTATTTGGGAACTTTTGCAATCAACAATCCAACACATTTTATATTAATGTTCCATTTTGCCTCATAACACATTTTTCCAGTGTGTTCAAAAACGTCTGCATTTCTCTAGAGCTGCCTTCCATAATATATGTTCTATATTGTTCTGTTCTAGGTGATTTCAACGCAGACAAGCGTTGAAACGTGCATATTAGAAGTTGAAAGGCCCAACGCTGGTGCGAATACAACCGTCGCCTCCGCTGACAAATTCACGAAAACCAAATATTAAAACGTTTTTGCAAGTTCTTCTGTTTTGTGACAGTAGGTGGAAGCAATCTGGAGTAGAACTGTCAGCCATTCGCGCAATAAATCCACAGACATTCGCCCACTTTTATCGGTTACCGTCGGAGCTTTTCGCGGAAATCCCGCGCAGATAACTACTGGGCTTTTTTCAAAGCGCGGCTTGCCGATTCCCTTCACTCGGAGCTGGAGCGCGCGTTCTGCCCGCGGCGCTGACGAGGAGTGACAGCCTCCGGCACTGTGATTGCGCCCGCCGACGCAGGGGGCAGCACCGGCGCGGCCCGCGCTGTCGCCGCGCGCCCTAATGAAACCGCGGCTGGCGCTGCGCCGGGCCGCCGGACGCGCGAGCTGGCGCGGGGCGCGAGCTAGCGCGGCGGTCGCGCCGGAAATTAAGTATGGATGGCTGAGTCCCGATTGCGAATATAAAAGGGGCGACTGTTCTCGTCCACCGGGGACATTGGAAGGAAACCAATTTAAAATCCACTTTCTATTAATGAGATGCAGGTCAAATTAGCGACGGCGCGATATGGCGGAAGGGAAAAACGCCCCGAGCCGCGCGGGCGCCAATCGCGCAATCGCTGCGTCTCGCGGGGCGTAATTGTGAACGCGTGCGTCTTCCGAATATTTTACGGGGCGTGATATCTCCAATTGAGGAGTAGGAGGAAGGGAAACGATAGTCGTTTTATATTTCTACTGAAATAACAATATTAACAGTTCAGTAGCTGTAATAACAACCAAAACTTTGATTTGATAATTTTGGGTAATCTTTACGCTTTTTGGTGTGCTGAAAACGAATATGAAGTCCGTCCTCCATCACGTACAGATTGTTTTTCAAATCCATGAAACATAATTCCTATTTTGTAGCATATGCACATATTTACATTTGTAACCAATATTTTTTTAAACGATTTCTAACATTCTAAACACTTACACTCTGCCCGAATAGGTGGTGTGGTCATGAAGGTTCTGTTCAGATATGAAGGTAATTTTTATATTTTCTGGATAGCCACCTTCTGAAATTAATCACGGTAGAAAAGCTTATGTATGGAAATTGGCCCACTTTGTTGCTCATTCTCCCAGTCCAGTAGTGTCAATTGGAGTGAATACATTCACTTAGGTCATCTAGTTGCGTCAAAGCGATTAAAAAGGTTTTCTGAAGTTTGAAAGTGCATTTCGAAAAAAAATGTCTCATCGGTTTTGTGTTACCAGTCCATACTACTTCTGTTTTATCTGTGGTATATATTATATTAATTATAATTAATTTAATGACCGCTGACAGATCAGTATGGCGCTATGAAGGAAATTACACACATTCTAGGTCATAATCTTTCGTCTTCTTACAAGGCATGGTAATATATCAATATACTCAAGACTAATTCAAAAAATGTCCTAATAGGGGAAGCAAATTCCCAAACCCTAATGAAGAAATTGCTGGAGCAATTAGTATCTCTCTCTAAATATTCTTCACAATTTAAAAACATTACGAAGAAACTAGTCTTTGTTTCTATACTCCAGATTTCTTTAGACATATCTTCAGAAATCGTAATACAAAAAGTTAAGATACATAACAATATAATACTTCTCATTTGAACTAACAAATGTGTAATAATTACCCTATTGTGGCGTTGCCACACTTCTCAATCACTGTCATGATTATGCAATCTCCTGCAGTTAGCTTGTATCTTTCCTAGCAGAAGGGCGAAGTACTTATAAATATCTTCTTTTTCAATGTTTGATGAATTTCTCAGTGGGAAGATCAAAGAGTTTGGAATGCTTCTGTCAACTATTGGGTACAGATCAATTTCGTTTAATCAATCAATATTTAATTAATCTGCGCATTTGAAGAAGAGTGAAGATACAAGACGTAATTAAGTTTAAAAATGTTAAAACATGTCTTGAGTGTATTGAGTTCTGTCTGAAAATGTTCATAGTACCCCTACAAAATCTCATGAAAACACTTTTTCTTGCAAAAGAAATACTTTTAAGGGACGCAATCGCTCGCATTTCGCTGTCAAAAGGATCAATCAAAATGAAAAGAAAAATGATTTTTCTGGTCTATTTGTAGAAAATCTAACGAAAGATTGCTGACGGACGGTTAAAAATGTTAGTAATTTTAGGGCAGCCAACGCACATAAGATGCTACTACAAGATGGAAAAGAAAACACAGAAATGCAATACGAAACGAGGGTCGCGCCGACGCGCAGTGGTTGTAGCTACTGATAATTTGGAAGACATCGATAAGTTAGAATACGATGAGAGGCGACGGGGAGGCGTAGCGAGACACTGCGAGTTCTTGCGGGATGATGCAACGCAATGGGAGAATGTGGGGATAGCTGGCCAACGCCACCCAGCCGATCATTGGGGGGGGGGAATGGTCGATTTTTGTGAAATAATAAACATATTTGTTATTATATTATATATCATTTACGTACTGTAGATATGATACTACACAATGTTATTATTTAAATAATTAAATAATTTATAATATAATTTATAGCAGAAATATTTGAATCAATTTTCCAATTAAATAAAGGTAAATGAAAACTCTAGACCTGTGGGGGGGATCATGGCTACCATGCCTGCCCCCTGGATCCGCCAGTGGCCACGGGAGGGGTTGGGGGTTGATTGGAGGCGGCCGGAGGCCGGTGGGAGCAAATGGGAGGGAGTTGGGAAAGCCGGAGCTAGTGCTGGCGCACCTGGAGGGAGGACAGCCCTGGCAAGCGCCAGCGGCGTTGGCGCGGCTGATGGCGCGTTTCTGTTTGGGCAGAGGCGCGGAACACGAGTCGCTTCCTCTGTGGGGGCGGTGGCGGGAGTGGGGGCGGGGCGGGAGGTAGGGGGTGCGGTGGGCGGTGGCCGACGTGCGACTAACGAGCTCCAGCGCCCCTCTGTCCCCCTCCCCCCAGGTCGCTTGGCGCCCCCTGAGCAGGGGCCCCTTCCGGCGCTCGAGGGCCGCAGGTGAGGATGACGGGGGCCGCCGCGATGCCACTCCGGCTCAAATACTTCCCAGCCACTTACCGAGAAATTAACCTCGATCCGCCCGTGACCATTAAAACATATCTGAATCCCGGTAATAAAATGTGTTTTCTCCTTCTTTTCTGTGTAATTACGGTCGTTAAGTTGATACAGAGCAAATAACGGACGCTACTGAAGTTCGTAAACTAACCGAGACCTTTATTTGCGATATCGGCAGTGTCGTTCAATTCTTTTCGTAATACCGTCTTCTCATTTTCTTAAAAATATATTAATATAATTTATTCTTGCATTAATGAGTGTCTGTCCTTAGTTTTTGCATTTCTATTTTTTTACATGGTTATTCCATTGAGAAGTGCAGAAAAGGGATTTTGACATTTAACTGGTTCTTCTCGGATCATTTCAAATTAATTATCGTGATCGTTCTCTACGATCACTGTGAGAATCAGCATTCACGGAGAATAGGGTTTCTGAGACTGAGGATCTTGAATCACATCAACTGGCCACACACACTTTTATTATAAGGGTTGACATTTTTTTCAACTCTTTGTTTAGTGATGGTGGAATCCACAATGCCTCTCGGGCTGCATAGTGGGAGGTTACACTCACATATGTATACTTATACTATAAGTTTATATCTGGAATGCAAATTTTTGCATAGAAAGTATTTTTTCAAACCAACTTTTGAGTGCTAATTGAGTCTCAGTCATTCGGAATATCGAAGGATTTAATTAGACAAAATCTGCTTAAAATTGTCTTAAGAGCTAATTTTCGAAGTTTTGACGTTTCCTCCCTGTGTAAAACAATGGATAAATATCCTTGAGCAGGATAGATTTCGATATCGTGTCTCGGCATCAAAGCGCTGAATGGGTCCACGCTCTAGGCATCTCGACCATCCGCACTAGCTCATATCCAGTACATTAATGAGTTCACCAGCTCGTCCATGCTCGCGCCCTTTCCTCCTCAAAGGACTGGTGACTCTTTCCCACGCGCGGCAGCGAGCGCGCCCGCGTGCCGCTCGGCCGTGTCGCATCGCGTCGCATCGCGCCGCGTCGCGTCGCACGCACCGAGGACCGGAAGCGCCGAGGACGATCCCGCGCGCGATTTTCCCTTCCACGAAGCGGGCGCGCGATGCAAAAACGCGCCACCGGGAAAAGGAAAAGGCGCGGCCGGGCAAGGGGTGGGGGCGAGGCCCATATGTGACAAGGGAGCTTCCCACGCGCTGCCGCGTGGCTCAGAGCCCTCCCCTACCCCCCCCCCCGCGCGGACTCCAATAAATAGTGATGCGATATCGATAACAAAACACGATGTTCAATATTAAAACATCGATGTTAATAATGCATCGACTAAAAACCGTCGATCATTTTCCACATCAATGCTTTCATGCTGGTTTAGTAACTTCTAACATGAAATTCGTGTGGAAGAAAATTTAATTTGACATTTCGTAAAATCAATCGTTTATCAATTCATCGAATAAGGTAGAAGAAGAAGGTGCAGCTTCTCAATGTGCGAAAGGAATATGAAAATAGAGGAAATACAAGGGCATCTCGAGCGAGAGAGTTTTGTCGACGACTGTAATACAAACATGCAGCATTCCTTCCGTTGAAACAAATGAAATAACAGTGTTACAAACAGTTTTATTTCATATTTTAACTTTTACAATATTGTGATCATTGGAATATTTTATTCAGAAAGAAACAATCGGAAAAGAAAAAAAAATCGATCACAAAACCTCGGCGTTATTACATAGATGTTTAAAGACATAGACATATTACATCGATGCTTCTACAAAATCATCGCTGTTTTGAAAGATCGACATTGACATCGCATTCCTACAAGCAAAAACATGACGCATCGGCCAGTCAGATTTTTTGTGTTACATACGTGCTAGTTTTTTTGATCTCGATTAATTTTTGGGGAGAAGTCTATTGACTTTAGGTCAAATAATAGCACTTTTTTTTAAATTGCTATCTTTTAGGCTTTTATTTAGTCTTCCTCGAGGTAAGGAGTTCCTTACATCTTAACCTTTATGTAGCCCAGAGGAGACTTTAAATGTTCCCACATCATTTGTAATAACTTCCAAATAAAATTGTATTGTCCTACCCTTCTGGAATTTACAGTCCCTTTCAACAGCTTGTTTACCTCCCCTCCAAGAAAAGAAAATCTATGGTACGTGGTAATGTGCTTCAAGACATACTATAATGCTTTCTTTGTGACGAGGAACTCCTGCAATGCACAGGAGCAGATATTACTGGGAATTGAATTATTTGTGATGCTTGAGAACAATAACAGGGTAATGGCAATTCAGTTTAATGAATATTAGTATTACTTTTTAGGTTTTTCATACATAAAATAACTTATTAGTGTAGTAAGTGAAGCAAGGGTTATATAGTGTAGTAAGCGAGATAATATATGATCGCCTTTTAATAATATTGCATTTGAAACAATTAAAATTCATTTATAAATTTAAATATTTAAAAACTATTCAAGGACATTGAATATTACGAAGAATAAATTTCAAAACAATAATTGGCAGCAATATTAAAAAGGAAAGTGTGGATATACAAAGCATACCTATGCAACAACGAATGGCACGAAACGGCATGCGACTTCCGAAGGTATAAAAGGCATCTCAAAAAATGCCCTGAGGAAGGCTTAATAAAAGATGAAACATTGGCTATTTAAAACATTGGTGTCATCATTTGACATACACTCAAAAGAAAACTCCTAAGCTATTTTAATTGCTTTGTGTTACATAGATCTCCACTTGCACTTGCTCGATTTTCGCTGACACTAATACTCAAGTTACAAAATCTTGTTGCAGGTGCTTAGTTCCACCCTGTTAACTAATTTCCTATTCTAGGAAATCCTTTAACTTCTTATGCTCTTCATTCCATTCCCTACTACTTACTTCGTAGCTTTACGTGCTTAACGTCATTACCAAGACAAGTATTTCTTCGGATTCAACATGACAATCCTCTTATGTCCTGATCACTTTTTCATCATAGTATGGATACTTTAAAGGGAAGGAATTATAAAATAAATCTTACAAATTACTTAATAATTGGGGAATATTCAGTTTCTCTTACAAAACAAGTAAGATCAGTAAATAGCAAAATAAATCAGATTGATAGTGAACATCCATGTGTAGCATTCAGAGACATTTTTCTCAAGCACAGTGCACTCTCATAATTGCCTTCTTCATAAACTATGCCGCTATTATATCAAATAGCCATGATGGAAAGCCATTCAACACATTTCTATTGTTTACTTCATCGTGATCATTTTCATACAAAAATTACTTTAGTTTCAGTGTCAATATTATATTGTCCAAACGTTGAATTTTCTAGTTCAAAAATGATTTAAAAAACAACCCTCGTACAACATAAAATACATGTTGATACACTTATCTTTGGAATAAATGCTTTTGTTCCTTCACTTGAAATATTTTGAGAGCTGGAATTGAAACTGTAGGAAAGATTACACAAAAACCCAAGACCTTGCAGGAGAGGCGTCAGTGCTGGGAGTGCCACCAGCAGTGAGAACTTGGCTGCGAACAATACCCCATCTGTCTTCGCAGGTTGTTCACGATGACCGCGACCTCGCCGACAGCGTCGTTTTACTCTGCTAGCTAGCTTTTGGTTGGTTGCTAGCCTACGCCACCCTTCTCATTTTCCTTTATTTTGATTTATTCATTACGAACTTATACTGTGTTTTGTGATGATAATTTACATGGGGTCTCTCAGATTAGCATATAACCGTGGCCTCAGCAAAAATTCTATACTGTATACTTTTATACGTAAAATTTGTATCTGTAGAACCTAATTAAATTCTAAAAGTAATGATAACAATATGGGTTCTTATTTAATAAAATTAATGTATTCCTACCATACACAAACCTTCTATCTTGACAACTACCGTCACAACATTCTACTCGATTGGAATGGAACCAGGAAATGTGCTTTTCTTGGAAGGTCTCACTTCAAATGCAGTGCCAACATTTGATTTTTCCGCGATACTTTGCGTCAGAATTTCCCCGAATTTCCTCAGAATACTTTTCCCGCTATGAGCCATTCCCACCTACCCTCTACCTCCTTAATGAACACGTCGTTGTCAAAGCTTCTCTTTCCAAGCCCCACGGAAGCGGCGAGTGAACTGGAATGCGGTTGCCCCCAGCTCAGAACGCAGCCGTCAACGCTTGGTTAGTGTCAAGGAACGCGGGGTCGCGGCAACTGAGATGGCGCGGTTGGATCCACAAGCATTTCGCGCGAACGCCCGGAAGCGTTGGCGCCACGGCACCAACTCTTCACCTGTGCGTAACGGGGCATACTAAATCTCAGAACTGTTGGTGGAAAGAATGAGTTCACAGTAGCTTTGACGTTCCCCTAACCATTTATTCCATCGTTGTTTCGACATGCACCCCAGCATAACTTCATTATCAAGTGCATCACTTGCCATGCTAGGTATGATTAAAGTCTTGGGTTCAAAGAATGACGGTAATTATTAGGTGGCGTATTTTAATGATATGTCATTTTTACTTTTCACTTTAGAACAATGCATTTTAGTATATACATTAATTTTATATTATGACTAAAGGAATTTTTATACGTCTCTTTTTGCAGTTTTCTTCGATTTCGACTAATAAGTCATTTTTTACGTTTTCCTGCATTTTTAAAGCATTTTCCGCCGATTTAATCTTTTTTACGATTTGTTAATGGTATGTTTTTCAAATAATATTAACGAGATGCAACAAATGTTCTCTACAAAATTCTTGAGTAGCTTTTACGATTACTTCGCTCCTAAATTGTAATGTCAGCTGTAGTAAGTAGATAAGTTTCCGGTGACGTCTATCAGCACCATTGTCGGTTCGGCGGATTCCACAATAACTAGACAGATATTTCCTGGTCCAGTCGAAAGCAAAGGTTTGCAATCTGAGCTTACTTGAACAAAAGGAAGAATCCTCGATTACATCAGTAACATATCCAACATCTTGAGTTGCTCATCTTAATTGGGTAATCAATTTTTTTACGTCATTCTTTGCTTTTAGGGCATTTAAAAAAATTTAAGAGTATTTTATTGATCATATTTGGTGATGTTTTAGGTTACCAAAATCCGCACCCTGGTAATGATGTTGAAAAAAGCCCGCACATCAACCTGTCAGAAGTGGAATAACGCGCATTTCGCGAGTGTGTGGAACGGCGGCGCGTAGCGGGCCGCGAGGAGGGCAGGAGGGGGGTGGGGGCGGGCGAGGGCGGAGAGGCGGTTGTCGCATGATGAATGCTTCCGGCGGTCTTCAAGCGCGAAGGAGGCCGGTGACGCGGCGCCCCGGAGCACACGTGCTGCCGAAGAACATGCGGGAGCATTCGTCGGCGACAGCACGGGCGGAGTAATTACTCTAATTGCTTTATTTTTCCCGAATAAGGAGCTGCCGCTCCGAGAACTCAGCGCGGTGGTTCAAAGGAACCCGAGTCTCCGCCTGCGAGGAGCGCGCCAAAACTTCTCAATGGAACGTTTTTACGTTACGTAAACGGCGATTATCTTTGAGATCCAGTTCATTCATAAAACACCCGCTACGTCAGGCTGTACACATAGGAATTACAAATGCTGTGCAATGACCATTCAGTCACAGTTGCTGAGTACGATGTTCCACTATTCGCAGTGTTGTTTCTGACATCTCTCATCCGCAGTTCTTGATTAGATGTTTCGTTTAATTCAAGGACAAAAATGTATGACACTATTGGTTGCGTTTGACGTCTATAATATTAGAATAGTGATTCTTAAAGACACTATAAATGCTAGTTTATTACTTATTGCCGACATGCGTAGAAAATTCTTACGTTGTTCCAGGGTTAAACTCTAAAGTGATCACTGATGACCTCATTTCATGTCTGATAATTACTCGTGAATGCTATTTATTTGTGAGTGATACTTCGTGACACCCAAAAAGGCAGGTATATTAATTAAATTAGCATGTGACAATTTAAAATTCCATCACTCTAAATAGGTACAATTGATGAAAGCGTACTTGAACTTTGTTTTCAATTTCATGATGATATATTCAAGAGGATTAACATTATTTAGACATTATGATGCGACAACCCAACACTGAAGTAAAACCCTCATATGATTCGACCCTATTCAATTAATTTCAGATGTTCATGTATAATTCTTATTAATGATTTTGATTGATTATACGAAATGTTGCTTAGAGACCAACATGCATGCTTTCGAAATGAGCCTTTTCGTGAGAAAAAGAAACATGATAGAGGAATAATTTCTCGTAATTCTCTGGTTTCCCTTCGCTCGTATTCCACTCAGTAACACTTCTTCATGTCCATTCTCTGTCATTTAGTATTATCGACGCATATCCTGGCGCGCGCTCTCTTGAGGATTCGCGATGTGCATGTGAGTTTGAAGGGGGAGGGGACAATCCCCTCGCAGTTCACAGCCCGCAAATTCAAGTCTTCTTCTTCTTCTTCACTTCCAGGATTAGGCGTCTGCCTGTTCCGGCCTCACAGAACTTCTCTCCATCTCTTTTTCGGCCTCCCTATATCTCTTGTAATTACTGAAAAACCTCACAAATTCAAGTCACACACTAAATATAAAGATGAACCGTTATTTTCTTCGGGGGCAGGAGTATTATAGGAAACTTTAAGAATCCCCTTGTCCTTAAAGAACAAACTATGAACCATAGGTTCAGAAAATTTCGGGGATGGGGCTAACACCCAAAACCTGGCCTGGCCGTACGTCCACGCGAAATACGAGTATTATACATAGATTTTCCTATTAATGATAATAATGTATACACACACTCACGAAAGTATTGAATATTTGCAAAGTTTATATCGACACAAAATTCACTTCTCCAGAAAGTAGTTCCTTCAATAAATTTACTTATATTTATTTCGTTTATGCAATGTATCAGCATTAAATTTGTAGTCGTAATGAAATAATTCTTTCTTTTCATAAAGAAAGAACAGGAAGATTTTTTTCATTTTTGCAAATTTAAGGTTGGTTTGCATAATAGAAATAAAAAGTAATGAAATATCTTTTGGTGTTAGCCCTAACTTTATAATAAAGAAGATTTATTTTAGCATTGTCTTGTTTGATATATGAACGTAGAAAATACTCGTATATGTAGATTTAATTAAGTGACTTTATCTTTGGAGCAGAATATTTTAAGATACAAAATTTTCAGTGTTAATCCTTGTATAATTAATCCTTGTACGTTTCTCAGTGTTCTTGGCTCTAATTTCGATTCCTATCACAGTGAGTATTGATAGATTGCGCTGAAAAGATCGACCAAACAATATAACACAAGTCGTCATACAATTAGTCAGGGAAGGTAATGCCTCGGACAGACATTGATAGACATATGTTTGTATTTGTCGTACAATAGGAAGAAACACCAGAGTGTTCATCTTCAGAGCGAAGAAGTTTCAAAATTAATATTTCTTACGCTCAATACTTTTCCTTTTAAAAAAATTCACTGTGTCGACTGAAACCGCCGTTGGTTTCTCCCTCAAAAACTTTAATACTCCCTTAAATACTGTAGAAATGATATCAAAAATAATAATGTAATATATTCACTTCGAGATTGTCTCCCTTGACCATCGGCAACGAGGAATATATTACTGTCGGTCGTTTTCAGCCATCACCAATGTTGGTCGTATAGTATTGTATGGTATTTTTGGGTTGATATATGGTGTAGTTAGTACTGTTGTGAGGCTACAGAAAGCTGTACGAACTCAGCACCTTGGGCAGCGCGGGCGGCAGAGGAGGTCGCCTCCGAGCCTCGCGTCGGCTCTCCCTGATTGTCCCGCCGCGCCGCACCGCGCCAGCCGGCCGCTCTCCGCGTTGCACCGCTGGCGATCGCCCTACTACTCCAGCCTCCCCGCCCCGTCCCGCCCCGTCCCCGCTCCGCCCCCTCGTCGTGCCGCTCCTCTCCTTCCAATTGCATTTTTCGTGCACGACTCATCGGCGCACGATTCTGCGTGCCGCCTCCGCCTCGGCCGCCGCCGCGGGCGAACGGGCGGGCGCGGGCGAGCAGGCGCGGGCGGCGCGGGCGCGCGGGCGGGCGGGCGGGCGGGCGGGCGGCGGCCATGGGCGCCCAGCGATGCGTGAAATGGCGCTTCGTGAGGCCGCGCCGGCAAATCACATCACATCCTCCCGCCCGCGCCGCCCCCGCCCCGCACGACGTCGCCACCCGCGCCGCCCCCGCCGCCGCCGCCGCAGTCCCCGCGTCCGTCCCCGGCGAGGGCCCCCGCAGGGTGCCGCCGCTCCGCTCCGCGCCGACCTCGCGCGTCACGCCGCCTGCCGCGGAGACAAACGCAGGAGGAGAGCGCTCTGCCCGGCGTGGCGCGGAGCGGCGGCCCGCCCGGCAGCCCGAGGCACGGAGGCGGTCGGCCTGCAGGGGGCGACGAGGCGATGGAGTGACGAGGTGACGGGGTGACGAGACTGGGCGACGAAGCGACGGGGCCGCGGGGCGACGGGACGGCGGGACGGCGGGACGGCGGGACGGCGGGACGGCGGGACGGCGGGACGGCGGGACGGCGGGACGGCGGGACGACGGGATGGCGAGGCGACGAGATGGCGGGGCAACGGGACGGGGCGACGGTGGGCGAATATGGGCGATGGTGGGCGATGGTGGGCGATGGTGGGCGGTGGTGGGCGACGGGGCGACGGGGCGACGGAGCGACGGGGCGACGGGGCGACGGGGCGACGGGGCGACGGGGCGACGCAACTGGGCGATGGGGTGGCGCTGTGGCGAGGGGGGCACGGGACGGTGACCACGCTGAGGGGCTATGCCGGCAGGAGGAACTGAGGAAGAAGCGGCGGTGACGGCTGGGCGGGGGCGGAGGTGGCGCGGTCGCAGTCGCCGGGTGCCGGGGAGGAGGGAAGGTGTAGTGGTAGCGCTGGTGGTGACGGCAGCGGAACGCGCGCCTTGTTGCGCAATTAAGAGGCGGTGCGGCGCGCAGCAGAGATGGCGCACGAAGCGCACTGCGGGCGCATTGGGAGCGAGCTATTCTTGTGGCGGTCTCCTCAAGGAGCGAATGGCGTACTCGGGATTTTTCAAGTGCTACTAAAATTACGTTAATTACTAATCTATTTTGTGTTAGAACATTTCAAAAATTTATGAAAATGAATCTCTATCTTGTAATAAAATATGTTTTCAAAAACACAGAATTCAGGAAATCTCATTTCTGGTCATTCTTATCGACAGTGACTCTTTCTAATTAGTTATTTAAATGTTATTTCTTCTCGTTCGACCTGAAGTCTTTCGATTGTTTCCAATTATAAATGCTGAAAGTTTTGGAGCTCCGCATTTCTTGTGAAACTGAGATGAAGTTAAACTGGAGTTAAATTATTTCTGTTTTAGATATTTTTGTCCAGAGTCAAACGAAAACCGAAGACGGAAAGATGATGTCATAAACGATCTCAAGACAATGAAAATAAGAAACTGGACCGTGAAAGTGAACAACAGAAAGGAATGGAAGGCCATAGTTGAACAGGCCAAAACAATTAGCAAATAATGTTGTTGAACCTAAGAAGGAGTAAGAAGATATTTTTGTAGTTTTCTTAATTGGTTGTTTTTAGTTTGAAGAATGTACTGGAAGGTCATGAGTTGACGTGGTATAGGCACAGGTTACATAGTATAGTGCACAGAGCTATAGGTCGTGAGATTTAGCGCTGCACTAGAAATGTAGAGTACACTCTGGACAACACCATGTTCTTTTTCATGGTCAATAAATAGCCTTTGTGCTCCCCATCGGAGACAACTCTGTGTGTCTCATATCTCTGCTTCATCTTCCTCCCCCTCCCAATAACTTTAGGAGGGCCGGCTTTCCCTCCAAAAGTGGCCAATCACAATTAAATAAAATATAACATTGTGAATGAGACATTGGGAATACAGTGTGAGCTTTGATGGTACTTTGGGTGGATAAGGAATGTAGTATATAGAATGCCCGGAAGTTACCGTGGCAAAAATACTTCAGATTCTATGTTTAAATTCACAAATTATGGCAGATCCAGTTTTCTCGAGAAAAGAAGAAAAACCCTTCGAGAGAATTGGATTCAAGTGGCGCGCAATTTATACGGACACTGCGATATCTGTAACTCCACTAGACATTGCCTAGTTTCTTCACGTTATCGGTTAAACTGTGGATTCACTCTCCGTAAAATGTGAGAAAACTAGTAAAGCGTGCCACATACTAGATAACTTTAATGGTATCAATTGTTTTAATGTATATTGTTCATTCAATCTTTAAACCCTATTGACTATGCCATTTGTTCAAGATGATAACCAATAGGTCGATGCTTATCCTTATGAATTGGCTGCGCCACTGAAAAAAGTCAATAAATAAATAAATAACAATAATACAATAAAAAGCAATCCTCCATTTTCAACCCTCTCCACAAACATTTTCACCTTTAATCAATTACTTTTTTCCTACCTCTCCATGACACATCCTTTCCCATCCCCCTCTCGTCGGTCACCATTTACGTGGGGGAATAGAGTCATGATTAATACGTTACCGTACTGTCTCATAGCTCACCTATTGCGGATACTGCATTATGTATATGCCGCTTTCAGCAATAAAATCGTAAAGACTGACTGATCGGGCTGCTTGCCACATTTCAATATTTTATATTTTTCCCGAGTACGCACGCCACGCAGTGTGCCAAAGACCTCTGCCACAAAAAAACTGTGGTCGTGACCAGAAATCGGAAGTACTCAAGGTCGCGGGTACTTTTTGTGCTTAGCAAGTTCCAGAGCCGAGTGTTGTAAATTATAATGTGGATACAATTTTAATCAAACGGCAGAAACCTCAATTGGAAGAGGAAAAAAACACAACCATATTGTGAAGTTGACGACAAGAATCCTGCTTTTGAAACTGAAAATCAAAACTTAGGATGGAGGACATAATATAGGGGCTACCAAATATTTTCTTGATGTTGACGCCTTTGGTGGTCCCTAATTTACGGCCCTAATTTACGTGAGAGGGCGCAGTGATAAGACGGATTCACTGCTTTTGCAGGTCAATGGAGGGCAACCGATCAATTGAGGTTGGTGGCTTACAATTCCGGAACGGGACCAGTTGTGTCGAGTGGTACAGATAATCTCCATTTTGGCCTTGCAGATTTTCAGTTTTAAAAATCACTCCGTACGTGTGACATTGTTTCGGGTGTGATTAAATTGTGAACTTGGAAAGTCGAAGTTCGTTTCATATTAATTTTCCCGTTAAATGGTAAGTCTTCTGTTTCTTGTTGGATCCAGTTCTCCGTCCATTGAACTTTCTATAAAACGCCAACGAATGAGTTTCAATTATGAATGTTGGAAAAGTTTATTGGTAACGCTAGAGAAGAATGTTTTGGCGTCTCGGAATCAGTAAACAGTTTGCTTCAAGTTGCATTTCTGTAAGTCATGTAAGATGTAATTTTTTACATTGTACTTCAGTTAAGTTACTGTCCTTCGTGAATTTTCTCCGGAGAAGGTGCATGTGTTCTTGTAGAGTATGCAGAAAGCCGGAGTTAAGCAGAAGGGGAAGGGGAAAAACCCCCTGGTGCATACAGAAGAAATGGTATTTCATTACTAATTCAATGCTAACATTGCTTCACGGTATTGTGTAAATAGATTTGATGGGGAAGAATTTTTTTTGACGAAATTATACAAAGGAAAAGGGAGAGCGTCAAAAACGAAAATTTTATATATTATTTGTTGAATGACTCCAGATATTTCTTTAACTTCATGTGCAAAATTCAAATTTTGTATTAGAGGAATATTGTATTTAGTGCTAACAAGGGTACGTGATATAATATTCATCGACAAAAATAAATATTCCTCTGCGGCATTCATGATATGGTACTAATAACGTGTATATGTTTATACGGGATGAAAGAATCGCATTTTGAGATCCTCAGGAGATAGGATTACACCTTTTATTTTATATTAAGAACTAATATAATTATATTATATTGTACTAATATAATTATATTATATTAAGAACTAAATATAAGCAAACTAATGTATTCTGACCAATGTGGGGGTCAGATCCGCAATATTAAAATCCAGTGGTTGTGATAATTTCCTAATGAAATTCATTATAAATATTCAAATAAAGAAATGGTTTATTTTGAGACAATTGATATTGGTAAAAGAAAATCAATTACAACACAAAATGCACTGCCACTCATATATCCTACTGGGAATATCATCAGTGAAGCCAACAAAATGATCTTAATCAACTACTGGTCTTTATTCCTGGAGAATGTCATGATTTTTACAACAATATTCATCGGTACAGGCCCCTGGTGGTGAGTCACTAACCGTTGATTTGCTGGAGGAGGAAGTTGTTTAAAACTTAGGTTTAGTATTAAATGTGATTTAACTGGGCATTCTCATTAATATGTTCACAACTTTTCTTCAACATTTTATTATAATTATATTGCACCGAAATAAAACCAAAATCGTAAACGAGCAAAGTGGACTAATCCACATTACGAAGTACATTTGAAATATATGTTAAGTGTTGACAGTTTTATGTACCTTCATTCACCTTCTAACATGCCAGAGTGACTTGAGATAGCACTATCCCCAAATATTTATGTAACACAAGTAAATTTTTAAACAAGTAAATATGTGTATAAATATGTAACACAGGTTTCTTGAAATACCCAAACCCATTTTTCTCGATTTCCTCCAAAGTGGTTTAGTTTACTCTGCCCTTCATTGCCTTCTGTAAACTTGACGGAATGCTTTATTTGCACAAGAGCAAAAATTCGCATAATATTTCCTGCTGAAGCATGCAGTTTCGAAATTAACTCAAAATGCTACGGAGAAAGTAGGGGATACTCAATCCCCACCATGGCTAGTGATGGGTCTCGGGAAATTAATGCAGTACCGCAACATTCTTTCCCCATTCCTCAGTTGCAGCAAATTTAAGTGGCCCCATCCGAAAGAAGGAAAAGGGGTAGTGGACAACAAAGAACGGATGGCTCTAGTCCCCGGGCGGGCGCTGCGAGGCGGGGCGGAGTGGGGCGGGGCGGGCAGAGCAGCCGTGCGCGTGTCGAGACGCTTGTAATCCCGTTTGCGCCGCCGCCGCCGTCGCCGCCGCCGCGTCGCGCCGCGCGCTGCGTCGTAACCCGCTTAAGCACGTGGCGCCGCCTGCAGGGCTTCCGGGGTCACGCGCCCGCACGCGACCCCTCCGCCCAAACGCCCGGACGCGCCCCGCGCCCACGTCGCCTCCGCCTAGCCCGCCCTACCGCCACCCACGAGAACCACCAGCGCACCACCATCAGTTTCACCTCCGTCACCGCCCGGGTCTACGCCCGGGTCTCCTCCACCACTCCCCACCACCCATCCACACCCACCATTTACAACCACCACCACTGGCACCACCACCATCATCACCCACACAATCACCACCACCACCATCACTACCATCGTGATCACCACCATTCCAGCACCTCTACCACCACCACCACCAACACCTCCACCATCACAATACATCACCACCATTACAAAACACCACTATCATCACAAACACCCACACTACCATCAATACATCACACCCCTAAGCATCATTATAACTAACATTACAAAGAAATTACTATTCTTTCTCCACCGAACACTACCATCCAGTTACAACCTCTACCATCAGACAAATACAGCGCTCCCCCCCCCCCCCGCCTGGTGGAATGAGGCTAGCACACTGGCTTCGAAAAACCAAGTTCTCGAGTTTCATCGCATCAAGGGCAGAATGTACTCCATTCATACATATACGCATTTGGTTTATAAATGAACCCACAACGCAATGCACCGATAACAAACAGAACTCTAAGGAAGAAAGTGAGAATCACACCCAGGCTTTGCAAGGGACGCTCAAGAGGCGCGCCTGCACGACAGATTCCCTAGACACATGGCGGGGGTACTGTCTGTCGAAACATACCTGTGCGGAACCTTCAGTCAATGACCGCATCCGCGCAAATTATCCCGTACGATAAATCAAGAAACAACACTACAACACAGCATTTTTCAACCCTATCAGGTGAGACGTCTCCCGCCTCCCCCTATCACCACAGCTCGCGACAGTGACAATCACAGTTGGAATTATTATACTCTTTCCTGACCCATCCACTGCGCTCCCCGCCCCGCCGCACCCCGCCCCACCCCTCCTCGCCCCGCCCCGCCGCGCCGCAGTGGCTGCCCGCTGCGCCGCCGCTATTTCCGTCCCCTGCGCCTAACTCGATTTCGTGACGTAGGTCGTTCTCCGGCGCGGGCCGCTTCGTCCGCCTCGCTCGCCGCGCCGCGGTTCAAACCCAAGCCCCACACCGCCCCGCCCTGCCACCCTTCCCAAATATTTCTAAAAAAACTATATATTTAAATATAACGAAGACGGCTGGGAGGCTGAGGACAAAAGGACTCGAGGACGGAATGAAGCAGAACATCATTTAGAGGTGGCAGAGACTTCGGTAACTGGTGTAAGGCACTACTAAATAGCGACCAATTGTGTGTAGGATCGCGAAGAATTGCCAATAATTGAGCGAATAGACAACAGACCTCAACTGGTATCATTCACATTAAACTTATTTATATAGCGTCGTTTTTAGAGTTACCTGCCCATCTGGCTATCCCTTCTCAAAGATAAGCTTAAAGATAATTGCAGATGCCCTCTGCATGCCATTAGAGCAATAAAAAATACATGTATAAGTGGTCTAACTACACCAGATCATCTATCTCAAATTGACACAAGTTCATTGCAACAATTAAAGAATATACATTTAATGAATTTGTTCCATAAATTTACGACTTTCAATTCAATGCAATTGAAAGACATTGGGTTGTAATACAGTAGTTATAGATATTGTTACAATTTCAATTTACACAAATGATGTCAATTTATGAAACATTATATGTTATTTCTAATTTCAATAAAGTTAACACCATTTTTCAAACAATTGTTTATTAACAATTGTTTAGTCCTCAACGCCTCGCGATCTGCAAATAACTGCAGTAGAAAATTGCCAATAAAACGCGCGATTTCATCTACTAATGAGTCCAATATTCAAATTTTAATACATCCTTTCTCCATTGCAAATGTATTACAGACGCATGCGTGAGTTGTGTATAGCTTCTTATTTAGAATTGTTTCCATCATAGCTTCATCCATCCACAGAAAACATTTAACCCATAACTGGAAACATCCCTTTTACAGAATACTAGCGTAAATGTTTTGCAACATTGGATACACAGAACGTTGTATCAACTTGAAATGAGAGCTATGAGTCAGTCGAGTGTTGTCTTGGATGTGTTGAAAAATATTTGTTTCTCATACTCCTGGTACTGAGGCATGTACACAGACTGATGCTTCTCTTGTGTAGAAGATAATATTCCTGTAATGTAATACGATTTCTTAGAACATGATAACAAGACTGAAGAGTCGAGTGTAAACATTGTTATTAGGCTATTATTTCGGTTACCGTTATCATGGGCTAAAGAAATTCATAGGTTTCCATTTAAAAAATCAAAGTTGTGTCGATATCTCTGCAGTTAAAAATTCTAATAGATACTATTACACAGATTCTGATGTTCCCGTTACATGTTTGAGTGAAAACTGCGTCTCAATATTTGCTATGGTTCAGTGGAGTTTGAGAAATCATCGTAGGTAAACCACCTCACAATTTGACTTTTACCACCAAATTGAAAATCACGAGTTGTGGTGACCGCGAATATGGACGCCAAAAAATATTTTAAAGTCTGCAAGTTCGGGAAAACAGGGGCAACCGTAAAATTCTCCGCAACGACACATGCTCGAACTAAAATCGACCTTCTTTTAATACAAATAACGTTAAACGAAAATGTGTATATAGACGGAATTTAGGGTGCACATTATGGCCGCATTGTATCGCCAGGTCCTATGAGTGCATCCGACCTCGCCAGCCGACCGTCTGAATTTTAGTGCACTCTCTGTTCGCAAATGATACAAATGACGCTAATGATTTTTCGAATATATAGAAGCATTTCCAATCTTGAAAAAGTATATAAAATTCTGGTGATAGAAATTTGCAAAGTGCAATAGCACACGAACAAAGATACCAAAAACACTTAATCAGGAATTCTACGCTTCTGAAACCAGAACGCTAATCGAATTATTATTCGATAGATTTTATTGACTATAGTATGATGCTTTCCCCCCCTGAAATGTCTCAAGTAATTCGCTAATTAGCCGGATGAAGTGCATAATACTCAACTTGAGCGGGTAACCTTGACCATATTATGATCCGTTCATCGACATTCATGCAGCTTTATGCAATCCGTCAGGATAATTCGCGAATTACTCAGGCCTAGGTCGTAACATATGAACTACTAGAATATAATTCTTAGAATACGTTTATATCATTACTAATGTGTCTATGTCTAGGTTATCGAAGAAATTGTAGTGTTTTTTTCTCAATTCATTTTCAAGGAAAGGTTAATAGCGTTTCAATCGTGATTTTGATTGTAATTGTCTTTCTTTAATTGTTTTTGGCTAAATGTATTTCATTATTATATTTCAGTATCTATTAAATCAAATTAGAAATCATTTACTTGGCTATTTGTATTATTAAATTTAAAATAAATATGTAGAAGACTCAAAAATTAATGTTGCAACGTCACAAAAAGAGGTTACCACTCGAGGGCAAGAATTTGTACCAAAGGCGAAAAGAATTTTTTCTGAGATAAGCATTCATGGGGGAGCGCTGCTCGGCTGGGCCAGGACCGATTGATAATTTTAAATAATTGACATTGCGATTGTGCAGAATTTTCCATTGTAATGAATGAAGAAATAAGCATCATGCATTTTTTCATTTCTGTTGACAACCGTTACAAAGTGGTGAAATTACCCTTCAAAAGTGGGAACATACAGAGATGATTGCCGATCCCCGGTGGCCGAGATCGCTAAATCAGTAGTGACGTAGCGATCTCGGACCGAAGGATCGCGGGTCTGAGACCCGCCTCGGGCATGGAGTTGTATCTGTGTTCGTCCTTTCACCCCCTATCATCACCATATCATGTCATCTTCACAGTTACCATAACGTTAAAAACCCAATAGTGGTCGCTAATGACCTAGATGTTGATGCGACCATAAATTAAAAAAAAAGAGTGATGATTTTTCTGATTTGCATAGAAAAAAGAAGTGAAGGTAGTTAGGAGAGGTAACTTATGAAAAACTTTTACAAAAAAAAGTGCAAATATGTCAATTTTGTTTCAAAAAGCAGCAAAATATAATATATTTTTTAGATTGCTTCCTTTCTATTCGGTTTCGTTAGTATTTTTAAAATATTATTTAATATTTGGGAATAGTTTACTTCTCATAATACCGAATAGAAAATAAGTAACATTGGGCTTGATGTTGTGATGGAGGTGATATGTCTTGATCACATGCATTTTTCATTTGCGTTTGGTCAAATGCATTACATTTTTACGCAAAACTGTAGAATATCACCTGTTTAAGTCCCTGCGTTTGGAGGGTGATTTCGATCCTTTTTTAAAACTTTTTTCTACAGAAGAGAAATTTAATTTAATTTGAGATTGATCCACTTTTTTGTTATCAGGGCTGCACAGTAAGAGAAAAAAAACACCGTATTTCGCCACAACATTAAACTGTAATATGCGATCACAGTATATTCTGCGATTACAGCAAATATTCTGCAAAAGTAAGAAACAAAAAGCAAAACACGTGAGATCCAATTCTTCATCCCTTAGATACCCAACATAAGGCAAAGTATTATGCGATCACAGTATAGTCTGCGATCACAGAAAACATTCTGCAAAAGTAAAAAGAAAAACAAAAGCAAAAACGTGTGATCCATTACTTCATCCCTTAGATCCCCAACATTTGGCAAAATCGCAGAGGGACACCTGGGCGTTTTTTTCTCGTGCGCCGCGCGCCCGCGCGTGACGTCTGATGGGGGATTGGGCGGATTGACGCGGCGGTCGCATGCCTCGCTCCTCGCGCGCCGCGCCGCGCCCCGCCGCGCCATGTAGAAACCTCGTAACTCGGTGAGATGTAGATTTTTGTGGCGTGCGGCTGGCGCGGGGCGGTGGGTGGCTGGCGGTTGGCGGTTGGCGGTTGGCGCGGCAGACGAGGACGCCCCATGGCCCGCTCGCCTGAGACCAATTGCGCGTGCAGGCGTCCCGGAATTGTGTTGCTATTCACGCGAGCAGAATGTAGCTGCGCCTTTTTAGGTTTTTATTGTGCGCAGGTGTAGTTGCAGTCTAAAATTATTCATTAATATGGAACTAAAGCAGAGCGGATGGAAGTCATGAAGTTATTTCGTGTATCTTTCCAGCAGACGAACGAAAACTACAGACTGATTTCAATTTTTATGTACTATTTTTCTGATGTGCATACTGATTAATTCGGCGTTCATTCAAAACATGTGCTGCCGATAAAACAGAAAGAAACACTCATGTTTAGTTTGTTAGACTTCGAATTCAGGTTTTGCTTCATTTTTTGAAATGGCTTAGAAAACCCTTACATTCACCCACACTCTACTAGAGAGTTTGCATTTATTACATCATTGGAGATTGGTGTAAAATTTAATAATAATAATAATAATATTAATAATAATAATAACAATAATAATAGGAAGTGCTTGATATTTCTAATAAATGTTATAAAATTAACAAAAATAGAAATATATTTGTTTGTGAACATCCATTTTTTCAGTTCTCCTTTCAGTACACAAGAAAAACAATCAGTGCAGTTCCTTTTTCACCAAAACTTGCTATTCTTTCTCCTCCAAGCGATTGACCAGTTACTCCACGAGCAGCTATAAGTCTCTCAAAGAACATAAAAAGGAATTGCAGAATGAAGCTGTAATTTTCTTTGTTGACGTAAGGGGTTATCCATAAATTACGTAACGCTAAAGGGGAGGGAGGGGGGTCTGAGGCCGTGTTACGCTGCGTTACATAGATAGAGAAGCGCGTTACAAGGGGGAGGGGTATTGAAAATACTCGAAATATGCGTTACGTAATTTCTGAACAGCTCTTAATCCTGCGTAGCACACATAGTATATCTGTGGTCACGGGGTAAACGTTCTTAAGTCAAAAATCTTAGTTTGGAGAAAACAAGGTTTGATTTTTGCGCCACCGTTTGTTCCTAAGCTAAACGCTATTTTTTGATGTTTTTTTCTCGTTAATGAGGCAACATTTGAATTTGGTCGTTTTACTAAAGTAAAATATAGTAGTTTCAGTACTTAACCCAATTTTGCCAAAAATTGACTTAAGAACTTTTACCCCGTGACCACAGATATAATGAACACATAGTATATAATGTTTAAATCACATTGCCCGATTCATGTTCTAGCCGTCAAGACCTGTGCTATTTCGGTAGTGGGGCTTGAAGGAGAGGAGGGCACTGGGCTGGGTTTGACTCGCTAGAGCGATGTGGTCGGAGAGTGTCTTCCTGAGTGTTTCTAAGCGACCCTAGATAGCAAAGACGCGCAATCCAATACCGTAGACCCGACCACAAACCTAGTCGCAATCCAATAACGCAGACCCGAAAAAAATCAAAAAAATCTAATCTAATACATGTTCAAATTGACAATCACACTATTTCCATTGTAAGTGTTGGCGTGATTAGTAAAAATCAAAAGTTCACTTCAATAAATCAATCTTAAGCTACAATTGCTAGCAGTTCACACGCCGACGACTCCAGCTGACGGTCTTGGCTCCTCCGACATCCGGGAGCACTTTGAAAGCTCTCGTCGAAGCATTGCGTCATGAAGCGTCCCATTGGTTGGTCCTAGAGAGGCCTTGCGAGCACAGCGTGAATCACTAGACGCATGCTCATCTCCGACTGCCTCTACAGGCGCCCAATAAAGTGAAGAAAACTGTTCAAGTGCAGCGCGCTGAGCAGGAGCCCGGGGCTGGGGGGAAGGGGGGGAGGCAGGGGGCGGCGGCGCCGGCGCCGGACAATGGGCGCCCGTCCTTGGCCCGGAACTGCTGGCGGCGGTTACGTAACCGGTTACAGTTACGCGCTGGCGGCGCCTGCGAGAGACCGCGAGCGAACTAACGACGTTCCGTGCAGCTAGCGAGTGCGACAAATGACACCGTGCACCCAGCGACAACCACGGCACGCATCCGTTTAGGCGCTTTCGTGCGACGTTGTAAAACGGATACCCGGAGTGCGCCCTTCCTTTGCACTTTCCAGAGAAGACGCACCACGGCAAAGAAATCGCAACATTGCTTCATCTACAATATTAACTCCAGCAGGCCATTCATTAGACTTCCATCTCCCAGCTGCCATCTGGTAATACAAATGTGTTTAAAGAGGGAGTAATTTAAAAGACTGAAACATTTACTTTAGGTAGTTTCTAAAGCGCACAAGAGACTTCCTAATACAAATCTCAAACTTCTTTCACTAGAAGATATTTATTACTGTATGTTTTACATATGGTAGGTATTGGCACTCTCCACTCCTGTTTGCATTACATATCGCGTGAAATGGATGTAATAATGTGATGGTTCAAAAAACACCTTAAATATTTGCCAATTTTTTCTATATTATAATGTAAAAGTTTAAGAATATTAATGTTACATAACAGAAGCAAAAATATTTCATCATTATTTCGTTGATTAATCGAAGGAAAAACATCTACTTTGTCTCATATGATGTCCAAATTAGTGACAATAAAAAAGTATAAAGTCGATGCATTCATTGAACACGATCTAGAATTTCTTGTGGATGTTTTATGAAACATTTAATCAGTCATACTGTCTCAACAATGCATTTATCTTTAAGGATGTCTGTTTTACGGTACATGTATATTTCGGTCGCTTCATTCATTACCTTCCTGCACTTACAACGTGCCCCGTTTTCCAATTTCCAGCCCCAATCGCCGCGATGGAAAAGCTCGCGTGTTCTGTAGAGGAGATGGAGGCGCTGCACGTGGCTAACGAGAGGAGTGAGGCGGCGAAGTCAAAAGTGATTGATGGCTTATTAAATCCATTGGATAATGGTAGGTCCCTGTGTCCGGATACAATTGCCACGCGACCGCTCCGCTGCCAAAGCCGGAAATAATACGACAGTTTACTCAAACGAGTGCTAGTTACATTGAAACAGATTTCTTCGGTCGACAAAAAACGACTTAGTGCAGTATAAAAGATATGGTTTTCGTTATTTTGTGGCGAGTTATCAACAGTTGTAAAAATGTTTTGTATGTTTCAATGATTAGTTAGGAAGGACAGCAAAAGTTTTGTTATGCACTTGGTTCAGAACGCAGATTATCACATCTCGATTTAAAATATCTTATATAGGTGACAGCATATCATAGTTGCAGCAACGGTATTGCTAGATAAACCGGGACAAGATTATTATTAACGTGATCCTTGCTGAAATGCAATTTATTGATCCATGATTTTTCACGAAAGAGTTAATGGGCATTAGTTACGAGATATTCACTTATGGGAGAAAATAGTGAACAGGACATTCGTAAACTTGTATAGTATTTTTGAATGCTGAAAATAAAAGGTTTACTCATCTAGAAAATTTAATTCAACAACTCAAACCTCTAACTAGGTAACCTAATATGAAGCTGTCTAAAGCGCGGACTAGAAACTGGTTCATTGCTCACCCCCTTGAAACAGTGGGTATTGTTGGATATTTTCAAACTCTGCACCATATGAGCACCCAACGCTACCAACTGTTTTATTGACTTCCATGTTCGCTGTCAGCAAATACTATAAAGACAATACAGGACAGTTCCCCGTTCTTCCACGCAACCGATGGAAACAAGTTCCCACTAGCGATCCTAGTGTCAGAACCTGGTAATGTAGCGCAAAATGGAAATGTCAATGTTATTCTTACGGAAGAAACAAATATTTTTAAATCTACCTAACGAAATAAGACTTATTTTTACCTACTCTCACTGTGATTTAATTATATTGAAGGGCTCAAATTACGGAAAATTATGATGTACAATGGGTTATAATGGACATGAGAACATTGAACATTTAATGAACATATAATGAACATTATTTTCATGAATAAAGTTGTTACAAATGCAAGATTTTTCTTGCCATAACACTTCCACTGATATATTTGACCTTTTTTTCCACTTACTTCCTTTAAAAAGTACTGTATCAATACAATTAAGTTATTAAGTTACTCCCAATTAAGTTATGTTATAGTTTTTAATGCCTTTTATCACAAAGAGAAGTCAAATTGTATTAAACTAGCTTCATTCATGTTCAAAATTCTTTCAATTTTTACTTTTTATCACGAGGAAATGTGAAGAACGAACGCCAGTTCTCCGGTATTTTATCATAAAACAGCCCAAAACTACAGAATTGTTTCCTGCCATACATAGAATGATGTAAAGAATAGTGTTGTAAAATATGTTTTCCAGAAATCGACCAGAAAGACAATAAAATGAAAAGAAACCAAGCAGACAACAAACACCAACAGAGCTCTGATGCACGCTCCATCTGGTGGCAGAACCTGGTACACCCTAAGCTCAGTGTTTCTCGATATATCGCGAAGTGTCCTGTATTGTCTTTATAGTATTTGCTGTCAGGGACCGACACAACAATCAAATATTTATCCACGACTTGCATCATTCCATGGTAGGGCGAATATGATTTTTGATTAAGAATGGGTATTACTGGACAATTTAATTTTGTCATTCAGAGTTCTTTGGGTCGAACTTGCCGCGAGAGTACCATAGTCCACCGAGGATTGTCTGTCTTTGGAAAATTCATCGCCCCCATCCGGATTTGAATCCCCGATTTGGGATTAAGGAACCCAGAGTGTTCACCCTATACCACTGGGGTCGGCTTTCTAGCTGGATAATTCATTCAAGGTTCACGAGCAATGCGCAGAACGTGCCGAAGTTACGTGAATACTACCTTTTAATGCATTCGGAATTACTAGATTATTATTCCCTTTCTCCAAATCGTGATACTGATTTGAGCATAGTTTCCCATAAATGGAAAACACGACCCCAATAATATATCATGTTCAACATTGTTATATAACAGAATATTTACTTTTCGTGAAGGAAATGTCGTGACGTGATGCAAATTATATGAATAGGAGAGTTCATAAATAGTTTTGAACAAAAATCCAAAGTATTAATAGTCATTATATAACAACTGGTGTCAAAAATGTAAATGTCTGTAATTTTTTGTAATAAAAATATTCGAATACATTCCCGACAAGAAATACTTAAAACATTCAATACCGCTTAAAACAATAATGAGATGACTTTATTTAAGAACGAAAACCGGAGATGGATGGCAACAAACAATTAAAATGAAATAAAAAAGCAGCTTGTGATAATTGTGTAGCAGTTGTTAGCAAAATATGATTAAACAATGGGATGATAAAAATATAAATGTAGAAAGTCACTTTTCGTCTTTTGATACGCATTAAAGCATAACGTCGCATATATTCCCTCAGGAAAGTAGTTACTAATCAGCATTTGTTGATAGGTGTTGCCTGTTTGACCACTTTCCAAAAGTCACAGGCGGAGCAAGTTTTTGATGTTATCATACATTGTTTTCACTCAAAATCATTTTAACCCCGTTTCTTACCATGAAATCATCCCGAAAGGACATTTGATAAGAAAGAAATGAGCAAAAACCAATAAATCGACGAAAAACAGTCGCGCTCCCGGGGGGGGGGGGTCATGGCGCTTCATCCCCCTCATTCAATACATAAATTGGTAACGTTACAAATATTGATTATAAGACAACAAATAAAATACATTATATATTTAGTATAAATGCAATTTTTGATAAATCATCAACTCGGTTGTACATTATACATGCACCTCTCCGCTCGAAAAATTCCTGGGTGCTCCTCTGAAGTGAAATAAAAGTGATTTTCACATATGCAAACATTATTAGTTTGTCATTACGTAACTGAAAGCGGTTGTTGTGGAATGTGCTTCCGTGAACCACTGGCCGTTCCCGAAAGGAAAGGGACGACCTATGAAGGCGCGTGGTGTCATTTGCAGCGCCAGTACTGCCTTCCCCATAAGCGAGAGCGGGGCAGTGCATGCAGCGAGAGCAGCGCGGGATGTCTGGCCCCTTTATTGCTCTTCCGGCATGGACGTCTACCACCCTCCTCGCGTCACGGCACCCCTTCCTGATCCCCTTCCCGGATCCTTTATGTTATTTGCTGGGATGCCTCAGGCGAACGGAGTGGGCAGTGTTTGTGCTTCTGAATATAGGAGGTGTCAAGGAAGTGCCAGCCCGGGGGGGGGGGGGCGTCTTAGAGTAGGAACGATGAATGGTATAAATGAAAAAATATCTGAAAACTTCTCCAATTCATGAAGCCTCTCTTATTTCCTAAAGTTCGAGTAGTGATGTTGCGCAAGGGTTGGAAACGCAGATTTGCTGCAACTGTTATCGAGTTCGCACATATTGTCTCATCTATTTTTATTCCTTTTATATTCCATGTGTATTATTATTATTATTATTATTATTATTATTATAAATATTATATTCCAATAATTAAATTTGTTCAAAGAATTGGTCGGCCCGACCGAGATGCGACCGGGATTCCAACAAGGTGACGGGAATGGTGACAAATATATTATCTAACATTTCAATCCCCTAGAGGGATAGAACTTTGGTGTCTTTACGTTTTTTAATAGTAATTTCACAATGTTCAAATTGATTCAACTAATTTAACAATTTACTAATTAACAGTTAACATATTGGATATCGAAAAATTTGTATCGATCTTTTATATTTTTTTTACGAAAGTGCTACTTTTCCATTTGGTGAGAAATTGTAATGTAATTTTGTTGTGCTGGATATAGAAAACGTCTTCCACTTTCGATTATCCTTCGTCAATTAAACCATTAACTGACGACAAACCAGATTTTCAGTTCGCCTGAACACCAGCTGCCTGCTCTCATTTTTTCTTTCAAGGTCTTGGACCTCAAGTGGTCATTCGGTGAGTGCAACGGGAATGGGGAAGTTCAATGACGTGCCATGACCGACGAATAAGAGTAGTATCAGATTCATAAGAGTACTTCCAGCATCATCCAGTTATATTTCTTATGTCTTGGTTGCTTGATTTATTTGGCAGGATAATTTTTTAATATTTGCCTTAATATTTTTCGGGGGCAGACAATTATATGGATTCCATATATACAGATCATAAAAAGTTTTATTCTTTCTGCCAAAACTAAACCTCTTGAAATAAACCGAATCATGAGCAATAATATACCTCAATTAATTTGTTTTCAATTTTCTATTTTACTCTTTACATTTTATCTTTTTTCTATTTTACTCATTTCTTTCTACATCACATGTTTCAAGTAGTCCACAGTCACATGAATTTCTTTGAACGATAAATTACATCCCCCATCGCGGTATTTCTGCCGGAACAAGGAAAACCGTAACGGTCGACTTGCGGTCTCCAAGCTATTTTTCAAATGTACTTGAGATTCCTCCACCGGAATACCGGCAATCGAACGCGCGGAGCCACGAAGCCGGGGCCACGAAGCCGACAAATTTGCGACGAGCGAAAGCTCCCCCTGCTGAGCGTGGGCGAGGGAGGGACTAACCGCTCGTACACCGCCGTCTATGAAGAAATAAAAGGTACACTTTACGATGCAAATGCTTCCTGACACGAGAAACTCTATTATACTCGTAAATTCCTCAGCACCAAACGTGAAGTACGAAAAAAGCGAGGCTGCAGGGTCATAGAAGGCGCGGGGGGGGGGTGAGAGGGGGCAGCGGGGGAAGAGGTGCGGAGGCACCAAAGCTGGCACGCGAGGCACCCTCCATGTGCTCTTATCACTGTGTCTTAGGGACTCGCACACATTCCGTATGCTCACATCGCAATTGTTATTACTCTCTAGCTCAGAAAAGAACAAGCAAATGTTGAATGTATTCCTTCATCCTTCCCAAGTATCCTCGTGAATATGAGAGATTCGGTTATTCTAAAAATATGTTTGTACTATCTTTCCCAGGAAATTTTTCTCGAAATGGAATTACGTTGAGAGAAGAAGGGCGATGCAAGTGCGGGTTCATAATGATACAGAATTGTTTCTCCTGTCGGAAGAAAAAGACGGAGGGTTCGCTTCCATCACCGCGTTACCGACCCTTCACCAATTACTTTCTTTTCTTTCTTGCTATATTTGCTCCTTCTCTTCTTAATATATTTACTTGTACTTTTCTATTTCCAGCAATATTTTCTGGAACACGTACTTCTGCCACGATATCTAAAAACTATATTGCCGTCAATGTTTCTCTTTTCGGTTTCCTTATGGTGCATCATTTAGTTTCCCGAAGTTTACATTCAGTCTCACGTCAGATGGTAATATTACATTTTGTCTCTATTCCTCACAATTTCCTATACTTATCGTCGTTGGATTTTGTGTTCTTCTTTCATTTATCTTCAACACTGCTCCTGCAACGCTGATCGAGAGCGCATATTTATAGAACTCATGTCAGAAAATCATACTTAACTTATATCTAAATATAACATTTCTGAAAGGTGGAGAACTACTTTGGGCACCTGTTCTTACCTTCTATCCTAATCATATGTCTCTTTCACACAGAATATTTTACAAATAGGTGGTCGTGTGGCGTTTGCTCCTAAAGTATAATAACTGATCACCGTCACGGCGCCATTTTATTGCACCCCCAAATCATTCGCATTCTACGCTGCGGGTCACGCACCTTGCTCGCCTCCACTTGGAGCGGTTCCAGCGCAGCGCCCCGGCCGGCGCGCCCCCTTCCACCTCCCCCCCCCTGTGTTCACGGCGCGTCCGCCGCTTCCAGAACCTTCCGGCGCTGCGTCTCCACGGCCCTGCGGCGGCGGCGGCGTGCGCCCTGCAGACAAAACAGCATCGATCTCGCTATTTTCGGCCGTCGTGTTGCACCGCCGCCGCGCCGCGCCGGGGCAAAAACGCGGGCGAGCGGGGAGGGGTTGGGCGGGGGCGGAGGCGGTGGTGAGGGCGGGGGCGGCGACGGTCGCGGGAGAGGCCATTGATCGGCGGCGGGACGGGGGTGGGGGTGGGGTGGGGGGAGGGGCGGGGGTGGCGCGCACGCACGAGGCCCCCGCGGGGGCGCCGCCCGCAGCCCGCACGACGACCCGAGGGGCCCCGCCGGGGGCGACCCAAGGCACGGGCCCTCGAGATGCTCTTCAATCATTCTTCTGTTCGGTCAATTTGCCCATTCGGGAAAGAGAGCACCCGGATCAAATTTTATAGGGGTGGGATACGTTTTAGTTGCACTGTCAGAAATTTCCGCATTACTTTAATGAAATGTACATTAAACTAAGTATCATGAACGCACATTAATTTTAATGTACACGTTTTCATTAGGATGTAAGAGTCAAAGCTTTATGGTCACATCTGGAAGGAATGAATGAATGAATTTGATCGAATGGTGATAATGAATATATGTTATGAATGATGTGAGGCAGGGGAAACACGAGACCTTCTATGCATATTAAATTTACACTGATATTAACTTACGTATTCCATTTAATGTACAAGTATATTGAGCTCTTTTTAAGGTACAACGTTTCACTAAATTTCATGTACGATACATTAATGTTCATCAAATGCAATGACATTTCTGACAGTGTATCTCCATACTTGACTCTACAGCATTCACACGAGGCTTGGTTGTGGTTTTAGAAGTTAATACCATTATTAAACTGAACTTTTTGCCCATAGAAACTCCTGCATATTTTCAACAGTATTACCTTGAGTGTGTACTTGACTATTTCGTTATTTTCATTATAAATTCTTCAGATATATACATTAGAAAAGTTGTATCATATTCGATTGGCACATGAAAATGAGAGGGAGAGGCAAGCTGTACTTTCACGTTTATCCTATTAACTTTTCTTTCCCTCTCTCCGTAAATTTAAGCCTACTATACTAATCAGAAAATTTTCTTGTGGTGAATTCGTTGATGTGCCATGTGAGTAGAAAAAGAAAGAAAGCAGTAATCAGGCAGAGCGCAAAATATTCAACATCATATTTTTTCAACTGGACTGTACAGATTTTGGATATGACATTAGCACGGCAGACAAGTTTTCGAGTGTCGACATGAATAGTACAGAAGTTGAGAACTTTCTGTTCGCAACAAAAACAATGTATCAGCCTTGGAAGGTATAACAATTCTTATTAGGTATGTGCACTCTTAATTTACTTAATTACTAATACTTAAATGTAGATTAATAAGATTCACTCTAGTGTTCAATACAACATTCATTGAATAGCAATGTGTTTAATTTTAAGGATGGCGCCTAGGAAAGTATTTTCAGTTTGAAAATAATGAAGAAATGATTTTACTGGTTACCATAACAATAATTTCTAGTAGACATAGAGTCCCTTCTAAGAGATACTTGTGAGTCATTTTCCATTAGACAGTTTTGAGTGGAAAAGAAAGAGAGGGGGCGATGGAGACTAGAAATAACAACGACGATGGACAATGTGCAATTCAATGGAAAGCGACAAGATATTGGCAAATAAACGCGGCCTGTTAAGCTCACGACCATGTTAATAATATGAAATTCCCTCACGTAAGATTATGATTTATATTTCCATGCTACACAGAACATTACCTCCTCGCAAAGTTCAAGGAAGTTCTTGAACACAAGTAAAGAATATCTTCCCAAATGATTTTAAGAAAAAAATTCGACTACTCAATATTGGGAATGGATGGATTTCTTATTTTCGCCTGTTTTCACCTCTCCGTATTTTCGGACGTTCCCATCCCGGTTGAGTCGTAATTCCCAACGCAAATTCACCATCAGCCTCCCCAGCATTAACGCCTAGGTGGCTCGTATCCAATACGACACATTATCCCGTCGGAACTTGAACCGGTTCAGTGGTAGTGAGACACGTTGCACTAAGATTGCGCTAAGCGAAGTAGCCCGTAGAAGCATTGCGCCGCACATATCTAACTATTCCTCTCTTTGGTTAACGGGATATGCTTAGGAATTAGAGAAAGTATTCAGGTTGAGAGGTGCTGCAAGGAATACTGGGAATGTACAGTATGTCACAAAGCAAGCTAAAACATCAATACCTTACGCGGAAATCCGTACAGCCTTGGTATTACTAGTTCTTGGGTGCAGTGCCTCAAACCTCCTGAGCCACCAGGCGGACAAAACATCATGAATGATTTGATACTATTACATGGGGAATCAGATGGACGTAAGGTATCACCTTTTAATGTGGGCGGGCGAAAACTTTATATAAAATATCTCGGTGGTACCCTACTATTGAAAAATGCTTGCAAGGCATTGAACATATGTTTCACTAATTTGTCGGAATTAACGAGAAAATTAAAGGAAATAGTATACTCTTGCGAGAACCCCCGCTTATAGAAACTCGATCATCTTTCCCTTAACATTCATTTGAAGGAAAAATAATTAGCAAAACGCATTTTAATATAAATCGAGATAATGCACGTTCCTAAATTCGTTATAATACACACCCCACATTTAGTATAGGGTGGGTGTAACCAGAAGAGTCAAATAAATATAAGGTTATAAAAGATCTCATTAATAAATAGTATACTACAGAAGTAATACAGGTAATTCTGGTCGCAATGTGATTGCTAAGAAAAGCCGAAGAAACCGCGTCAGCCGGGACAAACTCTTAGCTCCCAACTGGACACGAAAGAGGAAAGATAGCGCGCGTTTCGCGACCTGTTTGTTAGGGAACTGCTCCGGCATTTGCTTGGAGTTGCTTGGGGATGATCAGAGCAGCCGGCCGCTAGAATTCTCCGACGACTGAATTCGACCTAGCTGTGTAGCTAGTTTTGAACTGAATTTGAATTGGATTGCCTTATTTTACGTGGCGAGACTCAGGCCATGAGGCCTGCTCTTCCGTCTGACGATGCAAATTTCACTATGCTCCTTTCACCAACTAGTGGAGAAAGAAGGTATTTCCTGAACGACGTAACAGTCGATTTTTGAATTTAGCTCAGAGACGTCATTTAGGCTTGAGGTTCTTTACATGCAGTAAATCTACTAACATGGGACAGTCGGCTTTACTTGCCCTCCGAAGGAAGGCGTAAGAAGGATTTTTTCGCCCTTAAAAATCCACGGCTTCGATCGGGTTGGAACACGCGAACTTGGATATAACACTTCGATACGCTAACCGTTACACCATCGCCGGCGCAAAAGTGTCGTTATACCATCGCCGTCGCTAGTGTCGAATATCTTATCGTCGGGACTCGAACTCTAGGACATCCCGGTCACAGGCGCCGAGTACACTTGCAGCGAGGGTTGGCGGCTAGTGCGATGTAGCGGGGATGTTCGTGCCTTGCCGCCCCGCGTAGCGTCGCGTCGCGTCGCGTCACGTAGGGCGCCTAGACCCCATTCAGCCGTCAGCCCACTCCGGGCGGCGAGATGTGGGAACGCGACGCGAAGCTGCTCCTTTCGAAACCCGACATCCCTGAACGCGCGCCGCGATCGTCGCTTTGTTCATGTCCCCGTCTTGTGCTGCTGTCTAGCCTCTTGGCTTCCCTGCCTCGCTGTTCCCCCTTCCTTATCCTCCCCCAACGACGCCCCCACCCACCCACGCCGATTAGGGAAGACACTCTCGTTTGAAGTTTAGCTTCCAGCGGTACTATTCGGCTGGGGATTACGTCGCAAGATATGTCGCGTGAGGTCTGGAGTCACCGAATTCTAAAGAAAAAGTAAATGACGTTTCGGTCATCAGGTGGCGGCCGTCTTCAGGGCGTAATTATGGGACTATTACTTTTGAAACGTCGCCTACACTGTGTAAAATGCGAGACTGCCCGTTTGCCAAAATCACAAGTATTTGTTGCTGAAGCGTTAGGTCTAATGACTACTTCAAGCTTACTACCAAGTATTGGGTTTGAGTGCCTATGAAGTTGAAGAGAAGAAAACACTATTTGTATTAAAATACGGCGAAATAGTGAAAAAGTACTGAACAGGTAAAATTTTGGTATAGTACAGTGCAGTATGGGGTAGTGAAATAAAGTGGAAATGATTTTTTGTCTCTCTTCCTTTCTTCTCTCGCTTTCTTATCGCTACACTAATTTGCTTGTGTTTGCTGGTCAACTTTGATTTTGATAAATGTTGATATTTTCTATGCTAATGTGTCTCTCAGTAGTTATAAAATGAAATAATTATTTTGTTTATTATTATTTTGCGGTGTTAAGTAGAATTCTGATCCCTAGTTTGTATGTTTACGAATGAACAGGGACAGGCATATGTAAGGTTTCCTATGCATGTGTATGTGTGTGTAGTATTTGTAAGTAAGTCATTTATGTACGTACACGTGAGTATATACAAAAGTTTGTTATTTGTAGATGAACATAATACACATTTCTGTACTTTACCTGTAGACTAAATCAGCCAAAGTTTCTATCTACCTAAAGAAATGTAATATAATCCTTTGTCAAAATGTTCCTACAAAATAATAATAATAATATTTTCCTATAATTCTCAGGTTTTAGGAATGCATACAATGAAAAATATCTGCAAATGCAGACAAAACTCACAGTTCAAATCCATTAAGGAGTGTAATGCATCGTAAAAAAAGGTGGAGAAATGAACTGGAACTTGAACGTTGCAATGAAAGGACCGATGGCCTCTTGACGGAGCTTCTGCAAAATTTGCGAAGTGGCCTGAGCCCCATGTCGACGGCCTGCGCCATAAAGTTGGCGAGCCTAGCGCAGCGGGCGGCGCGCCGTGTTCTATGAAAATGAGGGCGCGCGGGCGGGTGCACGCACCGCGTTCCTTCGCCCCTGCCGCCCGCGACAAGACGCCGAGAGCACGCGCGCACGCCGCGCCGCCACCCGCGCTCGCGTAACTCACAGGGCGCACCGGCGCGGAGGCGGAGGAGGATCGGCTCGGTCACGGCGCGCGCCCGACCTCTCCGCCGCCGCCGCCACTGCCTCCGCCTTCGCTTTCGCCTCTGTCTCTACCTCCGCCTCCGCTGTCGCCACCATCGCCTAGGCCGCCGTCTCCGCCCCCACCTCCTTCCACGCCTCCGTCCCCGCCTCCACATCCACCTCTACCTCCACCTCCACCTCCACGTCCACCTCCACCTCCACGTCCACCTCTACCTCCACCTCTACCTCCTCCTCCTCCTCCACTTCCACCTCCTCCTCCTCCTTCTCCTTCGACTCTACCTCCACCTCCTACTCCTTCTCCTCCTCCTCCGCTTCCATCTCCACCTCCACCTCCAGGTCCACCTCCTTCTCCTCCTCCTCTGCCTTCGCTTCTGTTTCTGCCTCCGCCTCCGTCCCCGCCTCCGTCTCCATCTCCGCCTCCGCCTCCACGTCCACCTCTATCTCCACCTCTACCTCCACCTCTACCTCCTACTCCTCCGCCTCCACCTCCACCTCCTACTCCTTGTCCTCCTCCTCCTCCTCCTCAATCTCCACCTCCACGTCCACCTCCTTCTCCTCCTCCTCCTCTGCCTTCGTATCTGTTTCTGCCTCCGCCACCGTCGCCGTCTTCGACTCCGCCACCGTCTCCACCTCCGCATCCGCCTCCCCCACCGCCTTCGCCTTCGCCTCCGCCTCCGTGTCCGCCACCGTTGCTGTCGCCTGTTTTCACCTCCATCTCTGTCATCGCCGCCATCGCCTCTGCCTCCGCCTCCACCTCGGCCAGCACTGGCAATGCCTCCGCCACCGTCTTCGCCTCTCGTTTTGCCCACTTTCTGCGTATCGGAGTCCAAACTTTCTCACTCCATTTCTACGATAAAACATGGTACATCTCATTACTGTAATAAATCAGTGATTCACATCAGTACCTGGAGGTTTTCTTTATAACATACAGCCCTTCCGCTAAACCACACACTATCTTGAAATTTATTTAATACTTGTAGTAAATAGATTATTAACAATAATCTTGGTATCCTATGAACAGTTTCTGAGTACTCCGAGATGAAAAATGAAAACTGAATGAAATTAAAAAAAATATCAATGAATATCAAATTTTGCAAAATATATTAGTATTCGTGCACTTGTAACAAGCAACAGGATTCATTGATTAAAATATATCACAAATCTAAAGAACGTTACTTCATTTCGGAATTTTTTATATATCATGATTCGAAAGGCTTCGTTTAATTGCCGTTAGTGAATTTAAGCACACAAGAAATTGCTGTGTTTCACCGGTTTCAACTGGTAGAAAGAAACGAACAAAGGAAGATTGTGCAAATTACTATGCAGTCCATTTAATTTCAACATAATCTTTAAATCTTTAAATAGACATCATTACAGCCATTATGAATCTTCTCAATCACGCTTTTATAAAGCTTCGACAAATCGCTGCGAGAAGACCGGAAAATATTTTGAAGTATGAGTTTATTAGTAACATACGTATGAAATATTTTTCGGTTGGATTAAAATATTGTGATCATAAATATGTTAAATATGATTAAAATAATAATGCCTAGTTTGCGTTTAAAAAGGCTTCAATTTTAATTAATTCTGATATTTAATTACGCTGCAGTATTTGTGGGTTTACATATTATTTTTTTACACATAAAACAGTTATGAAAATTCATAAGCGTATTATAATTGATTAATACTGTGTATGAGCTAACGAACTGCATCCTATTTTTCGAACTAGTGCTACATTTTATTACTTTTTTGCATATTACATACGGAGTGTAGAGAAATTTATGTAAAGCAAAAGTGAAAAACGGCGATTTTTGGCAGAAACCTTTCGTATTGTAGATACCAGATAACGAAAACGAGGATGAGGTCGAGGGCGAGGGCGAGGTCAAGGGCGAGGTCGAGGGCGTGACGAGGGTGTGGCGAGGGCGTGGCGAGGGCGTGGCGAGGGCGAAGACGAGGGCGAAGGCGAGGGCGAGGGCGATGGCGATGGCGATGGCGAGAGCGAGGGCGAGGGCGAGGGCGAGGGCGAGGGCGAGGGCGAGGGCGAGGGCGAGGGCGAGGGCGAGGGCGAGGGCGAGGGCGACGGTGACGGCGACGGCGACGATGAGGGGGAGGGCGAGCATCTAATGCACGAGAGCGAGGGTAAGAAGGAAAGCGAGGGCGAGGGTAGAGGTGAGGGCGTGAGTGAGGGCAAAGTGGTGAGGGCATGGGCGAAGGCGGAGGCGATGGCGAGGGTGAGCGCAAGGCCGAGGCCGAGCGCGAGAGCGGGCGGGGCGAGGGCGGGCGCGGAGGCGGGGGTGGGGGCCAGGGCTAAGGCGAGGGCGAAGGTGGAGGCGAGAGTATGAGAAGGCGCCGCCACCGGAATATCTGCCGCGGAGCAGCGCTCCGCGCAAAACGTTATTACTGCAGCGCGGAATCAGGAGACGAGGCAGGGTGTCGCCGCAGTACCCGCCCTCCCGCCCTTCCTACTACCTCGCCCCCGCGAGGCCCTGTCGCGCGCCGCGGGCTTAGGACAGGTCCTTCACCCCGCGGCGGGGGCACCGCCGCGACGACAGCGCTCCGCTCGACGGCGGGCTCGCGAATTAGCCCCTCGCCGTATCTCGTCGCGAATTTCAATAATTCTGTAATTGCTCTGCCGAAAGGCTCCGCGACGGCTCTTCTCCCTTTGCGTCGGAGAGGCGGCGGCGGCGGAGGGCGGGTCAGAGATGGAGGTGAAAAGTGCGGGTGGAGATGGTGGAGGCAGGGTAAAGGGTGGATGGGTCATGAACAAAAGAGGAGGTAGAAATCGCAGGGTTGTGATGTTGGAGATGAAAGAAAGAAAAAGCGAGAGCAACCTCAATACAAGCAACGGTGGTTGGATGCTAAAACAAAGCGCAGAACAGTACATGTAAAAACCACGCCTCGAAACGGATATTGCATGATATAACCCCGAGACCTGCAGAAAGGATTACGTTCACAACAGAAATATGCGCGAGACAGATTGAATGCAAAAAGTGATACTGACCACTGAAGAGTACTGGCGAACCTCAGACTCTAGCAACGATATTGTGCAGTAAACTTAGGAAATGGAAACCTCTACTGGTCAGCGCGAAAAGTGTTGATCTGGGCGTGTACATTTAGGAAAGAGAAGAACGTAAGGCGGCAGAAACTGAGGATTAAGGGGGACCATGATCTCAGCGAGTTTTCCTCTGATGCTAGAGGGAGGGAATCACAAATAAGAGCTTATGTCTTTTTTCATTAAAAATAGAAATAAAAAACCTACGATGCCCGCCTCCGTCGCTGTCTTTCATGGACACTAGTTGTTTAAACACCCTCAGAGGGCAGAGCTTCGCCGGCGTTTGAGTGTTGCGGGTTGCAGGAGAAGGAGGCGAGGGGGAGTGCATTCAGGGAGTGGGTGGGGCGGGGAGCCGACAGTCGCGTTTTCTTGCATTCGCGAGCGCCGAGGAAGGTTCCGACCGCTCTGCACTCGATCGACGCGCTCTGCATTTCGCAAGGCAGCGCTCAAAAGCGAAATCTCTCCGTTAACTTGCTGCATTAATGAAATTGAATAATGTTCAATTTCGAATGAATACGTCTTATCTTTGAGTTCCGTTCTCGAAAGTATGAAATTCTCCTTTAGATGCAGCACGGAGATAATTGTTGCTAAAGGTATGCACAAATAACATTCCTTCAAATATTTTGTCCCGGCTACTTTTAAGTATTATTTGCTAGAGCCGTTTGCTTTTGCCGATACCTTCAAAGCTGAATCCAAAGACGAAAACGTACATGACTGAAAAAGTGTTAATACAAATTCACGACTTTCATGGCCCTCCTCATGGAAGTAGCGTCATTCGTAGCGTTGGGAAATCAATAGTTCCTTTTTTAAAGATTTACATGCTTCTGGGAAGAATCTTCTTCTCTGGTTGCGACACAAATCAAATTCGAATTTACTTCAATTCAATAAATTTCACTGCACATTCTTTACTGCGAATTCCTTCCTCGCCCCATAGCATGGCGGGCTACCGAAGAATGGAAAGAACCTAGAAGATTTAACAGGAAACAGTTTCTTTTTAGGTTCACTTCTAGTTTCGGTTATTTTGATATTAAAGCTGGTTTGAAAATTAAATCTAAGGACAAAACTGCCTCTAGAAAAAAGACAAATTACAGAAATGAGCATTTATTGGGTTTCGCTTTTTAAAGAATTTCGTAAAAATGACAACACTGTGATAAGTACTAAAGGACATGCCATTGAAGCTTTAATGTTCATTTTTCTCTGTATTGCACTTTGAGCCATATACGGAACATATATGCAATGATCAAAATAGGTTATTGCATACAATGTGTAAAATGTCTACGCAAAAATTAATTATATTACTCCTGTTGCAACATTAATATTTTTTGTGTGCACACGCTTTAAAAAAAGACGAAAATCGGATACATGTATCAATAACAAACTATTTAGAGTGGTTACAACTACCATGTATAAACGAAGGTAGAATAACCGAAACAAACTAAAACCGATTATTCTGGAAGGATCACCATCTCCCAGTGTACCAGATCGCCTCCCCGCCCAGACGAGCGGATCCTCGGGGCGGCGTGGAGACGCCGGCGGCGGCGCGGGCTGCGCGAGCGGCGCGGCGCAGGAGGCGATAACATTTAGCGCCTTTTAATTGGTTCGCGTTTTTGCGCGTGCAAAGGGCGCGCGCGCCCGCCGCCAAAGGGCAGGGCGCCCGCCGGGAACGGAGAGCCGGCGGCGCGACGACCTACGGAGCGGCCCCGAGGGGCCCCGCGGGGCGGCGCGGAAGGAAGGGCGGCCGCGCAAGGGACGACAGCCATCGACGGGCGAAATGACTCGACCCAGCGCCGGATTTAGGTACAGCGGGGCCCCAAAGCACAAATGTTGCCCCCCCTCCCACTCCGGAAAAAATCACTCCAGATGCACCAAAAAAATTTTTACAATAATACAAACTACCAAAGCCTTGATTTCTAATATATACTTTTTGGTGCAGTAGATTATTTTATCAACAATTATTTTGAAGATACAACATTTTTTTTCTAGGGAATGGGGTATCCCAAGGATGGATTACTTTAAGCAACAGCTTACTTTGCTTGTAAGTAAATCCGGCCCTGCTCAGACCGTACACAAGACAGGGTAGACAATACACTTTATTGTGAAGGAGCAATTAAAAGCGTCGTAACACCTTGCTGAACGAATCCACGAAAGCATCAAACAGAAAATTACTAATGACAACTGTACGAGTACGCCAGTAAAACCTGTTTTATTCTGTACAAAACCTACGAACGATAAGAGCAAATTCTTGTACGAAGTGGTTACGTTAGGATGCGAAAAACCATAAAATTTACTATCTCTACAGATAATATTTGGAGTCATTTAACATAGTAGTTAATATAAATTTATAAAAAGAGTTTGTAATCAACGTGGATCAAAGTTTCAAAGGAGCAAGTTCGACATAATATCATTAAACATCATGATGTGACTAGTGATTATTTTGGGAAAGCGATAATCTTACAATGATGAATCAACTCACATTAAATAAATTTTAATTAAATCTATTATTAAGTTTCAAATCTTTTTTAACTTTCCAACACTGAGAAATTTAGTGTGGGATCTACCAATAATTATAATAAAATAATCTGCCTTAATATTATCAACCTAATTCTTTTGTAGGCTACTTAAATTTTTGTAAAGTTGTATCAAATTTTGAAATTTGCAAAAAGTGCCAAAATAATTCAGGTACCAAAGAATTAAAAATCAGATGACGATCAATGTTCTCGGAATTGATTTCGGAATGCGTTGTCTCAATGCAAAAGAAATCAACTAATTGCGTTCATATTCCAGAAGTTATATCGTGTTCATTGGTGTAACGTTTGAGGGAAAACGTGGCATTGCAAATTGCACAAATATAAGGGAAACACAGTCCGGGGGCGTTGGAGTTACGCGTCCCAGTTATCGCCCCGCTGTGCTCTCGCGCTTGGCGCGGCCCCTGCTATCAGTGGGAAATGGATCCATCAAACATGCGTTTCTCCGAAACTCCAGTTCACCGAAATAAACTTTCCCTCGGCCAACAGAGCAACCGTTCTGTGTAAACACTCACATAATGCCTGCATTCACAGAAGTCTCATGAAACCCCATTATTTTTTGATGTGTGAAAGCATTTCTTGCAACACTTCAACGTTGTACAGTGTCTTCAATGAGGAAATATTGTGTAACATGCTAGAAGGGGAAAAAAGGAAAGACCAGCATGGGTATTTCAACTGGCATCTGAAAATTATCAATTTTGAATTTTTCCCCATAACGCCCAGACCATACCTGCCCATAGTCGCAACGAAGATAATGTGGTACTTATTGTGTCTAACCAATACCACCTGTATTACAGGCCGTGACGTCCTGACAAGAAGTCACTCATAGTAAGCCAAAAAACACGGTACACGCTATCCGCCTGTGAAAACTGCATTTCGAATTTGCAAAATGAGACTGGCGTACAAGTTTTGATATTTATTCAGATACACTTAATACAAGTCCAGGAATTAAGTTAAGTCACTAGACAATGAAAATCCATTCACAATCACCAATCATTCACAATCTCCAATTTTAGTCGAAAATATTTTAACTAAAAACTTGAAATTTAGAGAAATATTTAATGATTTCAGATTACCTTAATCTAAGAATACTTAGTTTTACTCTTATTGTACCACAGTTACAACTGAGGTGGCTGCCTTTCTAACATTCTTTTCTAACAACTCTGAAAGGCTCTGAGCTGAAATTAGCTCAGAGCCAGAATTGCCTCTGCCTCTATAGCGACTCTTACCAGGAAGTCCCAGGTTTCGAATCCCGGCGGTGGTGGATTTTGACACCAACTACACAGCTGCATAGGTCGAATTCATGCACAGTCATGAGAAGAATTCTAGAGCCCGCATGTTCTGATTGGTAGTTTTCTGTGGTTCTCCTATCAGTTCCAAAGGTATTCCGGAGCAGTATCTTAACACACGAGACGCGGACTGCATGTGATTTTTCCTTCCTCATCCTTGTCCTATCCTCTCCCTTTACTATCACATATATTGCATTACACTACTACACATGTCAGGAGACCGGTCGGGAACTTCAGAGCTTGTCTCAACTCGGGCGGTGCCCCACCGGTGGAGATACCGGGAGAGGAAATCCCTTGCACGTGTAGTTCGGTGCCGGATCTTGCCATGCAGAGGGGAAAAATCCCTGCCACCTCCCGGGAGGAGAAAACATTTGGTACACCAAAGGGACAATGACTATAGCAGTTGACGTGTCTGGAAACATCAATCACAAAAAACTTCATCAGCAACATTAAAATTTTCACAAACATAAGAATGTTAATACTTAGTTTCCCATGTTGCGTGGGATCGAAATATTTCCCATCAATAGCACATATTAACTTTTCCTCAAGTTTATTATCTTTAGGAAAAGAAAATCTGAAGACATGTGTTCCGTTTCCATCGTAGATAATTTTTCACTTGACACAGCGTTTGTAAATCATGGAAACACGGGTGAAATATACTAATGCACAGTGTGTATAAAAATCAAAATCTTCCTTCGTAAGAGACAATTGTAAACAAAGTAAAGCAATGAAATAATTAAGTCATGAGCTTATTGAATAAAATATTGAATGTTAAAAGTATAAGGCCTTTTCAATGCTTGCGTTTCTGAATTCAAAATTGAGAATTTGTTCATTTGCCCTTTTGTAAGGAGCGAGCCACAATCTTAATTGTCAATTTCAAACAAGAATTCGAAATTGCAGACGTTATTTCTGTCCATTAAAAATATGGAATTAACAATACCAACATGCAGCGAGAAGACGCCCTCTTCTTAACGGTCTGCATTCGAAGCTTTCTCCACGAATTTTCATCACAAATGTTATTTTATCCAACACCAAGAACCTGTTAGACACTCTGCACTTCTGTTAGTGCCGATAGTATACCAGGCGTACGACCCGAGCAACTGTTGTGACGAGGCATGAGACTTCCTGAAGAATGTCATCCTACACTAGCAGTTTTCTTTATTCATTGTCTTTCGTTCTCTCTTTCTTCCTGTCTTTCTCTGTGTTTTTCTTTTTTTTCTTTCTCTCTCTTTATCTAGGTCTTTCTCTTTCTTTCTTTATGTCTTCCTCTCTTTCTTTATTAATGTATTTCTCTCTTTCTTTCTCTGTCTTTTTCTATGCCTTCCTCTCTCTCTCTCTCTCTCTTACTTTCCCTCTCTTTCTTTCTTTCTTTCTCTCTCTCTTTCTTTATTTCATTGTTTATTTCTCTCTTTCTTCTTTCTTTCTTTATCTCTCTCTTTCTTCTTTCTTTCTTTATCTCTCTCTCTGTCTCTTCACTTTTCAGTATGTCCGCATATCTCCCTCCTCTCTCTACTTCACTTGCATAATAAATGGACAAAAATTAAACGTAGTCAACTTGTGGGAGTGATTTAACTCTTTATACCCCCTAGCTCTAATAGTTATTTACAATGAAGTCATCCAGTACTGCATAGTGCCGCTCAAGTCCATCAGCGTCGGTAGAGGCGCATCGTACTTTCTTCAATAGTTCATCCTCTTTCCTCGTCGTACTTTCGGCCGCAACGAGAAAGGATGCACTTGAAACAAATGGTCTTAGCCCTGAAGCACGGCATGGTGGGAGACGAAAATGTTAGGGCATACCAGTGTTTGATGCAGAATTGCCTGCCAGAGAATAGCAACACAAAACTGACCGCAGGAGCAAACGACTTCACTTAATAAATCAGTACAATTATCATCGTCTTCATGATCAAGAATTAGGCATATACACAATTATTAATTTCGTTTCGCTTATTTTGCTGCACTACTAGTTACTGCGTGTCAGGGCGACCCTGACGACAAAATCCAATCTGTAGGCGAAATAATGTATTACTTTCATTTTGAGCCGGAACCTCATTTGGTTTAAGGTGCCCTTTAGATTTGAGGTGCTTTTTCATAACGAAGTACATGGAACGCCTATTTTACTTCTCTTCCGAAAACAGGTGTACGAATAAAGCATTTTTCGTTCTGAATTCCGTAATGTTTCCGAAGTTCCACATTATTAACATGCAGGCCATTTTTCGACACTTTTCATGCTTTCCGCTTCCTGCCGGCAGCAGGTTTTTCGCGTGGCTCGCGTGGCAGAGGGCGGCGCGGGTGCGAGGCCGTCCCCGGGGCGTCGTCCCGTCCCTGACCCGCGCCGCGCCGCGCCGCGCAGCGCCGTTTGCGTAACCCGGGGGCGGAGAATGCGGGCGACTGAATGGGGCGGCGGCGGCGGCGGCGGCCACCGGAAGTGGCTGGTCGCGAGGCGCGTGGGCACCGGAAGCGAAGGCGCGCGATGCCGGGCGCCGCCCCCGCGCGTGCGAAGTGCACCCGTCGGCCGCCGCGGGCGCTCGCCCCGGCCTCAGTGGCCATGCGGATTCAGAGAGTTTCTTCTTAACGGTCTTCATTCGACGCTTTCCCCACAAATTTTCATCACCAATGTTATTTTATCCAACACTAAGAACCTGTCTGACACTCTGCACTTCTGCTAGTGGCGATAATATTCCAGGCATACGACCCGAGAAACTGTTATGTGATGAAACATGAGACTTCGTTTTTCCATGAACGAAAGTTAGGTGACCCATCTAGATGGCTCCACAGTATTATCGTGATGGGTTTTCTTGGGAGGATATAATCAGTGTAGCTTCCTGTTGCTTTCCCTTATTGTACTATACGAAGTGATAGGGTGATGATGAGGGGTGAAAGGATTAGGATGATGGTGGGAGGTGGGATGATGGGAGGTGAGAGAAGATCGTGACATTTTTTAGCCATCATAACATTTGCCTTATGACTGAGGGAAACCACGAAAAACCCTGTTCAGGATGGCCGGCCCGGGGACCGTAACCGGACCTCCCGACTGTGAAGTCAGCGCGCTACGCACTGAGCCACTTCGCTCGGTGACAGTATTTGAGGGGGACTAATTGGCGAGAAGAGAACCATACTGATCGAAGTGGCATTCTTATCATTTAGAGAAAACGCAGGAATCGCGTTTGTGTTTGGTTTAAGGCAACGGGAGAAGGGAAATGGGAGATTGAGAAGTTCCTACATAAGATGACGGTTTTTGGATCACTTGGTTTTTTAAGTGGACGGTTTCACTAAGTGGACGGTTTTTGGACGGCTTGGATCACTGCGGAATGAAAATTTATAGTGTTTCCCTTGTATCCTTGCGAGAAGTTCAAAAAAGGGGAAAAATCTCTTGGATCAGTATAATTCTACTGCCCCCAATTTCAGTTCGGATCCTCATAAATATTTTTGAAAAAATAATTTTTTTAAATTGTTAATTTGAAATAAGAAAAATGCAGGTGTGTACTTATAATGGGAGTACTGCTATGGATGTGATGAGATAAGTGGTAATTATTTTGAAAAAATTGCGCCAAAGTACAAATAAAGTTGACTTTGGAAGGAGGCGTGGCCTCCGTTGCCCCTATCCCTTTGGAATCACCACAGTTAGCGAGTGGGGCTCTTGGCGGATCCCGAATCACCACCGATGCACCTAGAGCCGGCTTGTGGGGCGTCTCCTCGGCCCACCATTGGCCTTCTCGCGCAAAGACTCTCCACAAACAGAGCGGAATCTCCTTCGATTGGGCAGTGCTCTGAAACGGAAGTTCTGGGGTTCTAGTCCCGTCATTGGCAGGATTTTCGACACTGGCTACACAACTGGGTCGAATTCATCCTGTTGTCCCATGTTGTAACATTTACTACACATAAAAGACTCTCAAGCCTGAAACAAGCCTCTGGGATACATTCAAGTCGCCTGTTTCGTCACCTGAGGGAGACCTTCTTTCTCTGCTAGATGGCGAAAGAAGCGTAGTGAAATTTGCATGGTCAGGTGAAATAGCGACCCTGATGGCCTGGTACTACTCACGTCAAATTAAACATAACTGATTCATTGATGATCATCGGAAGTTCACAAGCTGTCTCAAAGGTATGACCACCATTACGCCTTAGAACAACGGACGGCGGGCGAAGGGCCCGCCTCCAGGGAGCAAGGGCTCGGCGGGGGAGCTCACGAACATTTGCCGGGCGAGTTGCGCCACACACACGGCAATGTGCAGCTGTAACTGCGGGAGGGAGGGGCAAGGTCGCGGCGGAGGGCGCGACGTGAATGGCGAGGCCCATTGAGCAATTGAAAGCGCGGCTGGTCGCAGCGGCGCGGCGCGACGCGGGGAGCACTGCATTGACATTGCGCTGACCTGCGCGTTGCGAACGAAACAATTTTGTATTTGTGGTTTTCTATCACTTAATGATATACACTTCTGTCTACAAAAGAGGAACTGTAACAAAAATCTTAATACATAATACTGGATTGCAAAAATAAGCTGCTTGGGTAAAACGGAAATACACAATGCCACAAACACTACAAGTAATTGTTGATCAACGTTTGGAACAATACGAGTAGTGAATTTGTCGAAAACTATCTGGGGGGTTGTTAGGCCTAATGTTTGTAATTAACTATGGAAGTAAAATAATGAATTCATGCAACAACATGATAGTGTGTTGTTTTCATTATTTTCGAGACAGAATAATGTAATAATAATTCGAAAGGCTTCGCTTTCGAATGAGACTCCACTCGTCTGCACAATTAATTTAGACTAATATATTACATTTTTCAAGACACTCAATAAATAACTTTTAATCGCAAATAATTCTCACGATGTTGGAGTACATGTCCAGAGTTGAGGTCTAGGATAATTTTGAATGTGTAGGAAACCAAGAAATTATGGTCTGAAAATCAGGGAACATTCGCTATCCAGCCTCGAGACAAAATTACTCGCCCAGTGCAATATTTTCTGCGCGCAAGTCTTTTCGATGTTGGTGTACAAGTCCAGAGCCGGGATCTAGAATAATTTTGACACTACAGGAAACCAAGAAAGTATGGTGTCCCCGAGCCGCCCTTCACTTTACCCTCGAATGTGTTGGGAGTAGGATAGTAAAATACGCATATATGTTAGCTTATTTTCCTTAATATAAATCAACAGATCACCGTACATGACAACCGGTAAAGACTATCGTTCTTTCAACGAGAAAAAAATTCAACTCTCATGAGTTAGCACACATGGATAATAGTGAAAAAATGATTGAGAAGATAGCAAAAATAGTGGCTTTCTGTGTTTATGGTCATTTTTTGAATCTTCAAAGCGAGCTCCTAAACGTGAAAGGTATAGGCACTAAGTAAATGATGTGTAAAACACTCGCTTATGGAATCTATCCACAAGTTTGGCATTCGGAATGGTGGTTCTTGTCGCAATGTTTCAAGTGAGATATATTACTCACGTGTCCTTTAGAGAGAGTAGGAGCCAAAAGCTTGCACATGAATTCCGTTTAGAATAAAAACATTATTTTTCGAATCTTGAGTGTAGAATGTTCCATGAACGGTTGTGACGAAGACGAATGAGGAAAGTCCATCTTCTTAAATCGACAGCATTCTCCATAGTCGAAGCATTCTTTTTATGAGTATTTACTCCACCTCTTTGCTGTTGAGCAGTTTTCGTGAAAAATCTTAACGTAAAAGGAATGGAAATCTCGGGACTATAAATTTAGTGTCTTTCTCGATGCAAAAATCATACTCAGTATTTTGCCAAGTTCTAGTAACCGCGTCTTACTGAAATTTGTTGTATATTCTTACTGGCACGATTCGAACAGTTAAACGTTGGGTTAGTTTTCTGTACTTTGCAGTCATACATAATATATTTTCAGAATGGTGAAAAACATACAGTTGCGATATGAGAAAAAACAAACTTTTTTCCGAAGTTAAATTCAACTATTTCCCTGCGAATCAGATATAACATTCGCTGAGTCAGAAATCGACCAAAGTAACGAATAAAAACATGTCTGAGGACGCTGTGTCGGTCCCTGGTGACGAAAATTAATTAGAAACTGAGCTCGTAGGATGACAAGATAAAAAATGCACTCCATGTTTGGGGAAGGCTAATTAAATGTTTCCAAGTGTTGTGACCATGTAAATAAGTAATCATGCTCAACGGAAGCTTTTGGAAAGAATTGCTTGACTGGAAGTTCAAACTTGATGTTATATGCAATGGGAGTGTTCCAGACTAACTTAATTTTAAAAAATTCACTACCCAACAGTATTCCAAAGTCCTAATACGTAACGCAGTCAGTTAAAAAATACTGATGTAAGAAAAATTGTAGCTAAGACACGTCAATGCGGAAAAGGATTTTGGCTAGCTAATCAATTAATGTATTGCTTATAAACGCAGAAGTATACACATTTTATAACTGTCTAGTCAGTCAACTTTGTTTAAATTGTAATGTTAAATATTCATGAATAAACAACATTTTTACCTTTTTAGTAAAGAGAGCTTTTTAGTAGAGAGAAAGATAGTGATCTACCTTCAACCTGTGCCAATTAATTGTTTTAGATGTCTATCACCAATAAGTTAATACTGAGCCAATTTATTTTAAAAAGTGCAGACAGAAGTTATTCTTTGTGGTCGACTAGAGAACATTTTAATTGACTTTTAATATCGTCTATTTAATTCAGGAAAATAAAACATTATGCTTCCTAAAGTACTATAATATTCGTGGTATACGATTGTGTAACATCCTTCTTTTTTCTGAATAGCGGCTTCTTCTAAATAAAATTTATTTTCACCTGATGACTTTCTATTATTGAACAGTTTCACTTTTATTTTTACAACGCGACCAACTGGAAATATCTTCGCTATCGATCGGTCGATTTCGATTGATAGGTTGACGACCGACGATATCTACACTATATACAGAAAAACGTTTTCCTCAGCGAAAACTTTTGAGGTGTAGGATCCATTCTGTGTGATTGAAATAAGCGATGAGAGGAAAATAAACCAAAACTAAATTGAAGAAAGAAAATTGTATGTTATAATTACACTTCGATTATTACAAGAGAAATATTCAGTAGATCAAACAAACACTTGATTCTGAATACAGAATATTGTAATTGAACCGGTTGCATTACGATGTATTTATCGACCAACTGTAAAAGTTTCTTCTGATTATATCCATAGATCATGTAATTCCGTTTTAATAAGAAAGTATATGCATTTGTCCGTATTCAGTAGCATGAACTCAACATCAAACATTTTGCAGCTTTGGACCTGCCCATTTTTCCCAGCTTTTCAATAGCAATTCTTCATGCAAATCCCTTTCTGCGCACAGCATTCCATCTTATAAAAACACACATATTCCTTTGTAAAACACTTTTGCGGGGTCTTTACGGAACACCTTTACACACTCGGCGTGCGGCAAGGCTGTTGAGAGGCCTCCTCAGAAAGCCTTACGGAATCCATCCGTGCTGCTTGTTAGTGCAAACAATGCAAAAGGTGCTAACTACCTTCTCCCGTGGAACTCACGGAATTTCTCCTACGAGTTTCTGACCCTCCTGAAGTCGACAACCCTTCAATTATGGACAAGCATCAAGCATGAGATATTTTCTCGTTTATCTCGTTGAACAATGACGTTTTGATGGAAACGTAATCGTTAGAACGCAATGTAATTAGAAAAGCGTGTGAAATGAAAAATAACATTATAAATACAATTTAAACATCTTTGTAAAGTATCGTTTACTTTCCAATTTACTCAAATGGAAAATACCGTCTTCCAGGAGAAACGTAATTATTTGCAATAATTCAAATTGCTTTTAACATTTTAATGCCATTCAACCGAGGTTCTAAAAACAAAAAGACTGGATACTACGTGTGAAAAGCGTAAATTTTTTAAGTAAATACTAATACAGATTTATTGTTACACTAACAATGTTTTCCATCCGGAAGTTCTATTTTTATTCTCCCTCAGCCACACAAACTTTTTGCATGAGGCAACCTGCAATTGTCGCTTCTCCCGAGTGTCTGTGTCGTTTCCCTTTTCGACGCCCCTTCATTCATTAAGAGTGTCTCCCTCGCGTAACCCCTTTGTGTCGAACGCCTTCGCCACAGACGGCACGCAAGCGGCTTCGCACGGACAGCGCGCGCGGCGGTGGCAAGGCGGTGAGGACGGGGGCGGGGCGGAGGGGCAGAGGAGGTGCGCGGGAGGCGTGGTGGCCGGGGGAGGAGCGAAAGAGCTCGAAGGCGAGAGGAGGGGGGCTCATGGACGGACGGAGCACGGGGGCGTTGGGGACTTCGAGTGCAGAAAGCGGGTGGGCGGGGTGGGCGGGGTGGGCGGGGTGGGCGGGGTGGGCGGGGTGGGCGGGGTGGGCGGGGTGGGCGGGGTGGGCGGGGTGGGCGGGGTGGGCGGGGTGGGCGGGGTGGGCGGGGTGGGCGGGGTGGACGGGGTGGGCGGGGTGGGCGAGCTGGGGGTGGAGGGTCGGATGAAGGATGCAACGCAGCGGGTGGTGGGGACATCGGGTGGCGTGGAGCGCGATCGGAGACGAGGGTGGCGGGAAAGGGAAGAACGGCAAGAAAGGCGGGGCACCGAGGACAGCGAGTCTGCAGAGTCGGTAGCGCAAGGAAAATAAATGGCGTCCGAGACGGGAAGGTGAAGAGGCAACACCGAGCCGGGAGAACGGACAGATGACAATGGGAAGGTGACGAGAACGGGGAGGTGAGGATGGGACGCTGAGGACGGGGCAGTGAGGTCGGTGCGGCGAGGATGCGGCGGCGAGGACGGTGCTACGAGGATGGAGTGGTGAGAACGAGGCGGCGAGGACTTGTCAGCGAGGATAAGGGTGGCGAGAACAGGGATGGTGACGAGTACGGAGTCGGCGAAAGCGGGAAGCGAGACGCCAGGGCGGCGAAGGCAGAGCAGCGAAGCAACGACGAGCGGCAAAGGCAGGAACGGCGAGGGCGGGGTAACGAGGCCGGGCAGGCCAAGACAGCAAGGGCGGGGGCGTCTGGGAGGCGGCCGGTCCCCAGGACAGCCGGGCGGCGGAGGCGCGCGCTGCGCGGCGCGTGAGCTAATTAATCGCAGTGCGCGGCGGCGTGGGAGCGCGCGCGTCGTGACACCCGCGAGTCGCCTCGCGGGCCGCCCCCGCCCCGCCCGCGCGCCGCCCCGCCCCACCCCGCGCCGCCCCGCGTCGACGGCGCCGTCACGCGCGCCGCCGTCCCCGAGCCTCACGGCGCGCCCGCTTGCGCTCGCGCTCTCCGCTTCGTGGGGGCGGTAGATGGAAGCGGCTAGCTCGTGATAACCGCCCCACACGCTCGACAAACAATTGCTACTGAGTTCCAAGGCTTCCGCGGTCAGAGTCGTTGTATTCTTGGCTGTCCGGAATGAGCCGCGTTTGTGTCGATGGATCTGACGTTTCGAGCAGTTCAGCTTTGAAGAAGGCTTCAACACGATGGCCGAAACGGCAGATTCATCAACTCAGAAGTGGCTCATCCCTGACAGCCTAGAATACAACAATTGCTACTGCTCGTTAAGTTTTCTCGTGGTATCTTTCAGTTCTGCGCAGTTTACGCAGTTACTCCGGTCGGCGGGGATCTTATTTTTGGACCTAATTGCCATTTTGCTGTTTGGTTTTTAAGTAAAATACAAAATGAGGTTGTACTTCGCAATCATCATTTTGGTATTCAGGAAACTTCAAGAAACAGATCTAAGCAGTTTAAATGCGAGTTTTAACTATTTCCTTAAAATCAGTTATAATTTATTTTTTCTACACCCACTGTATAAGGCTGTCATTTCATGGCTGCAGGCAGTTGCATAATGACAGTCATTTCGATACAGTTTCCATTATGATACAGGTTCTTCACCAGTCACAGAGAAGTTTACAAGCCAAGTATTGAAACTTAATTAATCATTGACAATCGCTTTAGAAAATGTTTTGTTCGATTGTGTACATTAAAACTGTATTTGATGTTATATTATGCTCAATAGTTTTAATTTATTTTATTATTAGTATTTTTTCGTGGTATATTATTTAAAATAAAGTGGATCGTAATTTCAATTTGATCCTATTCGATTAGCGCAGTAATCCCTAGTAGGCGGACAGGTAACCGCAGCCACCTGCGGCAGCATACGTGGGTGGATTTAGATAGCTGATCGCTAGGTGGCCTTGGCTGAATAAACTGCCACGAAACTATTAATTATAAAAGTTTAACTTATAAAAGTCGTAGAAAAAGTTCCATGTGAAACACGATGTAATGGGTATTAATACACTCGTGTGAAGCTTACGATACTCGTGTACTAATACCCATTACTGCATCATCGTTTCATAATGTACTATTACTTCTTGAAGATGAACATTTATGGAATTTCAAATTTATAAGCATTTTCAATTTCGGTTTTTGCTTACTTCAAAGTCAAAGTCTGTGGATTATTACAGCACTTTCTCCTTTCCAAACAACAGAAAAATAAAGGTTAGGTTTGAAGAACAGAAAAAAGATTAATTTCTGCCAACTTATGCCAGAAAGTAGCTACGTCCACCTTTGTATAGATCGAGAAGTATCGCAAAAATTGAATACTTCAACTTCATAACACCATCAACGCCTGTGGTCTATCCAGTTCAAGTTATTTCCGAGAAAAAAAGATGCATTCTGAGATGCATCCACTGCACAAGAGCTTCGTGCATCTACTTTGCGAAGAACTCAGATTACCAATGCGGCCGTCAGATTGCAGAGTGCCGAGTGAAATTTCGCTTTCCATTTTGTCCCGATATCTTATTCAAATAATCCTAAATCTTTCAAGAAGTGTGGCTCGTTGGCAGAAGAGACTATCTATGTTGTACCTATGGTTGTGAAATAATATCTACTACTCTTACCCGCATGCAGATTTCTAAATATTTCGGATTGCATGAAATTACTATTTCACAGAACTAACTGATTCGACTGGATATAAATTGTGCCTGATTGATCCTGTCAATTTAAGGAGTAAATTTTTGCCGTGAAGTTTAACCGTAACCTAGCATGGGCCTCCAGTCTCTCAGGACTTTCTCGGGAGTTTTCAAGCAGATGGCGATCTCTTCTGATGTCGTCGCCGTTCTTCCATGAACGATTACGCTATAAGGTAAACGAAAAGAAACATTAATTTTTAAAATTATTTTATTTGAATAATGTACTAAATTACGGCTATCTATCCATGAAATACTAAAGGGAATCCATTTGCCCTCCTCCTCCTCCTCTTCAAAAAGGGAATCCATTTGCTCGTAATATTCGTTAAGTCTCTAACGCGGAACATTGAAAGATTATTCATAGTGTCCTGGAATTTACAATGATATTATAAGCATTTCAAACTCGTGTGTCATGTTCATCTTTTTAGCTGCTTCAAACGACGCTATTCACTGTGTTTGAATCCACTCCAGCGAAACAACTCAACCTGTGCAGGAGACTCGTTTTAAGTTAGCACTGTCACATTTGTCACAGCTCTTAGCGAACGCAGGGGCTAATGCAGCCTGGCGAATGCAGCTGAGCAGCTTGTACCGGAGCTTCAGGAGGCCGCGATCCATGGTGACACAGAGAGCGCGACTCTGGCGCGCTCAGCCTCACCGTAGACCAATCTCGTATTTTCCTCCTCCTCTGCCTTCTCCTCCTTCTCTTCTCCTTCTCATCTTATTTCTCCTCATGTTCCTCTTCCTCCTCATCGTTCACCTCCTCATCCTCCGCTTCTTTCTCCTCCTCTTCGACTTCCACTTTCTCCTGTTCCTCCTCATCCGATTCTTCCTTCTCCTCTTCTTTCCTCTCCTCTTCCTCCTTATATTCCTCTTCATCCTCCTCTTCTTTCTCCTTTCCTTCCTCCTTCTCCTCCTCTTCTTCCTCCTCCTCCTCTCCTCCTCTCCTCCTTGAGACCATGAAACCGAATATACTTAATCTATTCTTATTCAATTTAGGTACAGTTTGTTCGAATGAAGACGAACATTTCTTGGCTTAAATGTCATCGTGTGATATTCACTTGACCTCACGTTCTTGAATGCAACAAGTTACAAATACATTAAAAAAAATTACTATTCTCACGCAATTTGTTCGACAAATTTTGCTTGCATTAATATGTTATTTTCACGTAACGTTGATAATTTCTCACAAGAGAATTTTATTAACGCATGGCAGCCATGACACCATTGTTACAAAGTTACGTTACATTGTTACAAATCAAGTTACGATGTGGGTTATTTAAATGAACCACACGCATTGGGGCTGACCAGAATGCAGCCACCGTGAAGTCGCAGGGCAAGTCTGGGTATAACGTCGTCGGGTGTACGAGGGGCTAAGAGCAGCAGAGCCGGACTCAGAGTGATTTGGAGAGAGTTAGTCTATATGTAGTGATGGTGTGTGATAGTGACTGCATGAGCTGGATAGGGACCTGGATATTCTTTTGTAGGAACTGTCACTTGCGGTTGGTATTTAGACATTATCTGATATTTTGGCATCTCGTTACGGACACAGATTTCTCTCCTAAAAATACTGAACGTTGGCAAAGTGTATGGTTCTGATTTGAAAACATTGTAAACCGTTGACAGTATACACTTATTGCTATAATTTGTGACTCCTTATTTGGACCTTTCAAATTACACTGTTTCAGATCATAATTACTCGATATGATCTCAGTGTTCTTCGACAGAAAACGTTATCATACACATCATGAGCAAGAATAATGTTCACAAATTTCACAAATTGTTGCTCATGTTCCTAAAGTGATCGAGTGAAGTAGGTTCAATAACGAATGCAATACTTACTACTGGTCTGCTGGAGTAAAATACTGCTGCAGAAAAAACAAAACACACATAATACTTTTTCAAAAAGTAGTGTAAACCCTGTTCAAGAATAAAAATAAAACTATCTTTTTTAAAACTGCACTAAATGAAATATTTTAACAAAAATTGACTTCACGAAAACTGCAAAGACATAGTACAGTATATACGGCTATACAGTACAACAGTTCTTTAGTCTCCAAGAAAACCAAAAAAGTTGCTGTTCCTGAAAACAACATGACAAAAGGAAATATTTGATGACGGGCGGTCTCTTCTTTGCAGCCTTCCTATCGCATGACAACCTGGCACAAATATTGACGCACTGATTATGAGAATTCAGTTGGTACGCACAGTATGTGAATAGGCCGAATAATACAATTTGGATTATTCAGTCAAAAATGTTTTTGTAATATTCTCAAAATATTGGATATCTTACGAAACCATATAACCTCTCACATGACCGGAGACCGAATGATGGAGGTTTTCTTTCAATTTCTGATACTTTGGAAATTAGTTATACAGATGAGCATAAACAACATTCTCCCCTTGAAGCAAATCATTTTGGGTATTCATCAATGGGTTTATTGTGCAATCATCTCGTGTAGACCTCTGCGCAAATTATTCCTAATGTTTGAATGAAACCAAATTCAAATTGACTAGTAATGGGTGTTCAATCTCAGCTCCTTACCTTGCCAATAAAATGTGTGTGCTCTATCTGTATGAGCAAAGATTCATTAGGAAGTAACTGGCAATTAGTGCTTGTTCCCAAACTGTGGGTAATGCTGAGTCGACATAGTCCGGATAAGCAACCTTCTCACTTTAAAGTTCCAGCTGTAAAGAACGACATGAAGGCAAGTGCGTCAAGGGCATCTCGTCCAAGTGCCATCACGAGGGCGCCCTGCGGACCCGCTCGCAGCGGCGACGTCTCGTTGCGTGCGGCAGCGTGTGGAGGCGGCGGCGTCGCGGAGGGCCACGCAGCCTCAGGGCGTTGCCGCCGCCCGCCCCGGCGCCACCGGCCGCCACCGCCGCCGCCCCTCGCCCACGGCCCCGCGCCCCTCGGCCGCCGAGGCGCCGGCGCCGGGTTCGATCCGGGCGGGGCGGTGGAGGCGCGGCGGCGGACGCGCGGGCGGGCGGGGCGTGGCGGGGCGCCGCGGGGAGGGGCGGCGCCCCGGGGGCGAGGCGGGCCCGCCCCGGGTAAACAGGTAAATAATTAACGGCACCCGCTGGATCGTTATCAGCGCCGTATCAGCCCCTCCGCGCCGCCTCGGCCGCCCGCGGTAAATAAGTAAGCGCGCCCAAATCGTTACCGAGGCCGCGCGCCCCGCCCCTCTCCGCCCCGTCGCTCCCGCCCTGCGTTCCCGCCCGCCGGTGCGTGTTGGGTGGCGGGGGGGCGGGACGGGACGGCGTGGCCGTGCGTCGCTGCAGTGCGGACATGTGGAAGGAAGGGCGCGGGGTGGTGTAGAGGACGGCTGCCCCAAGTAGTAAGGAATTAGACCAATGGGTACAAAATTTTGCATAATAAATACGAGTAGAATACAAAGCTGTTATTGTAAGCTCCTGAGCATTTCTAATGAAATTCTTCCCGTAATTCTTTCTTTGATTTTCAGACATGAAAATAAATACTGCTGAAATTTATCTTATGTAATATAAGTAGAACGAATTGTTATTCTAGTTTTAGAAGCTTACTTAACTGCTTATTTATTGGTAGAAAATCATCGGAGCATGCAATTTTTATCTCATGAATGTGTTTTTACGCACGCCCACAGGGTTTATACTTTCAATATCCTGTAATTTAACATCTTATAAACCTTCTAAAGCTATTATTTTAAACTTTAGTATTGTCTATGCTATCCCCTTGGATACTACATTATTATTATCACTATTCTAAATACAGAAAATACGGTAACATTATTATTTTTTAAAATTGAAAGAAATATTTATCTAAATTCCAGTGGAAACCAACCGTGGTCTTTAGTCGCAATTTCTCATTAAAATTTTGTCAAAGCAGATTTCCTCCGTATGCATAATTCTCTGAACTCATTCATGTAAATGTTATTCAGTGCATTGTAACTGTGGTTACAATGCTTCTGTGGTTTCTCGTATCCTACCTCCGATGGAGGAGGATTTCTGTAATACTGGAATTCGTATATCTTAATGTATAGTTTAGTTTATAAGTAAGGGATTGTAGAGATTCAGGGGGAATTTAAAATTCTGACAGAACGAAATTTTGGATCTACCGAACCACAAATGGGGGAAATTGCGAAGTGACCTCGTAAAACCTGCGGCTGCTAGCGGAAGGAGGACATGAGCATGAACAAGGACAAAAGGGAGGCAGAGGGAGAGACCAGAGGCGATGTCGAGAGCGATGGCGACGACAACAGCAAGTGTGGGTGCGAGAGGAAAGGAGAGGAGAGCGAGGGCGAGGGCGAGGGAGAGGGAGAGGGCGAGGGTGAGGGCCAGGGCCAGGGCGAGGGCGTGGGCGAGGGTGAGGGTGAGGGTAAGGGTGAGGGAGAGGATGAGGGTAGGAGTGAGGGTGAAGGTGAGGGTGGGAGTGGGGTTGGGGTTGGGGTGGGAGTGAGGGTGGGAGTGAGGGTAGGAGTGAGTGTGAGGGCGAGGGCGAAGGTGAGGGCAAGAAAGAGAGTAAGTGTGCGAGAGGTTGGAGGTTGTATGCGAGAGGGAGTGCAAGGCCGAGAACGATGGCGAGAGCAAGCACTAATGTGCAAGAGGAGGGGAGATCGGGTGCGAGAGAGAAGGCGAGGGAGAGAGTGAGAGCAAATGCCAAAACGAGTGCGAAAACGGGAGCGAGTGCAGCGCTAGTGCGACTGTGGGTGCGAATGCGAGTACGGGCGCGACGGGCAGGTCGCGGAAGCGGAATGGTTCTCTACCGAGCAGTATGCTCTGCCGCAGGGCGCCCCCGCCGCGTCCTGTGCGCGGGCGGTGCAGCGTAACGCCAGAGCAGGTCGGTCCCCCTGCCCTCCACCCCTCCCCCCGCCCCCCTGCACCCCTCGGTGGAGCGTGCGGGCCCGCTGGAGGTGACCGCGCGGTTCCGTGACTGCCGAAATAACGCGGCGGCGGCGTCCTCGCGTGCGCGCGCCCACCGCTCGCCCCCTGCGTCCCCCGCCCTCCGCCCGCCAAGCCCCCGCAGCACCCGGGCCCCGCGCTCGCCCGCAGACCTGCCTGCGCAAGCGGCGCCATGCCCGCCCGCCCGCCCGCCCGGCGGCGCCATGCCCGGGCAGCGTCCTTTCGGCCCCGCGCCAATTTATAAACGCTCCCAATCAGCCCACAATCGCGCCGCAAGATTTTGAGCAACGGCGAGGAAAATATGTCGGGTGATTAAACGTTTAATCGAACCGAATAGAGTTGATCAGTCACATACGAACACTTTTCATTCATTCATTCATTCATTCGAGATTCTGGGAGATTAACATGCCATCTCGTGAAGGGCTTGCAGAAACATCGCTCCGTAGAATGTTATATGTGTTCTACTCCAAATGAATAACTCGCCCCCTTTCCAACTTGAGATGCATTGCAACATTTGTCAAGACGCAAGGCGCATACTTGCGAATGCAGGGTCGTCTGGAAATGAACGCCCGAGAGGCTGCTCCCTTCGCAGTGCCGCCTGGTGCCCGCAGCGCCACCTCCCCCCTCTCCCTCCGCCCCTTTGCCACCCTGCGCGCGCCCCGCGATTACGGGGGCTGCATGAATATTTCGGCGGGGCAAAATTAGCCACACCTCGCGCAACTGCAGCGGCGCACGAAAGAGCATATTAAGACACTCTGGGGCGGCCGCTTCCCCGGGCCCGGCCGCGTCTTTCACCGAGGCGAGGGGCGGCGGGGGTGGCCGGGGGCGGTACGACGGGCAGGCGGAAACAGCCGCCGCGGGACCGACAAACACGCCGCCCGCGCCGCCCGCGCCGCCCGCGATGCGCTTCAGAGTAACAGCCGGGTGGCGCCGCGTCTAAAGCGATGCTCTGACGGCCACGGAACAGCAGACGGGGCATGCGCGGAGAGATTCGCGAATATCCAATCAGAACAAGCGAAGAGACAAAAGAAGGTTCCCATCCAAATTAAACCAGCAAAAAGGCGAGCTAAAATATGCACGCTCCGCACACCAAATAATCCTTCCCCTCGTAAGTAACGAGAACAAAGTTTTACTTGGCTTTCAAACAAGCTAGTCAAATATCTCGGTATACTATTTGACAGAAGACTCAGTTGGAAATCAAATATCGTTCTCAGAATAACTCTGGTAGAAACCATCAATTGCATCCCGTACTCAAAAAGGCATCACTCCTGCATCTTCACTCCTTATGCCTCCATTCTGCGTCACTCCTTATTCTTCATGTTGCTACTCACCTGCACTAATCGGTGATCCTTCCAATCATATCCTACGTTTCTACTATCTGGGCCTCGGCTAGCAAATTAAATATCCCAAAATTGTAGAATTCTAAAATATGCAAAAATAAAAAAAAAGTCCTCCTTATGATTACAAAAGCACCCTAGAGTGTACTCGTACCTAACTCACAATTAAAAAAACGAAATCGGCATTATCATGATATTCGTCCATTTTATTTTTCCCCCCTAACTTCTCCCTTAAACTCTCCAAAAATGAAAATCCTCCAGATTCCCTCAGCCGTACATTTCAAAATCAGATAAAATCCTCACTACTATTGACTAAAGCGGAAACTAATGCGACTGTTCTTCGACCCTCCCTGATCATCATATACCTGAAAACTTTCAATTCACAATCAATTATTTATTAAATTTACTTGATGTGTGCACATACTCATCAATATCAATATTATTCTATATACCATAAATGTTTCGTACTCTGCTGCTGAGGGTCTTCGGTACAAAGCAAATATAAATTTTAAAAAAGGGGCGTCCAGCATAAGAGGGAAAATACTGACTCCACTGCCTTGAACGTTTTATCTACGATGATGACGAGGGCGACGTCTTCCTTTCAACAAAGCATCATCTATAACACCTCATAGCGGGTTTTCTCGGTCTAGTGGAGAACTGTTCAAATGCAGGAGTTCGGGCCAGACTGCCCGCTGTGACAGGCTGCAGTTGTCTGCTTGCCACCCGCCGTTTTCTGTACTAGAGCCGTGCGCCCATGCTCGACTTCTCCCTCAACCTCACCTCTCTTCCGGCGGGCTGACTGCGAAAGCAGAGGGCCAGACCACCCGCCTGCAGATAAGCGCTGGACACGCCAAGAGGACTGCACACTAGAGCAACCCTGGACTAGATGGCAAAGCATTTTGTCATCCCTTTCTATTTTCTAGCACCCTTTCTAGCATGAGGCGATCCGCACACAACGCGGCGGCGATCGCGTTTTGCGGCGGGGATAGTGCAGCGGTTAGCGTAACGGACTGTTATACCTAAGTTCGCGGGTTCAAACCCAATCGATACCATGGATTTCTCAGGGCGAACAATTCCTTCGTACGCTTTCGTTCGGAGGGGAAGTGAAGCCGGCTGTCCCATGTTCGTAGATTTACTTGCATGTAAAAGATCCTCAAGCCTAAATGAAGCCTTTGAGCTAAATTCAAATCGCGTGTTTTATCGCCGCAGTAATACCTTCTTTCCGCTAGTTGGTGAAAGGTGTGTAGCAAAATTTGCGTGGTCAGACGAAAGAGCAGGCCTTATGGCGTGAGTCTCGCCACGTAAAATAAGACATCAATTCAATTCAATTTTTCACAATTGGGAAAATTAGTGAGCACTTACATCGAGAGCTGGGTTAGGTGCAGGTATCCTTCGTACTCCAGAAACTTTTCTCGTGTGGGCTGACTCGTTTACTCAGGTCAGCCAAGCAAAGTAACTAAAAGGCGTGTAAGTGTGGTAATCACCATTTTATGAACATTGACGAAATGTCACTCTAGGTTTGATGTGTCCAGAATAGTTTTCAGATCGGAGTCATTAACAAATACGACGATGCAACTGTTCATTGATGTTTGAAAATGTTAGTGTACATTCCAACCATAAAAGTAAAATCACAGATAACTGATACAAAAAATATTTCATAGGTACAATTTTTAGGTGCTGACGTTTTCACTTCTAAATTCTATTCATAACTTCAATTCAATTAATAATGACAACCTAATAGAACAAATACAAATCGCTGTTAAACAGGTATAGCGTGATACTTCTTTTTGAAATCGCTTATATTACCAGGTACCGTAATCAACTAAAACCTGGCTGCCCTGGAAGCAGCAACTATGAGAATAATGAAATGGCATCTCCTCAAGAATGTGAGGCGCGCGCATCTACTATAAGCTCCTTGCCAGTCCTTCCTGGAATACGTGCTTGCATTCCCTCCCACACCTCTGAGCTGAACCCGGGTGGAAGGAGTCTCTGGACAAAGATATCATAAAACAAGTTCGTAATGTATTGAGTTATTTTGAGCTTGTAATGATCTGCATAATTTATAGGAATGAATTATAAATTTAAAAACGATTATTTAGATTTATTAAAAAAAACGAATTTATTGCAATATCTTGAAGAGAAAATTCGACATCATTTTACCGAAGTAGTGAAAGATTAATTTTACCGATGTTAAAAACATCATTCCTAATGATGAATGGTAGTGAGTGCACATGATGCAACTCCAAACGAAGGAAGCCTATTGATTGATTGATTATTTTGGGTTTCGATGCGTGAACTACTATGGTCAGTAGTCCCGTAAGTGAAGTGCATGTTGTATCACGGGCGAAGAGAGTATTCCTCTTCTGCTAGAACGTGAGACCCGGCGCATGGGTTAGCTTGCAGGATATCTCGTTCCCGGTATCTCCATCACCAGACTGGGAGAGATCTCAGAGCATCAACTGATGTCACTGCAGTGCTTTTGACCGGGAGATCCTAGTTTCGAGTACCGAGGGTGACAGGATATTCGGCACAAAGTCGGCGTCGAATCTCGCCATCAGCGGGAGAAAGATCACCGCCACCTCCGGGGGAAAAAACATGCATTACACTTTCGGAACTAATGACATTAGCATTCGACTTCAATCCCGGAATCACTAACAATCAATCTGGAATCACGAACCAGTATCACTAACAATCAATCCAAAAGCAGAGCATCGCCCTGGTAGGGGCAAACGGAGATCCCAACTGGTACCCGTACATGTGTGGTGTAGTGCATGGAATTTAAGTACGTATGAATGCATAAGAGGAGAGGATAGCTCAAGGAAGAAGGAGAAAAGATCGCGCGCGGTCCGTCGCCCGTTTGTACGAGTATTGCTCCGGCAATCGCTTGGTATTGATCGGAGAAATCAGAGCAGATGGAGTTGAAATCCCGCCGTAGTCGAGACTCAAACCCTTGGATCACTCACTTCAGTGACAACAGACTCACTTCAGTGACAACAGCTCTGTGATTACGGGGTAAAGGTTCTTAAGTCAATTTTTAGCAAAACTGGGTTAAGTACTGAAACTATAAGTTAAGTATCTATATTTTATTTTAGTAAAACTACCCAAATCAAATGTTGCCTCCTTAACCAGAAAAAAGCGTTGGGAAATAGCGTTGAGCATGTGAAAAAGCGTTGGCTCAATAACCCAGCCCTTGTTTTCTCCAAACTAAGATTTTTGATTTAAGAACTTTTACCCCGCGACCACAGAGTTGTTGCTCAGAGCCATTTCAGCCAGTGAAGGGAAACGAGCCTAAAGGCGACGGAGGGTCGGAACTCGGGAGTAGCGTCGCGTCGTGGGCGTCGTCAGCGTCGCGTTCGGCTGGCGGCGGCACGCAGTGGGCGCAGGGCGGCGGCGGCGGCGGCGCACGCGCTTCTGGGAACGCCAGCCGCAGTGGATCGACATCCGCGCGTCACGCGAAAGCCAACAGACGGCGAATGAGTGGACACCCGCCCAACGCATCGCGACCGCCCCCTTCCCCTCGACGCCTCGGGTGCACGCGACAGACGGCGGCGGAGAGGCGTGGTTCGGCGCTCCGGACGGGGGACACTCAGAAGAACCGAGAAAGTGGATGTGACATCGTGGAATTAAAAAAAACAAAAAAACAAAAAACAAAAAAAAAAAAAAAAACAAAAAAAAAAACACAAAAAAACCAACAACAACAACAGAATCAACCAACCAAAAGAATCAACCAAAAAGAATACCTGAACAAGGAGGCCAACGTTTTACATACCTTGGGCAATTTTTGTGTCGGTGGTGGTGCCAAACGAAGTCAAGGGCTTCCTCATGTTCATTTTAGGGGTTGAAAAAAGAAGGATATATTTTTCGTTTAGGGGATAACTCAGTTACATATCTAAATGAATGCATGTACGCTTGTGTAAAAGAGACATTTATATTGGAGTACCTATATACAGTAGTGAGAGATCTCTCAGAAAGCGGCCGCTTTAGTGAACACTGCTGATGATAGTGTTACAGCTGCCAGAGAATGTCATTTGGTAGAAAAATGATTCTGTATCGTTTATTGGATGTAATGAGCCTACTCGTAGGAGAGAATAACTTAATTGAGAACACGCTGGAAATGAAAATATACAAATAGACTCGTTTACAATTATTGCGACTACTTTAAAAGAAAAAGTATAGATAAGTATTCAATGAGCCACTAGTAACAGTCCAATGCTCCACAGGCAGGTCCCGCTACAATAAATAGAACATGATGAACCGCATATGAGACGAAGGGGAAGAGTGAGTCTCTCCCTCCGGTTTCTTTAGGGGTGACTTCTCGGAGCTACACCACCGTCAACTGATTCCCGCAATCGGCGTCCTGTACGTTTGACGCAATTCCGACATCAATTGTTATGTTCTTATCACCCCGCCGGCTTGGCGACACTACGCTGAATGTCGGAGGGTGAGCTGGGCGGTAGAGGCGATGAGAATGCAAGTGCCGAACAAATTAATAGCGCAGGCGCAGTGTAAGCGTTTTCTTTTGTACTCGGTTCAGTGATAGATCTTGCATCCACGTCGAATGAATTTCCCTTCTTATAAATTTACATTGTTTTAGAGAATCCGTCTCATTTCCCTTTATGGATAAGGTTGAACTTAACACAAATTTTAGCAATCATGTATTTAAATTCTGATCAAATAATTTTTATATTATTAGTCTTAAATCTCCTTCGCCTAAATCTGACTAAAAGTGGTGTTACATTTTGTGGTATTATCCATCTGACCGTAATTGTTACATTAATAAGAAAAACTGGAGCACAGATTAGAAGCTGACTACTTAACGATTTCATCGTCAAATTTGCTTGGCAGAGTCAAAGATCAACCAGACTCGTCAGTCACCAATGAATCAATACTTTGAGTCTATTCAAAGTATTTTCCAGAGTTCCTTTAATCATATCCTTTTCTCACGGAAGAACACTTTTTCTACAAAGTCCCTCGAGACCCTTCACTAGAGTAAATTAAATCACTTATTACTTTAATGATATCTACGCGTGAACTACGCAGATATTATTATCTTATTCCACGAAAGTTTTTACTTCCATCTAACAAACTGTGCATAAAAATTATCACACGTAACATCATTTCTTATCAAATAGAGGTAATGTCTGACTTCTAGTTTTGAAAGAAAATTAAACATTTATAAAGCTATGTTTTGAAGATGTTGACATAATACTATCATATCTGCCATGATGAAAGTGAAAGATAGAAGACCCAAAGAGGCATCGCCAATCTTATTTCACCCCCTCACATCCACGAAGAGAGAAGAGTCGAACGCAGGAACTGCGATAGGGGCCGGCGGGGGCACGAGGCGGGGGCTGAGGTTGTAAAGGAGCGATGGAAAGGCGGGGAGATGGAGGGAAAGGGGTTGCGGTGGTGCGGGGAGGGGGTCGCGCCACGCAATCCGACGATCGCTCAGAGGCGCGCACGAAAAAAGCGAATTAGACAAGTTCCCGGGGCGGCGTGGCTGTGCGGCGCAAGCGGCGGGCTGGCGGCGGGGGAGGGCGGCGGAGGACGGTGGCGGGAGGGCAAAGGCCTGAGTTCGACTCCCGGGCGGCAATTAGCCGTCTGCACTGTCCTCCCCACCTTCACCGCCCCAGTTGCGGTCGTGGAACCCAGACTTCTCTGCCAGAAGCCAGGCGAACCATAGGCACGCATGACTTACACGGTATATTCCCAGATGTTCAAATGTGCCCTACTTTACTCGCGTTGAGATTATTCATTGAGTAAATCTCTACGCTCTGAAAAATCGGTCTGTTGTTTAAAAAAATGCAATAATCAACAATCAAATTGAAGAATCAAATTGAAGAATCGAAGTGTTTTTCAAAGCAAAGGTATTGCAACCATGATTCTAAAAGAGATTTCTGATCATTTGGGAGAATTAGAACGAGTATCACAACATTCGTTGTATAGTCTATAACATGACGCATTTTCTATCGCCATGATTGAAATATCTGAGGTAGAACCATCAAAGGGGAAGGTTGGGTTTAAACAGAAGGTTAAAAATGACCCGTTAAGATAATTGGGTTCAATACAAAGTGTAGGTACACTATGGGTTTACAAAAAGGGGAAACAATGATAAAGAGTTATTTACCTAACTGGAACAGAAAGTAAGTCTTAGGCGTGCGAATGAAATGTTGACGAATGAGACGACGATAATAGACGGTTCCTGCATTTGGAAATGAATACTACAATTACACTTTCGTACGAGTTGCTTGCATTGTTTTAATACAAATACATGGAAACTTATTAGTATGTGCTCTTGGGATTATTCTCAAAATGTAAGGCGGCAGCCATATTGATTCCACTCCATTTTGTTTACTTTGCAGTACCCAGTTGTTTCATATGGACATGACTTCTTGGGGCATAATCTTCGTATGGTAGTGTCTATTGGGTCTTACGCGTACCGCAAAGTAAAGCTTTCCAATTAAAAAAGCGAAGGTAAGTACTAGTTTCCAGGCACGAGTGTTGAAAAAAATATTTAAATCGAATAAATGTAATACAAGTTCCACAGAGTATTCATTATTACACAAATTAATGTAGAAAAAAACATCGTTTGACAAGCAAATAAATAATGTAATGAATGTTAAATAACGATGCTATTTTTTTCTTACGCACATGAGAAATACTTCTCACTTAGAATTAGTTTAAGAATCTTAATTCACCATTCCAACTTTCTTTGGATACCGTGATATTGATTTGGCCCGTCGCACATTAGATAAGCCGAACATTCGTTCTCTGCCTCCCTTCCCATACAGCGGCCGTTGAAGGGGAGATGCAACCCGCAGGAGCCGGAAATCCAGGCCTCTGCAAAGGCACTCGGAAACAGGCGCTGCTGGACGGAGAAGGGCTTGGAGGGCGAGGAGTGGGTCAGCCAAGCCAGTGATGGGCGGAGTCGGGTCGGAGCGGAGAATAGCGGAGACAAGTGTGGATGACTGGGAGGAAGCGGTGGGCAAGGGAAGCGGCAGAAAACGAGTCAGAATTGCATCGCTCGGAAGCCAAAGTGGAGTCGTGGGCGGGGTTGGAATAAGAGGGAAGAGTGCGAAAGGGGTGGGGTGAGAAGGAGGTTCAGGAAAGATGAACGGCGGGGGGGGGCGGCGCGTGGGGGAGGCGGGGCGGGCGGGGGCGGACGAGGGAGGGCGGGGGCGGACGAGGGCGGGCGGAGGCGGGCGGGGGCAGGCGAGGGCGGGCGGAGCGGGCGAGGGAGGGCGGGGGACGGGTGGAACGGGTGGGAGGTGGGTGGAGCCAGTCGGAGGGGTCGGGGATGGTCGAGGGCGGTCGGGGCGGTCGAGGGCGGTCGGGGGCGGTCGGGGGCGGTCGGGGGCGGTCGGGGGCGGTCGGGGGCGGTCGGGGGCGGTCGGGAGCGGTCGGGGGCGGTCGGGGGCGGTCGGGGGCGGTCGGGGGCGGTCGGGGGCTGTCGGGGGCGGTCGGGGGCGGTCGGGGGCGGTCGGGGGCGGTCGGGGGCGGTCGGGAGCGGTCGGGGGCGGGCGGGGGCGGGCGGGGGCGGTCAGGGGTGGGCGGAGCGAGCGGGGCGGGCTGGGCGGGGCGGGGAGGGGAGCGGGCGGGGGTCGGGATTTGGAGCGATTGCATGGTGGGGCTGTTGAGTGATGCAGGGCCAAGACGATGAGCATCTCCGTGCGCCGCGCAGGCTCAGGCTCCGTGCGCTGCGCGGTGCTTGCCGGGGCCTGCTGGGGTGTTCCGTTGTGTTTCCACCCAATTACGCGCTCTCCGCGCTTTCATCCCTCGGCCTGGCTGCCTAAGCGCATTACGCGCCGAGTTCTCTTTGGCCGCGGCCTCGCCCACTGCGCAGCACGGCGCTCACCGACAGTACCCCCCTCCCGCGCCTCAAATCAGAGGCCGAAGCGCTCTGCCGTCTTAGCTCCTGGAGATGCACCGCAAGAACTTTGGTGAGGGCTTGAAGGTAGCTCATGGTGTTGTTTGGCTTCTTGAGGACAAACTCTGGTGTTAAATCGGGAGGTAATATTTCGCATCTCTTTCGTCGAGTCGGGAAAGAAGAGATACTTTTGGTCGACACTGTCACGGTGTTGATGTCAAAGTTGTAGAAAATTCGTAATTACTTCGATGAAGTTAATTTTCTTGATATAATAAATACTTGTTCGTGTCATGGAGACAAGAGGAGAGTAAAATATAAAGCCGCTATAGCAGAGGGCTGTCAAACAGGGCGCATACGTGCTCCGAATAGGCTAGCGCTCGTCAAGACTCGCCGAGGCCGCCACACCCACAGAGAGCATCAGTAGACGCTCCAATTTTACAGCGTTGAACTATCGTATATTTCATTGCAAAGAAACGTACAGGAAGTTTCAGTTCGCATTCTTGAAGAAAATTCCAAAATACTTGGTTTCCGAAAACATCTTTTTATGGGAATTTTGAATCAAATTGTGTCAAACAAAATAGTATGAGGACGTTTTATTTCTAAAATTATTAAGCAGCAATACGTTAAAAAATTAAGTTTTAAAAATCAAATTTTTGGATATGGAGTGTAGAATCCAATTGAAAAAAATGTTTTAGAGCACAATCTTTGTTCATACCATTTACTTTATTTTGTTTGCATAAAGACTGACCACACAACCAATTCTATGCCTTTCGCGAGATTTGAGCCTGTAGTCTCAATGTACTGACCTTGAGCGCGAATGCCCAAAACCCCTACACCACACCTACACATGGGGTGGGAGGTAGGAAGAGGTCCATAATGACGTAATATACATTAACAAACATCCATGCCCGTGGCGGAATTCGAACCAGCCTTCGAGCAAAAAAAGTGAAAGGGCCACCGCCTCAACGAGATCATCTAGACAGGTCGACATAGAAGAGGATGCCCTGCTCTGTACTGTTATGGTCAGTGAAATTAATATGAAAACTAAAGAACCCCTGGGAACTCTAACCACAGACGTACTGGCTGTAGGGACACTTATAAAAACAAGTGGTTCCGAGAAAATGGAATAAAATACTTTCATCGCAAGCAAATAAACGAATCGTGTATAACAATAATTTCCTCCCCGTCAGAGAACTGAATATGTACGCTTGAGTTACGTTTGTTTTTGTCAATTTCTTTTCCATTTGTGCAGATAAAAACAATTTTACCTTCGTTGGAATTCATTGCTGTTTGAATACTATTAATTTTGTATTTAAAAACGAATCTCATAAATAAATATGCTATTGAAAAACTACTTATATAAAATGTAATACAATCAATGCAGTACCTATTTTAATTATTACAGTTAAAATGAATCCACTTCCGCCTCAAACGCGTTCCTTGCCAATGCACTAGTGGACGACTACGGCGATTCCCACGATTGTGTGGAGTTCATGTCCCTATTGTGCATCAAGTGTAATACCAAAACAACCTATTGTATTTTCATTTAAAGCACGTCTGTAAATTACCGCGCAAGTAACAGATGCTGCATTTATTTCATATGACCCTTCTCGTGTTCCCCCATATTCATAAATTATTCCCTCGTGTCCATCACGCTCCTCGCCCGGCTCCAGTAGCGCAATCGTTTTTCACCTCCGGGCCTCCGTTTTCCCGGTCGCCGCCGCGATGAATATTCAAGCGCGTCAACGGATGCGAACAGGTCTCGGAATGCGCTGGTTCGATTTCCTGCGGAGGCGCTTCTTACTAGCCCCCGACCGTCGCCTCTCGCCGGCGCCTTCTCACCCTTCCATGTCCGGCGTGGCGGCTGACCTGGGCGATTCTCCGCGCGGTGGAATTCCCAGTGGCCTCGCAGTGACCTGAGTCCACGCTGGCCGGCCGGCCGGCGGAGAAAATGAATGTTTGTTTTACTGTGAGAACTGCACGCGTAGGGTTAACTGCACACGGGATACGTCTATATATCATACTAAGATCGTTGGGGTAAGTGGTCACGCTGTGAAATAGACATGCAAGGAAATGAATGCGCGCAGTCTTTTTTCTTCAGAGCATGACACTGACAAAAATGCCTAATGGAATAATTAGAAATGGAAGTTTGGAAGCTTAACTAAGGGGTGATGAATCTGCCATGATTTTATACACTTGAATGTTTTATTTGAATGACTTGTTTATTTGATGAGTCTAGGATTAGAATGCTTGATGGATCCTAGATCTTATCAAATTTTTGAAATATTTTATCTTTTCACAATATTAGAGACGTCTATAAACCTATTCTCTAAAATCTCTCTTAGATTTCGGACGGATTTGAAATTTTATTTTAGATAATATTTAAGAATTTTGACTTAATGTTCAGAGTTGATTTGTAAACATTTCGCTGTGAGGTTTCCTTGCCGGTGAGTGATTAAAAAGTTGAAGTCATCAGACGTTGCAGAACCGCGAGAGAAGCAATGTCCGTTGGAACGTTGGAAGAGTAGGGACCACTAACCCCTCTCGACAAAAAAAGCCGGCTTTTTTTTTAGGTAAAAGAATCCGACATTTAGTAACACTGAAAAAGACCGTACATAAAATAACAATTAACAAAGATATTTTATATTTGTGACGTGAATATAAAATGTATTAAAATTGATAACAGGGATTTAAGAAATGTTATTAAAACATCAGTTTAGTTTTTTGTAGTATTGTGTCAAATCTTCACTTATCAAGCTCCTTCAAAAGTGAGCTTTGGTTACGGCAGAAGGACGAGCCGTGTGATAGCTTTCACCTTTTTCAGGGGTTACTAACTTCTGGGAACTATTTCTACTCTTCCAAACTCTTGTAGTGTTAGGTCTTGAAATATTGATAAAGTAACTTTCAAATATAATTACGAAATTTGTTGTTTAAATTATTTTTAATTTATTACCAACATTCAGGGAATAACAGGACGTCTCCATAGTATTATAAACCCGAGTAATACAGTTACAAAAAGGATTAAACATATTTTCAGCCAAAGACATACCGGTATGTACTCTTAATGAACTAATCGAACAACAAATCATGGATTAGTACACTGATAGGAATCAAACAAGTAGGTAAATAACCATAAAAAGAAGAAATGTAAAAATAATTTATAAGAAGAATTTGCAAAACTATCATTTTTCATGCAACGGGTTCTAGTTCTTTATAAGTCAGTGGGTCTCAGCTATTCCCGAAGAGAATAACATAGCAGTGGCCGAAAAATGAGAGCTGTTTAGTAATCGAAGTGCGGGAAGAGAGCCTGGGGTGTAGGCGAGGGCGGGTGAGGGCAGGGACGGAGCGTGAGCGGTGGCGCCAGTTTTTAGAGCGCGGCTCGTAACTTGCGGCGCGGCGATGGAAGCGCCGCCGCGGCCGCAGCCGTGGTGGCGGTGGCGGTAGTGGCAGTCGCGGTTGACGGTGGCGATTGAGTCGAGAATCGCGGTGGTAGCGGCGGTAGAGGTAACGGAGGAGTCGGAGGCGGGGTTGGTTGTGGAAGTGGCGGCGTAGGAGGTAGTAGGGCGGTAGCGGAGGCAATGAGCAAGCCTCTTCTTGCTGGCGCCCCTCCTTGCGTCGTGTTGCGCTCTTTGGGACTTCACGTAAAGTTGAGTGAAGACTCAATCGGCGCAGACGCATTACCATACAATCCGACGCGCCGCCACCCGTTGCCCGGCCAGCGGATGGTCTTCCGAGGGACGTACGGGACAGCGGAGAGGGCAATGGAGTAACGGACGGAGAGAGGGGCGGAGGGAGGAATGAATGGACGGACGGACGGGAAGAACAACGACCGGGGTGACGGTAGAGATGGCGGATTATTAGACGAACGGGGTGATGGACTAAGGGACGGCCAGAAAGACGACCGAGGGGACCGACTAAGGTATGGACGGGGTGACGGATTAAGAGACGAAAGAGGTGACGACCTAAGGGACGGATTGGATGGAGGATTAATTGACGAATGGGGTGACGGCCTAAGGGACGGTCGGAGAGACGGACGGAGGGACGGTCGGCGAGTCGGGTTAAGAGACAAGGGACGGTCGGAGGGACGGCCGGGTTGATGGCCGGAGGGACGGACGGGGTGGACTAAGGAACGGACAGGGAGGCGGATTAAGAGACGACGGACTAAGGGACGACCGCTTGGGCCGACGGCGTCATGGACGAAGGGACAGGAGCTCTCGCAGGGACCCCGCTCAGGATTTCAGTTCAGAAGAACCTGAGCCTTCGCGATGTACACTTTTGTTGCCGAGAGAAGGCTATCGGCTCAGGATTTATACGTATTAACATTGCATTGTATAACTGCATGCACTTTCTGCTTGAATGTGCTACCTGCGACGCGACGTTCATATTCCAGATAATTACTATAAGATGAAGATACGCAAATATTTTTTACATCTTTCTGCAAGTGTTACTGTATTTATTTATTCTATTAGTTATGTCGAATTCTATTTCTTTGCTAAATTTTTATTATTCTTTTTTAAAATTTATATTTTAAATTATTTCTTACCTAATTACACGCTAAACTGCCACCGAGGATATGCGTATTTGCAACAATAAATTATTACAAGCTAGACACATGTGAAAACTGCGCTCTTTGTAAATAATTGTTAAAAAGTGGACATTTACTTCATAGTAGAACACAACTTCCAACAGCCAGCCCCTCATCTGGGCGTTAAGAGTTAGGGTTAGGCTTGGTATTGTGAGGGAGTAATTATTATATTGCAGCAAACCTTATTTAACACGAATTAACAAATTCCAAGGGAGCAGAGGAATCGGTATTCACGTTATTAAAAGTTCGTGTTACCCGATTAATATGTATTTCCATATTAATATATTTTTTTACCAAGACCCAAATTTCGTTCGTGTTAGACACAATTAATGTTAATCGAGTACATGCTATATGTTGAGTTTAAATTGCACAAAAAATCAAACGGTGCCTTTAATTTTATCGTGAAAGATTATTTCTGTATTTCTTTCTCATCTGAATTTTATAAAGATTTCGAGTTAGTGCGCCCAAGGGTCCCTTACACATGCTGCAAGTAGGGATCCTCAGAAAAGCTTTATCTCCAAAAATATAATAGGTTAAAAAATCTCATTTCGTAGATTCACACATAAATCGGACCCCAGTTGTCCCCGCCTGCTTCTCATCATTTTCCCACCTGTACCTCAAATCTCGAGTTTTTAGAACTCAGTTGGCCCCACCAAAACTTGAGTTTCTTTGGGACACTAAAACTTAGTTTTAAAGGTGAAGAACGCTTCGTTTCCGAGCTTTGCGCGATTAAAATGTGTGATGACGTAATCTGATTTTCATGCTACAAAGAGCAACATTAAATTTGTTCAACTTAAATCTGTTCGATGCAGAACTGGACAGTAATTTTCTATCCGTCAATGGCACACTTAAAAGTTTTGTATCAATGCTTTCCTATAAATTGTCAAGAAACCGCATCTATCCTTTGCGTATTGTAGTATATAGAGAGAATAGTTCTCCCTATTATTAAAATCTTGAAATTGATCAAATCACAAATTCTGACAAATGAAAAGTTTTGAATGTATTGACGGCGCGATTTTCAAAGGCAACAAGATCGAAAAGTGAAAATGGTCATTATTAAAAATTAATATTATCATAGGGTTGATGAAAACGTTTTGCCGAGAAGTAATCAGTTTAATTGGTCAAATAATAAATTCAAAATCGATTTGTTTTGAATCCCTCCTCCTTAAACACGATATCTGCGAATGTAATCAAATAAAACGTTAGTTAAATTTAAAAGGACACAACAATATTTAAATTCATTACTTTTTTACACCTCGGTGTTTTCCTAAACTGCACAATGCATTTATCACCCTGGAATTGCAAATGTGGATCGCCTCTTATCTTGAGCGTGTGGGAGAGCATTTTTGCACTCGCCTAAATACAGCGTCATCCATTCTGCCGCCCCCTCTCCATTTGCCCGGCGGGTGCCATTAGGACTAAATGACGACAGAGAAATTAAAAGCGCAATTTGATGGATAAAAAACGCTCTAGTCAATAGAAACGAGATTACGGAGGGATCCGGTACGGGATCAAAGAGAGATCGAACAAGAAGAGTAACCGTAATGGGACACATAATACGAACATACATTAAAATAAAAGAGCAAAGACTTTCGGTAGTTCGTCCATTGGAGAAGCACTTCAACGACAAAACACAAGTTTCTCGGGTACATTAATGTCTCGTAGATTGGTAAAATTGTTTAGAAGCAATGACCATATCTAAGTTTCATTATTTGTATTATTATTTATGATATACTCTATTAAATAATTACATGATCGGAATGGCGTAGACTTTGGGTAGTATGGTTTAGTTATTACAAAACCTAAAAACTACTTTTCTGGTATGCTGCTCCCTGTTGTATATTTCCGAAGTTGTTAAAATCGCTTCAAAGTTGTAGGACAAAGGATTCGTCGAGCAAAAAATTACTAAAAAGCAACTACTGCCATCTCCAGGCGAAAAATAATCTTAAACTTCAAAGTACATTGATGAAGTCTGTGTGATTATTGATCTTATTGTCCTGGGAATATTGTTCATGGACTCGGGTGGCGTATTTTTAGGGTATCTAATTGGGTTGGAGCGTGTTCTTAAAAATATTTTCAGAAAAGCGTGAAGGGGGAAGGTAGGGAAGTTCGAAACTTGCGCTTATCAGGAAGATGCTTTATTCCTTATATTTTCTTTCTTCAATGGCAATTTCAATTTTTTAAAAAGATGTCCATGCAAGGAAAAGGTTGGAAACCGCTGATGTAGAGAGTGAGAAATAACTACGGGCCTAAACACTCTACTGGGTTAATTAAAAAAAAAAACGTATGCTTTGGCATTTATGCATCATCAGCATTAAAATTCTAGGGGAATAAAACTTAGGAGTTGGGCACTTGACATTGCCACGCATTAGGGCCACAGGCATGTCGTTGCCAGCCCAAGAACCAGAAGCGACACGCTTGTGGTAGCCCATAAGACAATGTTGCCTGATATGCAATTCATATCCAGAATACAGATTACAAACGAAAGAAACTATCAGGATGCAATTAATACATTAACGTAAATGCATGTAACACACCAAGAAGACACAATAACCTGCAATAGGAGTGATGTGCTGGGTGACTTTCAACTATCGCTGACCTACGCAATAGAGCTGTTATAGATTCCGTAATGAGTTTTGACAACTTTTTTGTAAATCATAGAAACTTGAGAGTTTCGACTGGGTAACGGAATACTCTATCCTTCATAAGTTCTTCGTAGCACTCAAGAACTTAAAAAAATAATTCAAGTGTAGACATATGGATATTTTATTTTATTTGTGTACTGATTCTACTTTACCCCTTTCTTATGCTTTTTTTCACTTCATTGTGATTTTTATTATTACTTAACTGAAGTTAATAAGTAAATAGTGGTAGACAAAACAAATAAAATCCAGCACCAACAAAGCTTCTCGGCGGTTTATCCCAGAAACGCCACCGCCCTTTCGCGCATGGGACTCTTTCGCGATCGCCCTGCGCCCGCCACGCGCAGGTCACGTGGCACGATAACCAGCCACCGGTCGCTCGTCCGCCCGCACGGTTATTAGCAGCCCCCGCCCCCTCTCATTCCCCTCCCACCTTCCCCTTCCCCTCCACCAACTCCCCCTCCCCCGGCAACGCTCGTTAGCGGATGCGACGGCGGACGTGCGTGGCGCCCGATGCCGATCCCCCTCCCCGCCCGACCGTCGCAGGAATCATGTAGTGGTCAGATTGTACTTCGCGAAGTCCGTGCGCCATCTCAACGAGTTTGGCGCAGCAAAAAAGGCACCCGAGACGCGGCTTCACACAGGTTATGATCATCTTTCATCATTCCGGAAGCTTTCATTTAGATTAACCATTGCAGGGGAGTGATTTCAACAGCTTTATATTGACAACCGTAATCACCCATATTTGTGATTTAATTTAACCCTCCGGCGGGCGCGTAGCGGCAGTCACTGCCACATTCTTACATTTTTGTTGATTTCTTGTAAATAATTGGTGTCACACATATGATCTCTTGGATATTCTTCATTCATTATATTTTCAACCGGATGACACTCAACGATTTTAGATACTGCCGAACGACCGTTATTCATTAGTTATTCGAACTCTGTAACGGTTGCGGCACTCCGTATCGCATGCGCTTTGTCATGTAAGTATAATATTTGCCTATTTTATCCATTAGAATCCTAACTGCTGTATCGTTATTGAGCTTTATGACACAGATTTTGGAGTGCTGACTACTAATTCAAATTAAAATGCCTTGTTTCCGAAGAAACGTTAGAAGGCACATTTGTACCATATTCATTCCCCACATGTAACACGTACCAAGCCACGAAGGGAGCGAGTGATGGATCAGATTCTTATTAATATTGTTATTTCGTTTGGTATTTAGTTAGTTATAATGAAATAAAATGTATAAAAACATAAAGAATATTTCTGTCACATTCAATAACAAAAGTAATAACTATTGACTCGAAAATCGAAGTTGATAAATGCGGTACGGAGTGCCGCACGCGCCTGCTGGTGGGAAATGTTGGGACGCGCCCGCCGGAGGGTTAATGAGCTTACATTTTCATAACAATTTGTGTATCGTAACTTGAAAATAAAATAATACTCGCATTGAAATGTGGATTTCAGAAAATGTTTAACTGGTATTAATGCAACTGAATTAGAATTTCGAACAGTTAATAATAATTAGAATCAATTAGTAACCCTGAACGGCTTCTTAGAATTTGTAGAAATGTCAAATATTCTAGATGTTTCTCTCTGAATTTTTCTCTTGCTACATTGTTCATTGGCTTTCTCGGATTTATTTTCTTTGTTCAGTCTATGAGTAATATAGTTTCCCACTCATGTGGAATTATTGGAATGCAAATTAAATGGTACATATTCCTTGAAATTACTTTTTGAAAATAAAGATTTCTGCAAATGCAGATACTCAGAACATAAACCTCATTACAGAAATGACAGAACAAAGTCTAGTTTTCTTTTCTGTGACATGACTCCATGGGGCTGCAGCATAGGAAAAGAAAAAGAGTGAAGGTATTGTAATGGGGAGATAGGAATGGGTGTGATACATTACTAAGCTTAACCTGGGTCTTTAGAGCAATGAATATTATCAATTTTTATCGTGATGACTCCATCTTATTACTTACTAACCATGGATCATTATCAATACGTTAAATTGATACTTTTCTGCGCTCACGCTCCGTTATATACAGATTAATCTATTTATAGAATTCCACTGTCAGATATGTATAACTAGATATTATTAAGTTAGTTGTGTAACTAATATATTGCTAATTATTATTGTTTTTTACGGCAGCAAATAACAAATGACCTTTCATTTGTACGTTTACAATAACCCCACATAATCACGTTACTTGGATAGCAACGCGACTTTTGAGAAAGATCACTGCGCCACAGAGACTACGGCATTCGGTTCTGTTTAAATATAGTGACTTCCTAAAGTCGGGAGCTGGAAGAAGAGAAGTATACTGTAATGCAATGGGGAGCTTCATACCAAAATTTAAGTAGTAAAGAAGCTCCCGATTGGATAACCGCGTCATAGATTACAAGTGCCAAAATTCACTATATTTAAATCTGATACTAGTATTCGTGCCGATGGTGTGCTCTTGGGCTCTCCAACGATCAGACAGCGAGTTCTTGGGTATTGGACTGCGCGTGCTGAGCCCCCAGCAGCGCCCCTGGCGGCCACGCAGCCAACCCTCGCGGTCACACTGACCCTTCGCCCCTCGCGCGAGTTAAATGGCGGATCCTGCAATCAAGCCGTTAGTGCGTCGACGCCGCGCCACCACCGAGACGGGATGCAGCGCGGCGCGCGCTTCATCTGGAAGCCTGCCATTGTTCGCAATCAGCTCTGGTTGCGTACGCCGATCATTTTCTAATAACGAGATGTGTCATCACTTACGCCAACTTGCGTTGGAAAGGGCCCGCGCACTCACGTCGGTCTTGCTTTCGATTGGCTTCGCTGCCTGAAACATCCCAGTTTTCACACAACGCGGAACGGATAGTGGTCCAGTATTAGTGGCTTGCAGCTGCAGAAATTCAAAATCACACAAAATGGCAAAAAGTAGCATCAATGCTGCACAAGTACAACTAATAAAATTCTCTCGTATAACACTGCAACAAATTAAATATTTTTATTGTTTGATAAGTGATTTCGGGCGCGTCAGCCGCTAACGCCATTAGACCCGTAAATGGAGTGTATGTATTATAGAGTAAATCAATTATCGCGAGAGGTGGCGGTGATCTCTCCCTCTTGATTGCGATATCCGGCGCCGACCTACACATCGGTTCGCTAGGTTTTCCTCAACCAGGTTTCTCCCACCAGCGGGGCATCGCCCCAGCCCCCACAAACTCTAAGCTCCCGACTGGTCTCCCGACATGTGTGGTAGTGTAGTGTATGTATGTAAGGGTTGAGGATAGGACAAGGAAGGAAAGATGGCGCTGTCCGAGGCCCGTTTGCTAGGACACTGCCCCGGAATTCGCCTGGTGGTGATCGGAGAAACCATGTGCAACTACCGATCAAAGTAGCCGGACGCTAGAATCCTCCTCCAGACAAACCGGGAGAGTTGGCTCAGTGCATCAACCTGATGTCACTGCAGTCCCTCTGACCGGAAGATCCTAGGTCCGAGTCCCGACGGCGGCAGGATTTTCGACACTAGCTTGTCAGCTAGGTCGAATTCAGTCGCTGTCTGGAGGAGAATTCTAGCGGCCGGCTGTTCTGATCGGTAGTTTTCGTGGTTTCTCCGATCAACACAGGCGAATGCCGGAGCAGTACCTTAACAAACGGGCCACAGACCGCGCGCGATCTTCCCTTCCTCTTCCTTGTCCTCTCCTCTTAAACACACACTTACACTAACATGCACTACACTACCACACATGCCGGGAGACCGGTCGGGAGCTTTCAGCTTGTCCCGGCTGGGGCGGTGCCCCGCTGGTTGGAGATACCTGGTTGAGTGGAAACCCCGCTAGATGACGGTAGGTCGACGCCAGATCTCGCCATCCAGCGGGGAAAAGATCATCGCCACCTCCCAAGAAAAAATACGCACCACACTTACGGACGTTGGACTAGTGACCAACGTAGTTAACGCGCCCGGAAACGTCAATCAATCTTCCAGACAAGGGATAAATTCGACCGAGTGTTGTAGTATCTAATGCCGATACTCCTCCCACCGCTGGACCTTGAACCCTAGAATCTCCCTGTCAGAGGCGCTTCAGGGACATCAGCAGATACCCTGAGCCATCTAAGCCAGTAAATATTTAAAAAAACAGTATTTCTTTAAGTATCCAGTACATCAAAAGAGTCGCTGTTTCATAAGGCAATATGTGAATTGCAAATATTTAATGGTAGGCTGCCGCATCCTTATTCTGTTGCATGACGTTAGCTGTGTTGTCAGTAATGATGCACCGAGTAAGGGTATATGCAAAACAACATAAATAAATATTTGAATTTTCCAGTAAAAATCGAAACAGTTTTATTTCTTTTGTATTTTCCCAAGAGTCTGAGTAACAACACTAGAAATACCATTAACCCATCTCTAAGGGATACAGTCTCCTTCGGCTCCCAATAAACGTTTGGGAAAGGACTTGCTCCAGAAAACCGGGCAATAATAATTGAATAAAAATAACATCATAAATGAAACCTTAATGAAAGTGTGAACTTTAATGACAAATAAGGTACTTTAGGATGATATACTGAATGTTGGAAGTAGAAAAAGGCACAAGATTGTGGAGATAATCGCAAAGACCTTGATTTTGAAACTAAAATCCAAATCTTAAGAAATAACGTAGGACACCTCTCACGTGCTAGTTTTCTTAAAAATCCTGCGTGGATTGAAAATTATAAATAGAAAAGATTCAATATTCGTGGAGTTCTGGTGGTATAAAACGCACAGATAGGGTCACGCATCCTTCTGGGCGATGTCGCACTGCAAGGAGAAGTACAAAGAGCTCGAAGGGAGACAATCATTTCAAGAGTAGCGGGATGAATAATGTAATGGAAGTACACTCGTAAAATATTTTCAAAAACGATATAAATTATGTCAAAAATAAATGAAGTACTACTGTCAATGAATGACAGTGATCAGTGTGGAAATGGAATTTTGAGGAAGGGGAAAAGATAAAAAGGTATCAACCACAATAATAGATTAAATTTTTTTTAATATGTGGAGAATTTGGTAATACACGTGTTTCGGGAGTGTTTTTCTCATCATCAGTGACTCCAAGTAACACTGATTAAACACACATTAAGTAAATGTCAGCGTAGTGCTCCGTCCATGAATGCCGACATTTTCAAAATACGGCATCTTAAAAGTAGCCACCCTGAACAGGGCGCATACCTTCTCATTTTTTGTGAGTTTGTGAGTTCCGCTCTTGCCAGCTCTTGGAGAGGGTGGTTTGGGTTGAAGCCCTCAAGCAAATTTATCCCTTCCGTCGCCCCATTTCCGTTCCCTGCAACACGCTAATAGCCGTGGTCTTCCTTGCAGGCAGGTCCAGGTTCCGTCGATTAAGTCGCGGTCGACCGAAGCGATTTGTCGTTTAATTTGCGAGTCCGTTCTCCTTGGGAGTGTCACCCAACGTTTCTCGCGCTGTTGCTACCGCCCACCGTCCCCAACCAATTCCTACATTATTTTTATTTTCCAATATATCAATATGGCCAGGATTACATTAACACATTGTTTCGAGGCAACACGTGAGGGCTATTTACATTGCTCTAGCATCTACATGCTGCCGGAAATTCCTGTTTCAAACACAATATTGTGCTTTGGTTCGATTGCCTGTCAGTGTACAAATGTTATAATGTTCTTCTACTCTCATTGTATAATACTGTCATTTGATGGCTGAAATCATTTGCATAACGATAGTCATTTCGATACAGTTTTCATTATGATACAGGTTTTTGAACAATCACAAAGAAGTTTACAAATGAAGTATTGACACTTAATTAATCATTGAGAATAGTTTTAGCAAATTTTTCGTTCGATTGTGTACTTAAAAATTGTATTTGATGTTATATTACGCTCAATAGTTTTAATTTCTTTTAATTATTAGTATTTTTCGCGGTGTATTATTTAAAATAAAGTGGATCGTAATTTCACTTTGATACTATTTGACTAGCGCAGTACTCCCTAGCAGGGGACAGGTAAGCACAGCCACCAGCGGCAGCATGCGAGGGTAGATTTAGGTAGTCCATTGGGTGGCCTTGGCTAAATCAACTACCACGAGACTATTCATTGTAAATGTTTAACTTATAAAAGTCGTAGATAAAGTACCGTATGAAACTGGATGTAATGGATATTAATACACTCGTGTGAAGTTTACGATACTCGCTCGTTCCTCTCTCGTATTGTAATATCACACTCGTGTATTAATAACCATCATTACATCATCGTTTCATAATGTACTATTCTTTGCTTTGCAGTTGTTTTGGTAATGCGACGTACTGAGTGGAGTAAATCCAATTGGCGACGTGAGACGCCTATTCCTACTTCTCATCTTCTTCGTTTCCTTGCTTTCCGCTGCCGCGCCGTCATTTCGGCCTCTATATTTTCCCTCTCCTCATTCTCTTTCTCCTTCTTCATCTCCTTGTTTCCGCCTCTGCGTTTTCTCTCCACGACCAATCCCTCCAACAATTTCTTACCGTCAGAGTGAGAGTTTGTCGTCTTCGTCTTGATTTTGCCTTCCCCTTCTTTCCTTCTGCACAAAGTTCGAATAAATATCTGTTTTCACCTACGATACTTGTCTGGTCAACGAGCAAAAACTTTCAACTTCGCATACTTCTCCTCCCTCCGGCTGAGATAGCTCAGAGCAACATGGTTTTTTTACTGCAGAGACTCCGACCAAGAGGCCCTAGGCTTCGAGGCCAGGTGGTAACAGGTTTTCGACCCAAATAGATATCTAGGTCGAATTCAGGCGATGACCGAAGAAAAATGTTAGCAGTCGACTGCACTGATCTGTTAATTTCGGTACTTCCTTTAATCAAACCCTTGCGAATGTCGGAGAAGTACGCGCACCAGTCCGCGTGCGATTTTCTTTTGAAAATCCATGTTACTTCCTCTCACCTTATACATGCATGCTTATGCAGACGTAACGATAGACATGTCGGGAGCTTAGAGTTTGTCCCGACTGGGTCGTTGGACCTTTGCCGGAGATGCGTGAAGGGGGAAACTCCCACAAGACGACGTGTAGTTCGGCCCCAGAGATCACTTTCCAGAGAGCGAGGAACACTTAATTTCTGGGACATAACATGCACTAATACGTAGGAATATTGAACATTGCAGTTGACGCTTCTGGAAACATCACATGATCAATCAGTCAATCCTCCTCCCCCTCTCGTCGTCGTCGTGCATCGTCGCGTGTGCCTCCTACTGCGTTGCGTCGCGGCGCGGCCTCGGCTTGGCGTGGCGTCGCGCCAGCGGAAGCGCCGGTTCGCCGGAAGTCGCGCCGCACCGCAGCGCGCCCGGCCCCGCCCTGCAGAGGCTGCGCGCGTCGCCGTTGAGCGCCGCCGCCGCCCGCTGCGCAGCGCCGCCGCGGCCTCCAAGAGCTCAGGAACACGGGCGTACAGTCGACTCCGGTTATAGGGAACTTCTGGGGACCAACATTTTTGGTCCACTATATCAGAGGTTCACTATATCCTAAATTCAATAGAAAATTCAGAAGAAGCATGCTTGGAACGAAAAAAAATTGTGCAAAGATTATATAACCTAACTTACTTCTCGGGAGAAATAATTGAAGTAAATGTGCACTTGAGTGAAGTATCTACATTGTAGGCCTTCTTTCACTTTTTTCTATCTAGTTTAAAAAATACATCAAGAAATATTTTACATTTGCACAAATATTTTATCATCTATAGAAAAGAAAAAAAAAAGGAAAATTGTGACAAGCTTTGCTAACAATGAACGTTCACAAATAAATTCTATGAGAACAGGAAACTTTTCCTCTATTTTAAAAAAATATGCAAAATATGCTCCCATAATTACACGAATATGCCCCAACAGGAAAAATCGATCAAATATGCACAAATATGCTCTAACAAATTAATCTACAAAGCATCCAATTATAACCAAATGTCAAGAAATTACTCTTAGCTATGCCTTGGAGAAAATATGCAAAATCATAGAAATCATCTCCCTATTGATTAATATAGAGATATAGCAAAATTCATTTACAGCACCAACTGAATATTTTTTCTTCGTACAATTTTCATTAGCAATTTCTCTAGATCCTTCTCGAGGTCGTGCTCTCTCCATACTTGATTCTCCATCTTCCACTGTCTCTGCAGTCTTGATATCTTCAGCCTTCAATACTTCTTGCACTGTTGGGACATTGTTCCACTCTCCGATGGCTCTTTTACTCGCCTTATTACATACGAGGTACTTTTAGTAGAGGCATGGCGCAAGTGGCTAATGAAACTGATCACTGATTGAAACATTCCGGCCCGCTAGTTCAAAATTTGCGGAAACTTGATCGATTATAACGATTGGCTGAAGATATTTTTTCCAAGCTTCCTAATGTAGGAAGTTGTGGCACTGAACCAATATATTTTTTTTCGGGAGATAATTTCCAGAATATATTTCATACGTTTAGTATAGCCAAGGTTCAGTGTTCATTATAACCGAATCTTATTATGCTTATAAATAATGTAAGTGAAACGGGAAACTGAACGGGGGAAATTCCGTTCACAACAACCGAAAGTTCACTACATCCGAGTTCACTATAATCGAAGTCGACTGTATTAGGGAGTTTTTTGCACTCCTTAGCGAACAACACTATCGATCTTCTGTGCATGTGCAGATGCATGCACAAAAGTGATGGGAAACTTGAGTAGGTATGCACAGAAGATGGATTGTACTGTCTGCTACGGTGCAAAAACTTCCTAATAAGGACGTTTTGCTCAGTATACCATGCAGCAATCGGCTGCAATCTCGATCTTCTACGCATGCGTAGATGCACAAAAGTGATGCGAGACTCGATTGATTGATGATCCCGGGCGAGTCAACAGCCACGGTCATTAGACCCGTAAGTGTAGTGCATGTATATTGCGAGAGGTGGGTGTTGATCTCGAGATCCGGTGGTTGGCTGGATGGCAAGATCCGGTGCCGACTTACCCGTCGGCACGAAACTCAAACAGAACATGAGTAGAAGACCAATAAGGCTGTCGACTAGTTAACACTTCGCCGTGCAGAACTCCCTGTTGCGATGCCAGCGGGCACAGAGGCTGAGTTACGTCAGAGCAACAACTGTTATCACTAAAGCTACTCTGACCGCAAGGTTCTAGGGTTCGAGTCGTGACCGTTGTAGATTTTCCGCATAAGCTGAAGAGGTAGGTCGAATTTTACCGCGTTCTACAGAATAATTCTTGCGGATGCTGCTCTCATTTCTAATTTTCCGGGATTACTTTGCTCAATACCAAGCGAATTCTGGAGCTGACCTCTAACAAACGCGCCAATAACAGTGCGCTGTCTTTCCTTGCTCATTCTTGTCCTTTCCTCTCACCTCCCGGGATATAACATGCTTAGCACGTATGGTACTAAGGGCTATAGCAATTGAGGTCCCCGGAAACAACAATCAGTCAATTAAACATGCACGTGCTCAAAATTTTCTAAGCCCTTTGCCCCTCTATCTGTTTACATCTCGGATGTTTCCGCGCATTTGCGAAGGGATTGCCCGATTGAATTCTGTTTTCGATTTTCCAAATTCAATGAGTAAAAGAGAACTCTCTGATTCCTCAAAGATCAACTTGCGGAACAATACCAATGTTGAAAATCTTCTCTTAAAAGCTTGTGAAAACAAAAGGTTTAATATCTAATTATCATCACCTTCTTATCTTGTTCACTTTAAATATTTCTGAAGAACCTGTCACGTTCACCGTGTTTGGAAGTTCTCCCTTGATAGATGCAAGGACATCTGTTTGACTTACATTTGAATACAAACTGAACTACATACTAGTTCCCTCTTTCTCCCTCTACTAATACCAGACGAAACGTAATTGTGATACATTTTCTAGGAAGTCAAATGTGAAAAGGGATTAACTGGGAAGCGGGTCAGAGAGATGCAGTCAAATAATCCCTGCTCAGGCAACTGGATCTGTACTCAGGTGCATCTCATGGATTTTCCCGCAAGGCTTCTTTACAATTAAAAATGCAAATAATAAAGGAAAACATATCATTTATCCAGGATGTTATTTTCAAACACCATAACATGAGCTCAATCGAAAAAAAGGAACATACAATTTACCTCACAATTTAGCTAGAATATTTTTAGATAATGAGTCTTTTCTCATGACAAATCATATAAACACGCAATTGTATTATATTTAAAACTAGAATATTGTCTCTAATATATCTGATTATTCATGTATATATCTCTTTACTATTGTATATATCTTATGCGGCTGCCGAAGGCCAATGGCCAAGCTAGAATAAATAAAAAAAAATATTTTAGATAAAAGCAATGAAGACGTTCTTCTCTCGCTGGTTAGTGAGACCCGGCGCCGACTGACGCGGAGGCTTGCGGAGTATTTCTCCCTCCACGTATCTCCTCCCAGCGGGTCAACGTCCCAGCCGGGACAAGCTCTAAGCACCCGACTGCTCTCCGAACATGCGTGATAATGCAGTGCATGTAAGTGTTTGTGTGTGCGGGAGTAGGGAGAGAGTATATTTCAAGGGAGATGGAAAGATGATCGTGTGCAGATCGTGATGAGTTTCTTAAGGTATTGCCCCGGTATTCGCCTGGTATTGATGTAAAAACCACGGAAAACCATCGACCAAAGCAGCAGACTGCTAGAAATCTCCTCTAGACAGCGACGTCATTCAACCGGGCGATGTGGCTAATGTTGAAAATCCCCACCGTCAGGACTTAAACCGTGAGACCTATCGGTCAGATGCTACAGAGACAGCAGCAGGTCGGGCCCCGGGATGGTGATAGAACAATTCGGAAAATGAGATCGTTAGTGATTATTGATTACAATCTGCGTTTTGAAAAATTGGCATCCAAAAACATGGAAAGTATGACCCAGAGCCGCTTCGTGAAAGTACAAAACCCGTTCATTGTTTCCATTTTACGAAACTGAACCCTTTATTCGCCCACGGGAATTGGCGGGACCGCATGTGGTCACGTGATGACCGGGTCACTAGCGCGAATCGTCGTGGAGAGCAGAGCCGTTCAGTGGAGCTTCGCGGACTCGGTCACGGCCGCGGGTGAGCCAACGCCCCGCCACCGCGCCGCTAGCGCCTCGCGGAAACAAGCAAGAGGCGTTGCGACTGAATAAGCAAATGAGAGGAACTGGTTCTCTTTTGTACGCTGCCCCCAACCCCGCCCTCACCCCCTGCCGCTCGCCCGTTCATTTTTCTTCATTTTCTCGCTGGCGCTGACAACTGAATGCAGGACACGCGAATGAATTGCACTTCTAAATATTATGACAAGTGCTTACAAACCGTTACAACTTCCACAAGTACTTTGTATTGAATTACTCTGTGGTCCACTAAACTAGAATAATTGTTTCTCGAAATTAACAAATAGAAATATTTTAAACGATTATTTTATGAAGTAGATTTTATCAAATTCTACATTACAGATATTGTCAGCTTTGGAGAGAATTTTTGGAATATTTTCATAGACTTCCTTGTAGAGATTGTTCAATTTAGTCCCTAAAATAATCACCGCTAAATTATGATATTTACTCGCCGATTTTCATTATTCTTTTTAAACACACATCGCCCACTGTACATTTCCAAATCCTCCTACTTGCCTAGTGATTTAAAGGATCGATCGGATGTCAAAATACGGCTCTCGTAATTACCAGATGCCTCCCGATTGTAAGAAACTGGAGGTGCCGAATTGTACTACTAAAATTCATGTTACTTAAGATGAAAAATAGACGGTCTCCTACACAACTGTTTAACACTTACTTAATGATAACAAAACAAGTGTGATGACAGAGTAATTCGGAATGTAAACAATTTCTTGGGCAATCATGGAAAACTGTTGGATCGAAAATTGATCATTATCGCTCTAGTCAGCGGCTAGTTTCAATTCCCCCTGGTATACTGCGATCAAACTCTCAAGCAAAGAGAAATGTTTGAACACCATCGCGCCACATCCACATTCACCGCGTCCCGCCAAGGCAGCAGCGGTTGAGCTCCCGGGGGCCCCCGACGCAGTGTGTTAACGAGCGCGAGCGCAGCACATGCCCTTTAATCGGCGCCCGCGCCCGCGCGCGCGCAGCCGCTGCGCCGCGCAGCCGCCCAAGATTGAGGGCGGGTCCGCGGGCCTTGAGCACACAATAGAATGAGCGGGCCGCGTGCGCCGCCGCCGCGCCGAGACATGTCGGACGCGCTTCCGACGGCGCATTTGTCTCAATTAGCCCGTCTCCGCCGGCCCGCCCGGCGCCCGCCCGCCGCCCGCGCCCCGCCCTCGCCCGGCTCGCGCGCGCCCGGGGCGGCCTTGCCGGCACGCAGCGAGGCCGCGGCGGCAGACGCTCCGGCGCGCACGCACCCGCCGCGGGCCCCGGCGCCGCAGGCCGAGAGGCGGGGCGTGGCGGAGCGCTTCCGGGCAGGCGAGTGGATATGGAGGGATGGATGGATGGATAGATAGATAGGTTGGATTGGTGGATAGGCGGGCGGGCGGGCGGGCGGACAGGAGTGCGTGCAGGCGGGTGGGCGAGCGGGCGGGGAGGGTGGGTTGGACGGGCGGGTGGGAAGGGTGTGTGTGTGTGTATGTGTGGGTGGGTGGGTGGGTGGGTGGGTGGGTGGGTGGGTGGGCTGGCGGGCGGGCGGGCGGGCGGGCGGGCGGGCGGGCGGGCGGGCGGGGCCGCTGGGTGGGCAGGCGGACGGATGAGTGGTCGGTGTAGAGGGTGGGCGGATGGACACGTGAGCATATGGGTTGGTGGATGTATGGAGAGAGAGAGGTTGAATGGGTAGGTAAGTGAATAGGTGATGGGTGGACAAGCGTGTGGGTGGGTGAGCAGCTTAGGTGCACGGGAAGGGTAGGTGGGTGGATGGGCTGGCGCTTGGGTGAGTGAGTGGAGAGTTGGATGTAGGAGAGAATGGAGGAGGGGTAAGAATGAAGCGGAGAAGAAGAGAAAGGGAAGAGGAAAGATGGGGACATGACGAGGACGGACGTTACTGCGTAAGGGGTGGCAATGAAGATGGTGAGGAGCGAGCAGATGTCTCTATAGATCTGCAAACTTACTCTGTTTCAAGTTCAGAGGCTGCGCCGGTCTCTGCTACTTGGCATACATCTCTTTGGATTCGCTACTCCATTCGGGAAGATATTCAACGGTAAATGTAATTAAAGATCGAAGTTCTGAAAGGTGTCAATAAAATGTTCTTCCTGCTTATTTTCAAAATAAAATTTAATGCAATAATTTCCGAGGTTCTTGCATAACAAAGCGTATGTTTCATGCGTTTCGAAATACCGGGCAGAATTCCTACCAATATGCTTACATACATTAGAACGCTTGTAAACATATAAAATAATATTGAACAACCTTTGAGAATTTTAATCTGCATTCAGAAAAGTTTCAAGTTCCATGGACATTCCCACTTCTCTCCCTACATCTCTCGAAAACATCCGATTCTCGTCCATCATTTCTTGCGAGTTACTGTGGGAGTTCTAAGAACTTTCTCTCAAGATTGTGACTAATAATAATAATAATAACAACAATAACACGATGCCTGACGTTCGGAGAGACTCGTGACACTATATAAACCATAGAATGTTATCTTTGGTACATCTTGAGATAGATAAATCATTGCGTTGGCAAAAATTGCTGAGACTTTCGTTCACTTCAATGAAGGATTCAAGTTAGTCTCATCCAAAATTCATCAAACTACAAATAGTGGCTACAGGATTTAAAGATAAAAATGTTTGACATCGTTTCTGAGGGAGAAATACCCTATTTTTAACGAATACTTCTTAATTAAAAGTTTGATCAATGAAACCCTTTGAATATTCTCGAGCAAACATTTCAACTAATTCATGTGTAAGATTTTTTTTATCCAGCAGCTTCTTGACCTACATTTTTTTCACTTGAAAGACTACTTTCCAAGAAGTACGCTTCCAAATACTGATTAAATGAGGCGGCAAACTTTTAACGAATGAAGTATTCTTCCACTTCTTTTCTAGTAAAAAACAACAACAGGAAAGCAGTACTGTACTGTTCGAAGGCAAAAATAGAAAGGTCCACTTCCACACGGCACTGCAAGAAGTAGTGAAAACAATTGGCGGATCTCGAATGCATGACGAACTTAATGCAGAAGCGTGAAAATGAATGATGATTCGTGCACGGGTAAGACTGTGATTTTCAATTCAGCGGAAAAGCGAAATCGTGACAGCTCAGGAGAAGCCAAAGTGGAAATGACCTGTGAAAAGGCGAGGAAGTACTGGAAGTGAAAAAGTTGCATTGAGAGAGACTGGAAGGCATGACCTCCTCCCGTTATACCTACGGAGTAAAAAGAAGTGTATTTCTATACATGTTTAGTTATTAAAATCTGATTTTATTTTTTTATAATGTTCTTTAAAGATCGAAAATAAGATTGCTAACATTTGTAAAGTTACTTGATGTGAAATTGTGATTTTTATATTTGAATCACAAACAGTACTCGAGTAACCTGCGTGTTTCTAGGTGTCCCTGTATCCGTTCTCACGGTCAGGAACTGACATGTTTTCTGGATCCTTCTAGAATATTCTAAGCTAAATCTCGAAAAAACCTAATTTGTGTATTTTAAGCAACCAAAACACTTTTGGAGTGTCCATTCGATTTCTCTCAAAGAGATGAATCGGTAGATATATTTAGACGGATCGTTTTCGAATATATCGGAATAATTCAACAATAAACCGCGCTTTACGAAGTTTCTATGGCACTTACTCGCGAAACTCTGTGAATTACTATAGGGTAGACAGCGGCAGGTTTGCACCAGGTAATAGTTTTTAATTTTTTGTCGCAAAACCGGTTTAGTTTTGACAAATTTGATTGAATCAAAGACCACCACGTTTATTTGACTATCTTATAGTATTTTTTATTCCTGAATGTTTGGCTGCCTAACTTTTAGAGTCGCTCAAAGTCATGATGTCCAGATACACCATTTATGGGGTACCGGTGTAGGTTGGCCCAGAACTTCCGTGAGAGAGCAGAGTAAGAAATAAATGTAAAAATGAAACATTTTTCACTGTTCTATATTCACAAATAAATGCAAATAAGTTCTTCACCGGTTGGCCTTGTAAAACAGCCTCAGTAGGCGGTGGTTTTGGTAGTTTTAAAATTAAAAATTCAGTCTTTAATTTGATTGCTTCTGCTTCTTTTTAATACAATTTTTTTTTTTAATACTGAGTAGGTAACCTTATTTGTTTCAAGTTTCACCCAAAAGAGAACTTAAAATTACGATAGTGAAGCAAGGCAAAGTTGTGTGTATCAGGTACAAAAAAGAAAAAAATCTTTAAAAAATGAATGCATGATAACTATTTAGAAAACTAAACATCACCGGTTCGTAATAAAAAGTTGTAGCAATGTATAAGTCGTCCTTTTCGGTAGAGGAACGACGGGAAAGGAACGCTCTTCTCTGATGAGACGGGCTGTCCACCACGCAACCGCCCCGACGGACAGCGAGCTGTTTTGGCTACTTCACGAAAAGTGTAGTCGGCCTCGAAGTGGCGCCTGCACTTGTCCTGAGGCCGGAGAACCCACAAAGTTAGCCCATTGCGTTCCCATGCATTGGACTGAAACAGGGTCCTTAGCACAGTTCCTAACTAGAAATACCATGAAATGTTGAAACTTTTTGAAAATAAATGTTTCTGCGTTTGAAAATACACGTCAGAAACGTCACGAAACTTTACTTTATCAAAATTGTTGATAGTAAGGCAATGAAACCAGTAGTGACCTCTAATTCACTGGATGAAACATACAGAACGTGGGGGTTACGCTGCCTTCTGGTGGTGAAGATACGAACTAAGATAATTTCTTTTCCTGATTTTATGTTTAAAAAATAAGCTGAAAATATATATTAATATTGGCATTGCAGAGATGTAACATGAAGGGTTATTTTTTGAACAATTTGTGTCTCAGCCACGTGATAACCAATTTTTATCGAATATCTGACCGGTCCAAAAATAAATTTCAATATGTAAGTGTCCACTATTAGAATAAAATCGAAGTTTGAAGATGAATTAATAAAATATAGAACAAATATCATAAACATAATTTTCTTTAATATTTAATAAATCAAACGGGAGTTTCGATTAAAGATGCTTGTAGAGGTGACAAGAGATTTCAAAACTAAAAAAAACGAGAGCATCAAGAGCTTGATTGAAGATTTCAGCTGAAAGAGACAGATAAACAAAATTATTCCTACCCAACATTACAGAATAGAATCAATGGACTAGGAAAATATATTTCTCCAACCTCTAAAACTTATTTGAGACCGCGGTTCCAATGTCGTTGCACTGATCTAAGTAAGACTTCTTTAGGAAGTTTGTTAGGTTGTAAAAGACAAGTGACAAAGCCACGGCCTATGGCAAATACATAATCGATTTAGGAAACCGAATGCCAACCAGTTCCGGTCTTCCCTATTACCTTTCCGGCATAAAATGAATCATTTTTTCATAATAATTTTGTATCGAAACACAATTTAAAACTAAGAGTGCTGCAATAGCATCTATTTTCACGTACTATTTGAAACTATTATACAATATTATCTATTGTATTTTGTAAATACTACAGGTATCTTTCGAAAATTGAAGGAAATTGAATCATTTTTTAGGGAATGTGACCTGAGTCTTGATTTTTCCTTTAAATGGTAGGTCGTGGCCCCCTGATGTTTCATTTTGGACGGGGAAGGAGGAACCAAGTGTCAATTTATGACTAATGCAAGTAGATGCTCTAGCACAAGTCGAGAGAATATCTGAAATACAAGTTGTAGCAGAAAGAACAAAAAAAGAAGCAATTTTCGAAAATTCGGAGCACAGAATGAAAATTGAATCTATCCTTTTTCAGCGCATTTTATTTTCGTAAAATGTTTTAAGAAACAAAATTGTGGCAATTTTGGAAAAATTCCGAAAATGTTCTGGGGATTCTTACAGAGTTCCCTCACACATTAAAAGATCCGTTTCAAATTCACCTTGAATAAGGCCACATCGAAGGGACAATATCAATTTTGGAAAAAAAATTCTGTAAATGGCTTATCCACGTGTTGGCGAACGGATGGGTAGACGTTTTTGAAAATAACAGTTTTCCGGAAGGATGGACCCATAAAACACGCATTTTCGTTAAAAATTCGACATCGATTTTCTGTAACATCACATTTTTTTCTCTCCAATATACGAGATAGTAGAAAGTATTTCTCAAAATACTTTTTCATGTAACTTTTTAAGCTTGAGGGCGAATGAGCCAGGCAAATGCATAATGTTTAAATTTTTTCTTATTATGAAATTTCATTGCACAAATAAAAGTTTGAACCTAAAAGTAATCCCGGGAGGCGTCATGCATATATTAATTGCTCTGCGATGTAAAATTAATTATATTTAAACATTAAAGAAGTTACAATCTGCAAAATCATACTCTGTGAATTCATTGCATTCATTCATTACATTATTTCTTTGTTTATTTTTCAGCTTTAATCCAAATGAAACACTGTGCTTGATCGAATAATTTATGATGAGTTTCGTTGATGGGAGAAAAAATGCTGTAAATCACAGAAGAATAACCATCGCGAAAATATTACTTTATTGGAAAACACACTCCGCAGATATTCATTCAAGTATGTTGCATGTAGATGAATAACTGACATGTGATGTTTATGAGAACGAACATTTATAGATAATGAGGAAACGTTGATATATATTCATTAATTATAGAAGATAGCATTATTTTATGAAAATAATATTTACAAGAGCTGATTGTTGAAACTGTGTATTTGCTGAGAATATCTCGGTCCTATGATGAGGAAGAATTGATGGGGAAATATGACGATAATTTCTGAATGAATAACGAAAATGGAACAGACTGTGAAATAAAAGACGAGGGAAACTGGATCATACCGATAAAATCTGCCATAATACCGCGCTGTTCATTACGTACTTAGCCACATAAAATCAGGTAATATTATTTATATGCTTAACAATTATATATATATATATATATATATTCATATATATATATATATTCATATATATATATATATTCATATATATATATATATATATATATATATATATATATATAAATATAAAACGTATGTATGTATGTTCTTAGCATTTTAGGGTTGGATTAATCCAACTTTTCTCAACTAGCGGAGTTCCCCGGGCCTCGTTTTTTTTCCCTTTATTATCCACGCCTTGGACGCATGTGGCGATTATGACGTCTTTGCATCACTGTAACTAGCCTACTCGTCCTGCCTGAGCTTTTATTTTTGTGACAGAAAACTACTTTTGAGCCTGCTTGAGCCTGCTTTTGAGCAGTGAGAAAGCAACTCACACTGTTCATGAGTCAACCCAGTGGCATGTGTAATAATTACCTATTACATTAAAAAAAAATATTCCAAGAGTCGCGGCACATTGCATCGGCATCCCGAGGCGACGCCGCTCACAGCCTCGCAGTGCGCTCTGGCGGAGAGCGAAGGCATGCGCACGGATCTTGAAACTGATTCTCCATTCCCTCCGCAGGCGTATTATACTAATTCATGTACTTTTTTAAATCAGGAACATAATTTTAAAGTTTCCCTACATGATAAAGACTGAGGATCTAAAGACACAATATTTCTCGGCATACGTTCGAGGAATTTCTCGAAATATCGTTTATTCGAATTTCTTGACTTAAGTTCAGGTACACATATTCATTTAATGACTATGATGTGGAATTGCCGATCTGGATGCCCGAGGAGTCTAGAGCATAATCCGACTCATCACCTCGATCCGAAGGGTTACGGTTTCGAGTAACGCCGTGGGCATTTTGTCCCTAGTCTTTCAGTATGTGTGTTGTCGCGGATAGCCTTTTGAGGCTGCTGACCACAGATTGAGGAACCCGCAAGTGTGTCAGTGTCTAGTGTAAAGGTTAATAAGTCTCACCATGAAAGAGATAGTGTGTTCCCGGTGCGGATGGTCGAAATCGGTATTCCCTGAAGGTAGAAAAAGACCCAGAAAAAAACAACTATGAAATGAGTAAACGAAACTTGAAAGGATTCCCTAAAAATTTGCGCCATTGTATTCTTATTAGAGGCATATGGATGTAAAAGCTGCAAAAGCTGCTCAACTATTGAACATTGGGAACATTCGTATAAATAATTGGATGAAAGAAAAATTATCAAAAGGAATGACATCTACTTATAAGAGGACTTCGTGTAGACAACGTCAGATCAATGAGAGCCAGATTAATGCTTTTAGTATGTAGATAATATGAATAATATTGTCTCCATAATTATTAGCATTTAAGTCCTTCATTTGATAATTACAGAAATAACAAAATGCATTAGTATCAAATAAAAATAATAAAGAAATTCCAAATCTTGCTATACTTTATATACAGTATTCAAGGAGTTATATGCGACTGTAGCCCAGGAATTGTGCCTTAAATCTCCACTGACAACTATCGTTTCTCCTCTCACTAGAACATTATTTATCTCTGGGTTATTACCTTCAATTATGTTTCTCAGAAATGTCTGTAGAGTTCACTGTTCCAATTGTGATCATTGATTCTTCAAGAAGGACAATATGTTTTTCATGTAAAAGCTTATCTCCTTGAGAGATAGAAAACATAATATCTTCCTAATTGAGATACATTTGTTAATTACACATTTGATTATGTATTATAATTGCACCGAATAAATGACGAAATATAAATAATTTTATCAAGTGGCAGAGAAGAAAACCTCGTGGTTGATGATGTTGCTTCCACAAAAATAAAGCCTGTTCATATAATATTTTCCCAAATTTTGGAAGTTGATAACGAATCCAGTGAAAACTTTCTTGCCCTATAAGTGTTGGGGTTCTCTCAATGTTTTATCAAATTACTGAAATTATGTGTAGATATGTTATTACAGACAAATTGATATTTTCTAACAAAATGATTGAATTGCTTTAATACCTTATAAACTTTCCCTTCATAGATAGTTGCTTTAAATATTATTTTTCAAACAAACGTTTTTCGTCGTTTATGCTACACAATGCGAATTATGCTAACAGCTATATTGTGGCATTATGGCTTGTTCAACAGATTGTATGGGTAAGTTTAATTGGATGTTACCCCCTAACTAAGCAGATTGCATATTATCTTCCAATAATTAGCAATCTGAACAATCCTCAGACAATAGGAAGGTTATTATTGAGAAGTCTACTACAAATGAGTTTTGGAGGACGAATTCAATGCAGCATTCTTGAATTAGGTTTGTTCAAAGATGAAAATATTCACCGCCTGAAATAAACACAATATTTTTCGAAAATTAACAAACAGTAAAGATTGTGAAGATATCTTGGATGCCATATGTATCATATTTTAATTATCATAATTATCAATATAAGGAAAAATGGTTTTTCTGAATGAACAGATCTACTTCCTTCCGGGCGGGGACGGGCGGGGACGGGCGGGGACGGGCGGGGACGGGCGGGGACGGGCGGGGACGGGCGGGGACGGGCGGGGACGGGCGGGGACGGGCGGGGACGGGCGGGGACGGGCGGGGACGGGCGGGGACGGGCGGGGACGGGCGGGGACGGGCGGGGACGGGCGGGGACGGGCGGGGACGGGCGGGGACGGGCGGGGACGGGCGGGGACGGGCGGGGACGGGCGGGGACGGGCGGGGACGGGCGGGGACGGGCGGGGACGGGCGGGGACGGGCGGGGACGGGCGGGGACGGGCGGGGACGGGCGGGGACGGGCGGGGACGGGCGGGGACGGGCGGGGACGGGCGGGGACGGGCGGGGACGGGCGGGGACGGGCGGGGACGGGCGGGGACGGGCGGGGACGGGCGGGGACGGGCGGGGACGGGCGGGGACGGGCGGGGACGGGCGGGGACGGGCGGGGACGGGCGGGGACGGGCGGGGACGGGCGGGGACGGGCGGGGACGGGCGGGGACGGGCGGGGACGGGCGGGGACGGGCGGGGAACGGGCGGGAACGGGCGGGAACGGGCGGGAACGGGCGGGGACGGGCGGGGACGGGCGGGGACGGGCGGGGACGGGCGGGGACGGGCGGGGACGGGCGGGGACGGGCGGGGACGGGCGGGGACGGGCGGGGACGGGCGGGGACGGGCGGGGACGGGCGGGGACGGGCGGGGACGGGCGGGGACGGGCGGGGACGGGCGGGGACGGGCGGGGACGGGCGGGGACGGGCGGGGACGGGCGGGGACGGGCGGGGACGGGCGGGGACGGGCGGGGACGGGCGGGGACGGGCGGGGACGGGCGGGGACGGGCGGGGACGGACGGGGACGGGCGGGGACGGGCGGGGACGGGCGGGGACGGGCGGGGACGGGCGGGGACGGGCAGAGCGGGTGGAGGCGGAGACGCGGCCGCCGAGGCCTCTGCGGAGACGCGCCCGTTCCGCACGAGCGATCTCGGGAGCCGCGCCCCTCCCCGCCCCGCCCTGCTCCGCGCCGCGCCGCGCCGCGCAGCGCCGCCCACGCCCGCGTGCATCGCGGCGCGCAGTGCGAGGCGGCTGCGGTGGCGCAGACAATGCGGCGGCGGAGGAAGGGAGGCAGCGGGGGCGAGGGTGGTGGTGATAGAGGTAGCAGCAGCGGGGGAGGTTGCAGTGGTGTAAGAGGTAGCCGAGGCACAAACTGTGAAGCCGTGTTGGTAGATGGAGCTGTGTCGATATTGTTGATGTTGAAAGCGGAGGCAATTGAAATGGTTACTGACATGGTTTTCTAGTTCATACGCACTAAAATTATGTATCAAAGATATTAACTTCATTCAACTTTTTTCATAGCAGTTCACGTTCAATCAGGGCATTAGTTTAGTATTCCTGAATAGACTACATTTTCCTTAAAAGTTGAAATTTTAAGTGCATGACTTAAAACTGATTAAAAAATGTATTGAAATACAAAACTGTTCAATTCTAAATCCTAATAGTGTAGTGCCGTGCACTGACATGTAAATAAGCCTTGTCCACACAAAACGTAATACAACTTGCATGAAGTGCCGAGGTGTATTACCTAAAAAGTAATACTTTAATTGAAGAATAGGAGTTCATGGAGCGGGAAAAATGGATAGGAGTTGAGAATGGATAGGACTTTCGTCTGATCGCATCAGGTGCTATTAAATGTAAAATTGTGATTTGTATTTTTGGCTTAAAATAAAATTAATGCCAGTAAGGCTGACTAAAACACACGCTAAAAGTGATTTTATTTTGGTCACAGGACTGCCCCACTCGATTTATCGGCCTCACTCGCAAAATACCATGCCGCTTTTACCACTCCCATCATAAATAACAATCATATTTGTCAAAAATGGCCCATTAATTAAAAAATGAATGTGATAATCCATGAAAACATTTCAATGGAAGAGAAGCCTTTATGACAGTGTTGTCGAGGTCGATGCCACGAGAAGGAGGCCGTGGCACGAGTGCCATGACGAAATCGCCTCTCCACGTAGTTCATAACTCCGCCGCAAGAGACAACGCCATCCCTATTGTAAAACGGCGGGGTTACTAATAGTTTCGTCTACCAACACTAATGGCGCAGAGCAGCTCATGGCATGGCACGGTGCCGCGAGGCGTGCCACTGCCACCGGTAGGAGACCTTGACACCACTGCTTTAAGATAAGGGGCGAAGGCGAAGCTGGCAGCAACGGGCGTCGGCGAATGTGTCGGCAGCGGCGCAACGGGCAGTTAACGGCGACGGCATTGAGAAGCTCACAGGCAGTCAAGCCCTCCAGACAACCCTTCCACGTTTGCATCCTACACACGAATTTGCCTGCTTTTCGAGACGGAACATGACGGTCACGTCATCGGCAGATAAAGCCGCCTTTCAGGTCCTCGCCACTCGCTTCCTCACGCACTTTCAAAGCGCAGATTCTCCAAGGGCCTCTGAGCGAGGGAAGGATACATCACGGACCAAGAGTTTGCGCTCAGTTTGTGAATTCAAAATCTAATGCATAAGTCAATACCTAATGAAACTACCCCAATACCTCACAATAAACATTAAAGGTAATGTCTAACAAAGAGGTAAAAGGAATTCCGTGTAGCTCTGGGTATTGTCAGGAACATTAATGTTCATGTTTACAAGTTGCGACTGGAACAACCATTCGCTTCCGGAAGTCAAGTAAGTGGTTGCGACCTGCAGTTACTAACCTTATCACATTCAAATATTTTCCAACATAAATAAAATCATTAATTAGTAATTGTATCATTTTAATGAAGCAACTGAAAGTAAACGGGTTGATAGTAAATTGCTAGAAAATAGAAATAAGATATTTTTATCACGGCTATTTTTTATAATATTAATGTTTACTTCACAAAACATCCATGCAATAAAAATTGTCCTATTTTACTTTAACCGAAAGTGGAATTGTGCGTATTTTTCAAATGTTTGCAAAGCAGCCGCACCATTTGCCAGAGAGCAGGTTTTTCGCCTCCGCATTGAAGCAATTAGAAATTAAGTTGGGAAGGCAGGGACACTTGCGATAGGTCCATTGTGAGGGGTTGGTGGGGAGGTACACGAGAGCACGGAGGAAGAAGACGGAGGTGTAGGGTGAAGTGAGGGCGGAGGGGATGTATAGGGCTACGAATGGGAAGGGAGAAGAGAAGAGGGAACGGAGGAACGGAGAGTGGTGAAACGGTGAGTAAACGGCGCATTAAGAGGAAACTGAGTGAAGGAGTCCGAAGGAACTTTGAGGGCGAAGAAGAGGAAATGGAGGGAGGAAAGCGAAGTGTGCAGAGGCAGTTGAGGGGGTGACGGAGGCGCATAGGTTGTGAGGGAAGATGCCAACGATGGGGACGATGGGGACAAGAGGAGAGAGGCGCGCGCAAGGGTGAGGAGTGTTTAGGAGTGTGGGAGGAGGACAGGGAGTGAATGTACCCACTGGAAGTGTGGAAGTGAAGAAGCGGAAATGGAGAGAGGTGGGGACGAAGGAGGCAGGGAGGAGAGGGGGCGCGGGCGTAGGTGAGGAAAGCGGGCGTGTAGTAGTGTAGGAGATGGAGGAAAAGAGGGAGTGACAGGGTCTGAAGGAACCGAGGAAAGACAAACGGAAGTGGAGGGAGGAGAGCGCGGTGTGGATGGGGAATTATGGGGCAACTGAGGCGCAGTGGGACAGAAGGAGAGGGGGCATACGGGAAGTTGAAGAATATGGACGTGTAGGAGTGTGGGAGACGGAGGAAAGGGAGTGTATGAGCGCGAGGTAAATGAGGAAGTGAATAAGCGGAAATGAAGGAGGGTGGACTAAGGGGGTAGGAGGAGAGAGAGTGCACGCGAGGGTGAGGAAAGCGGGCCTGAAGGAGTGTGGGAGGCGGAGCAGAACGAGTGAATGGGTTCGAAGGAACTGACGAAGTGAAGGAGCGGAAATGGAGGGAGGTAAGGACGAAAGGGGGCAGAGCGGAGAGGAAGCGCAAGCGAGGGTGATGTGTAGGAGTGTGGGTGACGGAAGAGGAGAGGGAGTAAAAGGGTGTGAAGGAACCGATGAAGTACAGAAACGGAAATGGAGGGAGGAGTGCGCGGTGTGAATGTGTAGTGAAGGGAGTGACGGAGGTGCAATGACTGGAGGGATGAAGCACCGGTGAGGACGAAGAGAGCAGGGAGGTGAGGGGACGCACGCGAGTATAAAGAAAGCGAGCGTGAAGGGGGGGAGTCGGAAGTGGAGGAGAGGGAGTGAATGGATCCCAGGGAACTGAGAAGTGAAGCGCCAATTGAGGAAGTTGGGGACGAAGAAAGCAGGAACGTGTCAGAAAAGTGGATATTCAAAATAAATACTAGTATATTCAAAATAATACTTGTATTTATGCAGTGCATTAAAAGCTCCATAGTACATAGGGAACAATCAAATTCTAAACGAATTTTCTATTGAACCCTTAAAGAAATGGATCTCAAAATTATTCTTAAGATTCTATTCATCCTTACCGTCCTGCCCCGCTACTACAACATATAATCTTGGCAAAACTACGAACGATTTTCCCAGAACTAAAACTCGACATATCAAATATCTCCTTCATCCTCCATAATTTGCAATTGCATCAGACTGATTATTACTACAGACCGTTTCTTCTCACATTAAGTCAGAATAGAAACTCTTTTCTGTAAATACTCATTGTTGAATATATTCATTGTCGTTTATATTCATAGTGTTAAAATGACAAGCAGTTAATAAGAGGTCCCACTTTGGAAGACTCTCGAAAAGTTACATTTAAGTTACGAATGTAAAAATTGTTAAAAACCTTTGTAAGGCAACAACTGCCGATCAAAGGAGAATTACAATAAAAAAGAAAAATGGGCGTGTAGGTAATAACAAACGAACAACTGCTGAAGAAAGCCAATGAAACATCAATTGCAATGCAAATAAAGCGCAGAAAGTAGAACTGGATAGGACACACTTTAAAGAAACTCCGAAATTCAATTGAGAGAGAAGCACTATATTGGAACCCACAAGGGAGTAGAAGCCAACGTCGACCAAGATCACGGAGAAGAACAGTGGCAGGAGAGATCCGGGAGACTGGTATGACTTGGAAGCAAATCATACCTATTGCAGAAAATAGAGTAAGATGGTGATCCTTTGCCGAGGCCCCTGTGCTCCGAAAGGAACTAGAGGAACAAGAAGAAGAAGAAGAAGGGCGTGTAGGGGTGTGGGCGGCGGGGAGGGGGAGGGCGGTGCGGAAGGCCACCGGCGCACGTGCGGTCGCCCTGGCCCGCTGGACGGGGCGCTGAGCTGGCAGGAGCTGCTCCGCTGAATGGGCCGTTTTATTACGCGGGCGCCGCCGCCGCCGCCGCCACCATTCTCTGGCAAGAGCGCCACATTCCTCGTACATGCATTAGGCCCAGCTTTATTACAAGGCAAGGTGGCGCTTTCAACGCACGAGCTCAACGAAGCAAAATTATGGACACTAAATGAGATCATTTCTTGCCACGAAGTAGCCGCTGAATTCACTCTATTGTACTCGACGTATTTCGCAACGAAAGCGTTACAAGTGAACACCCGAAACTTTATATTATTCCTATTTAAACTAACTTTGTGATTAGTTTGAAAATGAACTAATACAATTGTGTTAATGTGCCATTACAACATTTGGCTTTGAGAGCAAGCATTGTGGTGTTTCAGCAAGTAATATTCTGCGGTGCATTAATATCTGAACACATAAATTGTGAGTTTTAAAAATATTTGCTGACCGTTGTGTCCATTTGGAATTTACAGTAATACGAGATTAAACTCTCTTATTGACGCTATAAAATGAATATGATAGGATGAGGCGATAACGTTCAGGACTCCAATTTAGAAGATAGTAACATTTAATGGATTTATGTCCTCCTGCTCGCGCAATGCGAATTGCAAAGAGTTATCCAACACCTAATACTTATTTTCATGGATGTTTATACAATACAAGGGGAATGGCAATTAGCCTGAGTGGCTGCATAAATCAAGATGTGCACACTCGCCTGTGCTCGGATCATAAAGATGCGCGCAGTGGACTCAAGATGAGGCTCTTCCACAGACGAGGGATTCCGCCGCCGGCAAAGACATAAAGGAGCGTGGTCACGGGCGGCGGGGCGAGGAACTGATGGTGCCCCAGGCGGGGGGTGACGGTACAGGTGAGGCAGGGGGAAGTGGTAGTGGACGAGGGTGGATTGATTGATTGAGATTACCAGCGCGTCAACTAGAGCGTTAGTTCCGTAAGTGTAGTGCGTGTTTTTTCATCGGGAGGTGACGGTGATCTTTCCCTCGCTGGATGCCCAGATCCGACGCCGACCTACCGTCGACTAGCGGAGTTTTCCTCCAACCAGGTATCTCCCACCAGCGGGGCACCGCCTCAGCCGGGACAAGTTCTAAGCTCCCGGCCGGTCTCCCGGTATGTGTGGTAGTGTAGTGCTTGTTAGTTTAAGTGTGTGTAAGGGGTAAGGATAGGACAAGGAAGAGGAAGAAAAGAGCACGTGCAGTGGACGTGGGTGGTGATACAGGTGAAAGAAGGGGCAGAGACGGTGGCGGGGTGGAGGTAGGGGAAGTGGTGGGGGTGGTGTCGGTGACGGGGCGCGGGCGTTATCCGAGCATTGACCGGGTCGGTTGATTGATAGAATGAATAGTGATTCCTGGCATGTCAACTGCTAATGTAATTAGTCCCGTATGTGTCGTGAATGTTTTATCGAGGGGATATGGCGGTGGTCTTCTCCTTTTGGTTTCCGAGTTCCAGCGCCGACCTACCCTTTCGTTTGCAGGATTTTTCCAACCAGGTATCTCCCACCAGCGGGCACCACTCCAGTCAAGAGAAGATCTTAGCTCTCGACTGATCTCCAGACATGTGTGATGTGTAGTGCTTGTGAGTGTGTTTGGGATGAGGAAGGGCAAGGAAGAGGAAGAAAAGATCGCGCGCGGTCCGTGGTCCGTTTGTTAGGGCACTATTGCGGCATTCGCCACTTGTTGATTGGAGAAACCACGTAAAACTACCGATCTGAACAGCCGGTTGCTAGAATTCTCCTCTCAGCAGCGACTGAACATAACCTAGCTATCTTGCTACTGCTGAAAATCCTTCCACTGTCGGGGCTCGTATCCTTGGACTTCCCGTTCAGAGGCACTGCAGCGACATTAATTGATGCCCTGAGCAACCTCGGCCGGAATGGCGTGGTCGATGCGGGAGGGGCGGTGCGAGGAGGGGCAAAGGTAGGGATTGAAACAGAAGAGAGGACGAGGGTGTAGTAGGGGCAGAAGGGGGAACAGGGCTGAAGACGTGGGGTATGATGAAAAGTGAAGGGCTGGGCAGGGGTAGAGGCGGAGTAAATCTGGACGCGAGTTTAGCGAGGGACAGTGGAGGGTGAGAAAGGAGCTGGGAGCGGGGGTCGAAGCTCTGAACTTAGCTAAGCATCGGGACTTGTCACGCCAAAACAGTAACCACGAGACATTCGGGAGCGGCTCCGGAAAATCAGGTTCAGGCCCAGACTGCCTCGGGAATTACGGAATTAGGGAATTATTGGTGTTTTAACCAACTACGAGTTTTTGAATTGGCATACATTGAAGTAGCGTATCCTTCACCCGTCTGGGATTCCAGACACTATGTTGTTGGTTATGCGTTTGACCGTTTTGCTCCTACGCGCCCGTTCTCTTTCCCACGTTTCTTGGCGGTCTCAGACTATCCCGCCGACTCCGATGACCTCTCCTCTCCTTTGCCCCGCTCGCGTCACGACTCCGATCAGCTGCAGCGACCTTTACCTACCCCATTACAGTAGACTATCGACGGTACGAGCTTCACGGGGCTGTACCAACGAAATTCCAAATCATCTAGGCACGAGAATACAGTACGCAATAACGAGTCTATCAGGTCGCATTTCTGACCCTCGATTGGAGAAGAATAATCGATCATTTATAGATCATCACCAATTAAGTTACTTTATTTATCTTTTGTGCAGAGTCGGCACAATCCTGTAATGCAAAACATTATTTTTACCCTATTTTTATCCTAAAAATATTATTTTCTGTTCGCTCTCAAGTGTGCCGCATTCATACGTTCGTACGACTGAGGTCCATTCAATCAAGAGGCTACTGTATCTGTGCTCAAGTTTTCAATAATACGTACTTCTCAGGGCTCACTTCAAAAGAATGTCACGGACGACTTTTTTAACATATTTAAACCATACTTAATCTGCAAGAAAGGGTTGGCTTATCACTGAAATACGGTTTGGAAAGGATAGCCGTTCCAGTCAGGCTAGTCTTTTCATTTGAAGGAGCACCGACTAAGCCATGATTATTACGTTAGCATTCATGTTTAAAATATATTTTACGGTTTACTAAGTTCATTACTGTTTGTTTATGGCACTGAAACAAAACACGTAATGGTATACATAACACCTTTGCGGGCCTTTCACGTTCTTTATGCCCGAGCGCGTCTTTTGAATACTTTATGCGCACTGCACTACCAGCACAACAAATAACATTCACTTTTATTAGTTCGGTATATTAAACCTAAGAAACAGGAAAATAAATAAATAAATGGCACAATTCTCAAATAATAAAAATAATTCGACAAACAAAAGATTTTTTTGAATTAATATGAAAATTGCAATTTTGGCATCAGACCATGAATTTAAATTCTCATCAATCTCTATTATTTCACTGTCACACCCATCATTAACTCTTCTCACGTATATTCACAGTTGCTCTAACCATTACTGAGTCAGTCTACTCTTCAAACCGCTCTAAGGAGATAAGAATAGCATCAATGATACATGATGCGTTTCACCACCTGGTCACAGTGGGAAGTTTAACAGATACGTGGAAATACCTTTCCTTTATTGTTTCCCTCCACCGGTAGATCCGGGTTTGATCACGAGGCAGTCAATTCTTTGAAGAGTCAAAACATAATTTATAACAATTACACGATGCCTATTTGCAATAGCAGTTCCTACTTCCACTTCCTCCTCGCCGTTTTGAGTGCTGCACCAACAGATCCCTGTTCCTCGTGCCGCTGCCGCGTCCTCCTCCTAGCAGAGAACCCACCCAGCCGTCAGACTGCACGGTCCCCGCCTCCCCACCCCTTCCCCCTCCTCTTCTCCTCCCTCGCATCACGAGGCGGAAAAGCTTTGGCCGCTGAGGCTTTTCTTGGACGCGCCGCCGCCGCCGCCGCCACGCCGCGCCGGTGCTAAGGCTTCGCGCCAGGCAATTTGGCTAATCGACTCCGCGAGTAGGCACGACTGCCGGAAAAAGACAGCGCTTTGAGCAGGAAGAGAAAACTTGACGCATCGAAAGGTTTGAGAAACGTTATGTCATCTGCTATATTAAGTCAACACTACGAGTTTTTTTCCTCTCCTTCTTCCAATATGAAGCTAATTTCGCGGACTCGCAATATTATTCATTCCTGTACTTGCTGAGCTTTCTAGAGCAGGGTATCCCAAGCTCTTTCAGAGAGGGACACACTGATAATCCTAGCAATTGTAGAAGGCCTGAAGAATTGAGTAAATACATTTGCACAGTAGAATAGAATGAATTGAACAGGAAAGCTAGAAAACGTAGAACTGATAACGACTATCAAAAATAAAATATTACATTTTGTTTATTTTTTACATTTTTAATTCATTAAACTAATACGACAAATTTAAGGTGTAACTTTTAAAACAAATCCAGTTTGTCAAACATATTTTTTCTTATTAAGAACTTTCTTAGAAACTGGGATTGGAGGGACAAAGCCATCACTATTGTACACGGGGTTATTAATAGTTTCCTTTCCCCACGCTAGTTGCTACGCAGAGAATCTCGTAGCATGCTACGGTGCCCTGAGGCGTGCCACTGCCACTGGTAGAAGACCTTGACACCCCTAATCTAATCCCTTCAGCTTCGCCGTCCCTGATTTTACTGATGCCTATTATTGGAGAATATGATCTGTAATCAACGCGAGCCGTTTGAAATGTCGTTGGTAGCCGAATCGGGCCTGCCCGTCGAAGTTAGGAGTCTTTTTTTCTAGAGGATGAGAGATAGACTATATATGATAAGGATTAAGCCTTTCACCTGATTCTCACAGTAGAAATGAGAGCGATGTGAAGGAGGAATGATCGCGCCATCTTTATGTCTCATTGTTTAAGGTAAATATTCTGCATCCTCGTAGGTCACAGGTAAGCATGAAAACGACCGATCACAGAAAAATGTGTTCTAGACCGTGGCATGGCTTGACACATCTACAAGCTGATTGCGGTCGGATGCGTTTAGTTACACATATGCCCCACATGTCGGAAGGCATCTGTAAAACAACACGGCTTTGATGCCTTTCTGCTTGGAGGTTTCCGAAAAGCCGTAGTACAGGTCAGAAGGCATCTCTCAGAAGACATTGTCCATACCCTCATCCTGTCTGAGAGCAGCTCACAGACGCCAACTGTTTTTAGTTCACATTTCTAGATAAAATCTTCAACAACAATGAGATAGCAACCTGGGCGGTAAATAGATCTCTGATATCGAAATTAATATAGACATTATTTGTCGCCGTTTCCCCTAACAAGGTATCTCCCACCAGCTGAGCACCGCCCAGCCTGGACAAGCTCTGAACTGTCGACTGGTCTCCCGACAAGTGTGTTGGTGTAGTGCCTGTGAGTGTGAGTGTGTGGGTGAGGATAAGACAAGGAAGAGGAAAGAAAGAACGCGCGGTTCTTGGCCCGTTTGTTAGAGTACTCAGGCACTCCCCTGGGGTTGATTGGAGAAAACCACGAAAAACTACCGGTCAGAGCAGTCGGCCACTATAATTCTCCTAGCTTCTCTCTATCTAGAATAGCTAGATTCGAAAATCCTCCCACTTTCGAGACTCGAACCCTAGGATCTCCGGTCAGAGGCACTGCAGTGACAAGGTGAATGGAGTAGTTCCAAAACTACTTCTATTTGTTTTAAAAAGTGCTTTTGAAAGAAAGGATTTGCACTTGTAAACTGTGTTTCAGGGTCGTACTCTGTTTCAAGTTGCCATGCCCAATGCTTCCGTGACTTCACATTCTTTTATGTATGTTTGAAACTAGACATTTCCCTATTGTTAGACGTCTATATGGCGTGTCTGTCAAAAGCTACTTGTCAAGAAAATAAAAAAAATGTGGGAAAAGACAACATTTATTGAAATCTGTCTTGCTTTCCACGTGAACTAAGGTAATGGATATGAATACAAACTAGTGGTGTGACTAACAGAACACACATTCTTGCAATATTACTATGCTATCGTTATGTAGGACGGGACACCAATATATATTTCATTAATTTCAAACAGAAATTACACGAAAACTACTAACTTTTACCAACAATTGTACATAACCTTCTTTAAAGAGGTAATTTTGTGCATCCGACTTTCTGGGAGGCAAAAATCTCAATTTTGTAGTTTTGAATTTGTTTTGCAATTTCTAAAAAACCGAGATATACCCCAAAATGGGACTATCACCATATTTTTTACCGAGACTTATTACATAAGTGCAGAAAATTTAAAGAGGGGCAGTTTTTGAAAAACACAATTTTCGTAAATTTCAAGCGCAAAAAACGCAAAAACTACTCATTTTTCCAAAACATTGTTCACTACCTTATTTAAAGAGCTAATTTTGTACAACAGACTCCATCTGTGTCAAAAATCTCTATCTTCAATTTCGTAGTTTTAAAACATTTTTTTTTATAATTTTCGAAAAATCGGGGATTTAAACGAAAATCAGACCTACACCATTCTGTTAAACGTCCTTCGCACCATTCAACAACAAAATTTAATCATTTAATCAATTTAATGGAGCTATTATTTGGACATTTTGAAAATGTCTGAGGGGTACCCAGATGCGCCTACATCAGCCAGAACGGTATCAAGAATCAACAAAACATGGATTCTGGCCACACCGCGGGTTAGGGGATTTTTTCCTAAATTTAGCAACTGGATTTATCCAGTTTTTCGTTACCAGGCTTGGCAATAAGATTTTTTGTGTCGAAAATTCGCAAAATTACATAACTTTCTCTTCTTAATAAGTTCCTTCTTAAGGACGAGAAAGTAAAAGAAATGTTCAGTTATGAAAGACGTGGAAATTACATGTTCCTAGTAGGATACACACACTAAAAGTAGTGAAAAAGAAAACGCATTACGTAATTGCAGTAACAATATACTTTTTCATCGATTCGAATGTCACGCCAAATTAATGAGTGTCACAGCCGAAAAAAAATGAAATTGGTTCCAGAGGAAATTAAATTCTAAAGGTAGATAATGACATAAATGATCGTCAATTATGTCATTAACAATTTCATATTATTTCATGTTATTGAATACGATGCACTACATAATGTACAGATCTTGTACGCTGTAATACCAGAAATTTAGAACGAGGTTATCACGCGATGAATGTTGATGCAAGTGAGATTCAAAAGATGCACCAAGAGTAAAAAGGCCGAGCCACTCTCAGTAAAATTAACTATTTCTACAAACCATTAGACGAAATCAAATTTCATTCTGAAACGAAAAGGGAAAATGACAAGAGCGTGAGACTAATTTGACTGTAAATTCTTGATTCGACACCTTCATTCAAAACCAAACTCTTTCGAGCTAAGTAAAACAGTTATTATCCCGAAGGAAATTAAATGATGACAACTTTCAATAGTGACTTGTGAACCATAGTAATCTCCCCATGGAACGGACCATTACTTATGACTATCCCGAGAAGCATGACGGCTGAAACGCCTATTAAAAAGCCATTTGTGCGGCTGACATCCTTGTCCCATCCGTCTTAAGTGGCTCCCCGTTGATGGCGCGCAGCCAGGCAATGCGGTGCAGCGCTTTATGTTAAACGCTGCACGGCCGACGCGCGTACTCTGCGTGGGCAATAAACCTCCACGCATGCGCAGTAAAGCGTCTGTTCGCGCCCCGGGGGTTGGCACTGTCGGCGACACGGTTGTGACGGTTGAGACACAGGCAAGGGCGGTGTTCCATTTGGAACTGCGTCTTCTCAGGATTCGAAATGCAACGAACTGACTCGTGTAATTTAACGCACGTATAATGTAATTTTATACATTATCTCTGTAGCAGTAATTGTAAATCCAAATAATGTAAAATTTATTTTTTAGAATTTGTATATTTTTGGCAACAAAATATGAATCAAAAACAAACCTTCAATTATCTTCACAACAAAACTTGGCAACTGCATGATTCTCCTTACATGATTCTCTTTGTACGCCAACACAAATTCAAAATACTAATTAAAAATAACATAAATTGAACTATCAGCTTCTAATTTTATATTATCACTTAAACATTATTGAAACAGATTCTCTTAAACACACACAACATTAAAAAATTATCATGCGATCAGTGCATTGTAAATGTTATAGGTACTATTTTTACTCCCTCTGAAAAACATACGCGGATCAGGACAATAAAATATAAAATAAAAAGATTTATCTGACTGGCGGAAGAACACATTCAATGGAGCGATGCAGTTCTCGAAGACGCTCAATTGTTTTTATATAACCCATATAAATAATTGACACCTAGCCTACAGACATGAGAACAGAGTGTACACGAGATGCATAACATGCATAGACAGACGCCCATTTCGACGCGGCCGCCGCCCCGACGCCTGCGACGCGCCACTTCCGGGAGCGGAAGGCTCCGGAGACGCGTTACGCAACGCAGCACGTGGGCGCCCCGACGCCACCGCCACGCCGCTCCGACGGACGGCGGCGCCTGCGACGCGACGCGACGCCGCGCCGCGCCGCGCCGCGCCGGCGGAGCGCGGGGCTTCGCTGCGGCCGCCCGCGACCCCGTGGGCTCCGCCTATTCCCGGCGCCCAACACTCCGGGTGCGCACGCGGAGGGGCAGGGCGCGGCGCCTCACGTGGGCGGCGCGTGGGCGCGCCCTGCACAGCCGCTCTGCAAGGAAACAGCCCCCGCACTCTTGTGCCTTTCTGGTGGTGGCCTGCTCCCGGTGGGGTGCTTTTTCCGCCGGACTTATTCAGCTTGACATTTTTGCCGGTTTTCAGGTCATCCTGTGGTTTCTCACTTTTGGGTCCCTGAGGGTATTACACTTCTTAATTTAGTTTTCTTACTGATTTCCTTTCAATTTTGGTAGCGTGTAAGAAGAAATGATATGACGTTCCTCCTCTCCAACAATTCATTTTCCCGGTGTCGTGCTCCGTGGTGCGTTATTGAGAATCTTTTGATGCAAGTACGTTTTTCATAGATTTTAAATTTGTCAGAAGAAAATAAATAGAAAATATAAGGATGTATATTCAATTATTTACAATCATATATAATTATTTACAATGCTAGAATTTGGTCGACTTATGTGATGTTTTGAGGCTTTTACGGGAATACTTTTTCGGCAAAGAAATAGCCCACAGCTGCGGCTGTTAGTAAAGCAGTGATGCCAGTATGCCAACACAAAATGCTGAGAAAGGGCATACGATATGATCGTGTATTAAATAAATTAAAAGAAATTTCAAATTGTTCGCATGTTCAGCAAGCAAAAAAAGTGACTTGTTATCCCTTCTTTCTGCTATGGGGTATGAAATAAATCAGATACCATCTCATAAAACTGTAGTAGAAACAACTGAAGGTAATGATCTTGATTCTGATAATATTGATGTTTATTAAGATGAATGATAATATTATTTTAATAATATTAATGTTAATTATTTTTTTATTATTAATAATTTAAACTTGTTTCAATGAAGAGGTTGATTATGAATATTAAAAAAAACATTAGTCTTAATAGTTATTTGGTCATTAACTATACCTACATTCAACTTCTTCTACATTTTTTGTCAAAACGTTCCAAATCTAAAATTAAAACCCTTATAATATTATAATAAACAATGAAATATCTTGGATTTTACCAGGAAAAACTTCTGTGACTCCCAGAAAAACTTAAAATAAAATATTTATTTCATACAATAATTATTTTAACTCCTGTAGGTTTTTTTGCTCTACTGTAAAATTTGCCCCGTTGGATTTGGTACCATTTTGGAAACAAGCTCCTCAGCGGAAGCGTGGACCGGATCTCGCCATTCAGCGGGGGACATCACCACCACTTCCCGCGGTGACTGACTCCGGGCGCGTCAACCGCTACAGTCATTAGTAAGCTGCGGATTTTGGCCTATTTGCCAATTTTTATCCTTCAATTAAAAACGCACTATTTTAGGTTACTTATTCATTTTGAAGCATTAGGTGTATTAAAACAATACTACCAATGCCTCGAATTGAGTAACCTAAAACACTGCAATTTTAATTGAAGGATAAAAATCGGCAAATAGGCAAAAATCCGCAGCTTAGTCATTAGCCCCTTACGTGTAGAGCATGGTTTTTGCTCGGGAGGTGGCGGCGACTTCTCTCTTCCCCTGCTGGATGGAGAGATCCGGCGTCGACCTACCGTCGATTAGCGAGATTTTCCCAACCCGGTATCTCCCACCAGCGGGGCACCGCTCTAAGCGGAACAAGCTCTAAGCTCCCGATCGGTCTCCGGCATGTGTGGTAGTGTAATGCATGTAAGAATGTGTAAGTAAGAAGTAGGATAGGACAGGAAGGAAAGATAGTGCGCATTCCGTGGTCCGTTTGTAGGGTGCTGCTCCGGCATTCGTCTGCTGTTGATCGGAGAAACAACGGCAAACTACACGTCAGAGAAGCCGACCTCCAGACAGCGACTGAACTTGACCTAGCAATATAGCTAGTATCGAAAACTCTGCCACCGTCGGGACTCGATCCTAGTACCTCCCGGTTAGTGTCACTGCAGTGACAGCTGATCCTCTGAGACACCTCTCCCAATTAGCGGGGGAAGATCACCGCCCCTTCCTGCGAAAAAACGCGAGGAGGCGGTCGCGGGGGAGGAGAGGTGGGTGCTTTCAAATGTGGACGCCACTGGTTCCTCCCCTTCAACTCCCCAGCTACTGCGTATATCTTCGAGGTCAGAGAGCTGATTTAAATTCGGTTTAGACACTTCTGAAACCTGTCAGCTACGTGAGACACGATAAAAAAAAGTTATGAAAAAATAGGTATTGCACTAGGTAAAGATATTAATTTAGTGTTTTTGCAATATGTATTCCCCGATAGGAAAACATTTTAGTCCAAAGGGTTGAAATACGTGACAAAATGACACCCAGGGGCCAGTTATAAGCCATAAATTGAACTACTCGTATTTGAATGAAACACTATTGGCAATATAAGAGACAGGAGACAAAAATCTATAGTTTCAAAGAAACTACAATATTGAGGGTTATCTTCATTTAAGCCCGAGCCCCTCCATTTCATAATTTTTATTTTTACTAATTACATTAAAATTAATTCCCTTGTGAAATTATATGAAGAATAATTAAATTATTTGCTTGGTCACGTAAAGGAAACAAATTGTATCCGATACAATGTTATGCTGCAGAATAGTTATGCCAGTAGATAATAAAAAAGAGTATATAAAATTTAAAACCATGAAACTTTGTGAATTACGTTTCGTTCTTTTTTTTTTACTTCGTCGCTTTTCAACTACTAAGGTCAAATAGCGGCCACTGTCAGTAACATGGGGGTAACGTGGAGGAACTCGTACGGACATACAAACATCCATGCCCCGAGAGGGGTTCAAACCCGCGACCCTTCAGGCACGAGGCAGATGCGGCTCGTGCAACCTCGGCTATCCAGGCAAAAATGTTTACGAAAACATCACGCGAGTTTCCCAGGCGGGCACCCTTCCAAATACTAACCGTACCCGTCGCTGCTTAACTTTGATGATCCAATGGGAACCGGTGCTTTCAACGTAGTATGACGTTGGTTGTTAAAATCTTGTTTTTTATTTTATCAAAATTAAACATTTGAATCAAGTTTTAGATTGCATTTGAACAAATCAAATATTAAGAGTATTTTAAATCAAGAGAATAATAAATGACATTTTGGTTCTACTGTCTGACATCCAACTCATTTTTTTTTCACGTATTACATCATTAATCTCAGTGATCCCATTACATTCCTGTAAAATATTATACACATTCTGATAATTACCCTTATGTACAATACAAATATGTGACTTTGCTACAATGTGACTGCTTATCGTATGCAATTTACATTTTAATAATCAGATTATTCAAAGCGGTCTTAAATAATTCTTCAGATAACATGAATTTATTCTGGAAGCAAAACAGTACGCCAAATTTGTTCTTTGGAAGCTTTTTTACTTGGACAAGATTTTAGTCGAATAAAGATCTTTTGACATGATGTGCGCTAGATTGGGTAACGCTGGACAAATCTCTCGAAAAAGAGCAGTTTCTAAATTTAATTAATTCTTTTCACTTACGTTTTGTGTGTACATGTAAATGAATTTACATGTAAGGTACCCACACAATCTAGAGTTAAATCCAAGAAAGGAATAAAGAAATCATAATTAACAAATCCAAAACTGGATATATGATAATAAATGATTTCAGCGACCGAGATGCACAAACCCTTACAATAATCGGTAACTTTAACACTGACACATTATAATACATGCATACCTAGATTATTTACCAAAAGTAAATAATACAATTTGCTATAGCAGGAACATTACAATTTTACAATATTTTTTTGCTGCAGGAACCGTAGGACTCGGACCTTAATGCTTTTGATACAAATGACAAATAAAATGTATTTTTCTCAAAGCTTTCTCTTCACTTTAATGCCTGCTTTGATCTTAAAAAGAAAAAAATAAACATTTCACGGAAAAGCAACACATGATATGACTACTTGCTTCTTGTTGCACGAGTGTATCACCTGTTTCGCGCACTTCTTACGTACCTTACTGTCTTGGATATTTTATTTAAGCACTGTTTTATGTTAAAAATGCTTAATTGTTTGAGGATTTGTGAATAGGACAGGAGGCTTTAATGATCCGTCTTAATATTTTGTTTTCTATAATTTGTAGTTTCGGTTAATGAGGGTTTGTTGAGCCTCCCAATGCGGGGAATACGTAAGTCAGCGGCTGTGCATGCGAAAGGCAGTGACACGAATAACCTCACACTCCATTTTTAAAGAGTGCCTAGCTTTTATTTATTAGGGGGTATGGTTTAGTTATTTAAAAGCGTAGGTTTTTCTTTGCAACGACGGTTACAGTTTTTCACGTTAATATTTTAAATGAATTCCTGATGGACCGGTGATTTTCCAAAAACCTGTTGTATTGTTAATATTGTTAAAAGTGGGTGGTTTTACGACTTTTTAGAAAAAAACTTTTGACTTGAAATTAATTCGTATTCATTTTAATGCTAGACTTTTATGAACAATGAACTAATTTATAGAGATTATTTCATAGATTTTCCTGTGCAATATTGCCTTCTTCGTGGGTTAAGAGGAGGGGTTCCAAAAGCGCGAATTCTCAAATAAACAATTCCGAAAATGAGAAAGGTACGTATATTTTCAAGAGAGTTGGTGGCAGTGGCGATTCGTGAGAAATTCCAGTTGCGATTATATTTACATTTGATGACGTATAATTTATTCTAGTTTTTGACAGTCTACGTGTAAGAAACATGCTCATTATATCTTGTAGTGATGTCTTTTGACAGGTTTGTTTTTTTAGCCCTACTTAGTCGCAGTTAAAGGTTTTAGTTACTACATTTATAAATAGAGCCAAAGAGTGTATTTTCACATGAAACCCTTCTGCGATGTATATCCTACTACTCTTAATATTTGCAGTTCAGTAGAATGGTTTGACCTGAAACTGAACTGGTAATCTAGAATGGCCTTAGTGAATTTTTGAAATTTATTTATTTGGTACTACTGATGAAGCCTCTTATTACTTCTACGTTCTTAATTTACCTGAAGATCTCTTTTTTTTCATCTCTAAAATGCAAACTGTTAATTTTGGGAACAGAGAAAACCATGCTTTTATGCAACAGTAAATTCAATAACAAAGTGGGCAGAGGAAAGACACATTTCATCAGTCGATGCAATAACAGTCTGGGACAGCAATGGGACACTTTGATTTTATCGTAATACCAATAATGACTACAACCCGCGAGCAAAATTTAGTAGATAAGCTTGGTACACGTTCATTACAGCAGCGGCCCGCATTCTTTCCCAGCCACCTGTTGCCGCGCGTTGAGGAAAAAGTATATTAATCATAGGCGAGATGCAGCGAAGAGAGCAATGAAATGTTTTGGAAATACATTAAAAATATAGGAATGGAGCATTATCGTCTTATTGTGTGCACTTACATTAAAATTTATAGAACTTCGAGATTTACAGAACTACGAAACAAGAATTGTTAATCACAATTATTGCGAGTCGTGTGATTTGTGTGTCTGGAGAATAACGTTACTACATATTTGGTGCGATATATTTTTCATGCATTTTATTTGAATTCAACTTAACGATTTTGCAGGAAAACGTATCTCAATAAATTATTGTAATAAATTAAGGGTTGATGTAATGATTATGGCTACAAAAGTACTGATCTAAAATCTTTTATTTGCCAACAAATTTCAATCGACAGAAAAATGCTTTCAATTAAAATGTCATTATTAAATAAATAACAAAACCCAGCAAACTTCTGTCAATGAATTCTCTCGTCAAATACTAAGACCTGTAAGTTCTTTTCCCCCAAATTTTGTAGAATTTCTTCAATTCAGATAGTTTTGGGACAGACTCTCTTCATTGAGATGAAAATCATTCTACAATTTTCTTGAGTAATAAATTTTCCTTCATTCTATACACAAAGCCATTATAATATAATTATATTTATTTGATAAATTCTAAAAATGTATGCTCCTAATTTACTTTTGGCTTTGCGATAATTCATTTCATATTCAATTAACGACAGTATTTTGTATTTCCGGGCCCGTCAATTATTAGGAGTTTAGATCCGCGAGTGTTGCAGATATAAATCCAGGATATTGCGAAGTTCCCTCCGCCCCCGCTGGAAATTAGATTCGAGGCCGATCTGTAGGAGAACTTGCGGGATTTTCCACCACCAGATATCTCCCCCAGACGGGTCTAAGTTCTCAAATCTCGACTCGTCTTCCGACATGTTCGGTAGTGAAGGCCATGTAAGTGTGGGTGTATATAGAGGAGGAGATGTGGAAGAGAGGGTAAGATCGCGCCGATCTTCACCTGATCATTTAGGTAATGCTCAGGTATTCGTCCCTTTGCAGTGATCGAAGAAACCTCAGAAAACTAGCGGGCAAACTATCCAGCAGCTAGAAATCTCTGCGGTGGAATTCGATCTATTGAGATACAGTCTATCCGACGGGAATCGAACCTTAGAACCCCGCGGTAAAAGACGTTGCTGCGGTAACGAATATTACTACTGAGCCGCATCTGCTGTTATGTTCAATTTAGTATATCTTCTGACTGTTCCCAAAAAACATTGTCCTAGAATATAGCAAAGTATTGGCTTCATTCAGCCTATCCTGAGGAATGTTCATTCAACACTGCTTGTGACCGAAATTCAATAATTTCGAAAGAAATACTTGCGGCTACACCTTTCATGCTCAAAACGTCCGAAAAATGGGATGATGGGGATTTTCTTATTCCGTAATCATTGAAATCCCTCGTCAAACATTGAATGTGTCGTTCGTCATCTACACTATCAATTTTAGTTGTCCCTTAATGTACTACGCGGTAAACGTGATTATTCCATTTACGATATTTGTACTCGTGTATTGTTGTATGTAATTCATGTGTTGACAGGTACACAATCCCTTGCCAAAATATTTGTTCTCAATCCCTATCAAATAAACTGTGGATTAACCCAGATAATCGCAGAGCCGATGATCTCGGCTAGTATGTACAAAATAAGATTTGATAAGATGTAAAATGTTAATGTTTTTTACCAAAATATGCGAATTTATAGTGTAGGTAGATAGACAAACATAAAATTACTTCCGTGCATTGAACATTTCATAACATAATTTTTATAAGGAAGGTATTTAAAAAAAGGGCTATGATGTAAATAAAAACAAGAACTTTTCCAGCTTATAACTTTAAAAGGGTTAATATTACAACAAAACCTTATATAAACTTCTTTGTAGGAAATTTATTCTTTGAAGTTAATTTTGTATACAGCATAATCTTCGATAGAATTGATAGTTATGGAGATATATGCAAAAAACATATAAAACCAATTTAAACAGTCCCCCCTCCCCTGCTCACCCCTCGCATTTCAAACTTTTTAGTATAATGTGCGGTAGGTGCCAACGAACAATCATGTGAAATTTCAAAACTCTCGGATTTTTTTCTTTCGATTGTTAGTTTTTGGTCAAATTTCACTGGGCTAATGTCAGATGAAGGGAGTACGAAATTAGGCAACCCCCAACACAATACTGATTTTGGAGGACAAGCCGTCAACACGAGCTACTTCATAAGTTGTGTCGAATTAAATTGTTCTTCCTTAATGGTTGGATGCCTAAACTGTAGAAAAGACATTAATTAAATACTGAAATGCAACATTCCGTGTCTCACGTCTTTGACATGACTGAAGGTCACTGTGGACGTCACAAATCAAAAAACGAAGGTTCGAGTTCGACGGGAAATATGGCTGTGGGGTTGTGGAGGCGTGGCGGGAAGTGCGCGAAACCTGGGCAATCATCTAGCCTCGGGATGCCAGGAAGCTGCCGACTAGACGCCTCGGCACAGGGGAGTCCGTCAGCCAGAGTTCCTCAATATGACCTGGGCGCGCTGCAGTGCACTGCGCTGCGTCGACGGCAACAAAGAGACGTCGCGTCGCCGCTCCGGCATCACTAGAGTTCTGCCGGGCACGCACCTTCTCTGCCAGTGGCACAGCGCTGAAGACTGTGCTCATGCGCTAAACGCCATCGAAACAATATGTTTGCCGTCGTTCTTGTTTATACTATTCTTCTTCTTCTTCTTCTTCTTAATATTATTATTATTATTATTATTATTATTATTATTATTATTAACTTTACATTTACAGGATTTCAAAAAAGATTTTATAAAAGCAATTTTTCGTTGAAAAAAGGGTACATATTCATAGATCTTTGTACATTTCCACTCTTGTAGAGGAATTACTCTAAGAAGGGACCACTTTGACAGGTTTGGAAACAAATCTACGTCATGCAGGGCGATGACATTGCGTGATATAGTGATGAAGCCATTTACAAATGAGCTAATGGTAAAGGAATGCACTGAAAAAGTGAGTGCATGGACATAATCTGCAATTATTTGCCAGCAGTTGCCAAGCAGTAACTGTCAAAGCGGTTCCTCTTTGTAGTAATATCTCTATGGCTAAATACTGACAATTCTCTTCAGAGGAAATGCATCCTTTATCTTGTAGTTGCGTTGAGCTGACACTAAGACGGACGATCAAGTCCTTTTTAGAAATTCGCTTTGTGAATTCACACGTGTTGCAATCATGACGTAGTTACTCGTACATTGTTATAGTGGCACGGAATCTCTTATGTTTTACTATGAGCTTAGTAAACTGTACCCTGTTGACACACGGATTTCTCAAAAATAAATACATAGACATCTGTCCAGGACTCACTAGTTTAATTTTCCACAAATATCACTCCATTATCAAGAATGTTTTCCGTGATACAAGAATGGAAGAGAAATTTGAACGTAAAGAGAGAACAAAATCTAGAGAATGCGGACACCTAAGAAAAAATGTTACGCGAAAAAATATTACGTTTTCTGAATTTAACTTGAATTAAATTGAATTTTACTGAATTGAATATTATTCCTCTTCGACTGTCGGTACTTTTTCGAACCCCTTGATGCTCGCTGTAGAACTGAATTCAGAACTGAATATCATGAGGTGAAGGCATTTCTAAACGGAACGGGTCAGCTATTGTTAATCGTATTGCCGTCCATGACATTCAATATTGCTCTCAGCGCAGGCGACTTTTCACTTTCCATTGTTCATCGACGCGTAGATTCTCCTCTGATGGAATAGCCGAGGGGTCATAAAGGACCGTCGGTCGCTCAGGATTCTGACTGCCGGGGCATGTGCAGCAGAGGGGCGTGGAGGGGTGTGGAGGGGAGAAGTGGGGAGAGGAGGAGACGCGCCGGAAGTGCTCCCGACGCCGCGCCGGCGGCGGGGCCGGGTTCGGCGCCCGGCGCGGGCGATCAATTTCCGGGCCGGCGGCTGTGAAATTACGGCTGCGGAGTCTGCCTGGCAGCGCCCGAGCGCCAACGAGCTGCCTCCGCCTCCGCCTCCGCCCTCGCCCCCGCCCCGCCCCACCCCCGCAATCCCCAGACGCCGCCAACAGCCTTAGCGCCACGTGGATTTGATATTTCAGATTAAGATTAATATTAAGTCATCGTCCCAATAGAGAGCTACAATATCTCATTAGCAAGTCGACTTGCTCTTTTAAACAGACATTTAAAATAAATTAGCAATTACCAGATTTAACGAAACTGAATAGCAAATTTCTTAAAGTGGTTGACGATTAATTCCGAATTTAGTCGGTCAGTAATTATGTAATGATGGCACCAAGTATGGAAAAGTAAATTGAAATCTTAGTTTTCTTTAACTAAGAATTTGCCAATAAAATAGATGAGCGAGTACATTAACATAATACGATAGTAAGATTCTTTCCAAATTTAATTTTATATCGTAGTTACGGTGGATTACAGGTTGATAAAACAAGGTACCAAAGCCATTTATTTAGCCATTCTGTATTAAGAAATCTGTTTTAAGGTCAAATATCCTAAGTAAATAAGGAATCTAGACAAAAATTCCGTGTCTTCAGAACTCTATTTTCTGACATGCTTGTCCGTAATGAACTGTGTACAACATTAGCTTAATTGAATAGTGTGGTAGGACAATGATTCTACCACCTATATTCCCCTTAATTCGCGGGAATCATGAAATTTTCCCTAGTGCGTCGGGGCGCTCTTAGGAGATGAAAAGTGCACCTTTTACTACGGTGACGTCGATTGCCCCTTTCTCTGCACCTTCGTTGTCATGCTTCAGCGCCAATCTAGGCTCTGCGATGAAGAGATAATTTTTTTATGTCAATGCCCCTTCACTGAACTATTCTACAAAGATAATTAGTTTTCACTTTGACTTTCACTGAAAATGAAATATTTAACTTTTGCTTCTTATTTGGTACCTCATGACTTTGGCTCACTTAACACATGACTTTGACACTCATCTATGCTCCGCGATGAAGAGATATTTTTTATGTCAATGCCCCTTCACTGAACTATTCTACAAAGATAATTAGTTTTCACTTTGACTTTCACTGAAAATGAAATATTAAACTTTTGCTTCTTATTTGGTACCACGTGACTTTGGCTCACTTAAGATTCAGTGTTTTTGTCAAATATGATTTACTCAAGAGTGAAACAAATTTTAATGAAATGTAGTTACTTGCATCAAGAATATAGTCCATGAGAACCATACATATTCATCAGCTGTTAATTTTCAACTGATCACAATACACAAAAAGGTTCATTCTCAATGTACGTTATTTTACATCACATTTCCATCTAACATGAATAATTGATTCACAAATTAAAATGATAAGTGAAAACTTTTCTACTGCATTACTGTTTCTGTAGAAATAGAGAGTAAACTGTGCATCAAAAACGAAAAAAATAACAATGATATTTATGTATTAGTTACCCTTTGTACTGCATAATTATGAAATATTAAATAATCCTGTAACAAGTATTGTAATTCGTTCCGGATCACCTTCCCGATCCGGTTTCTCTTGATCCATTGATTTGCAACTGAGATGTCCACATGCTTTATTCTACACTTACCTATTTGTGCACGTATCTTTCGTGGGCATTCTTTTTTTTTCAACACGGGAGGAGTGCAGTGGAGGAGAGAGCGCTTACCGATTTAGTCAAAAATACTTTTAAAACAAATCTATAGCTCTATTTCTGGATATATTTCTGGTCCTATCTGGAGCAAAAGTTTCTGGTTTTCAATGTTGCCAACTGCGCTTGTTTGTACATTTATTCACCATTCATCTAGTTATACTAAATGGAGGATAATGATTGTGGAGATTAAGAAAATATACCCAGATTAATCTTCTCCCTCACAAGTAACATACGGTTTTTTGACGATAACTAAATTACGGCCTACCTCACATCTATCATGACATTTTTCCAGTCAAGAAAACTCCTAAAAGAACGACACATGTTGCAAGGCCTGTCGGGAGCTCACTTGGTCGGAGTGAGGTGGTGCTCTGCTAGAGGGAGATAATTGGAGCTCCCAACAAGCCGCAGTGAAGGTCGGCGCCGGAATACCATTGAATATTAGTTAAATTCAGAAAACTAATACTAATTATCCAGCGGGAGAGGACCACCGTCACCTCCCTCGATAAAACATTCACTACACAAACGGGAATAATTATTATTTCAGTTAACGTGTCCGGAAACATCAATAAATTGTTTGTATATATCACATATTTTTACTTTCCCGTATACGCACGTATACGGAATTTATACGTAGTATAGGGAAAGTTAAGTAATGCTGCGCGAATAAAACCGCGGATTTTCGGCAGAAAAACTCCTATTACAGGGCCCTGGTAACCAAAAAGTGGATAAATCCAGTTGGTAAATTTAGAAAAAAATCCTCTAACACGTGCAGCCACAATTCACGTTTTATGGCTGCTTGATACCGAAAAATCGATTAATGGCAAAACGTCTGTCTGTGAGTAACGCTAGTGACTAAACCGTTCGTCGATTTTCTCCAAAATTGATATTCCCCGATCGTTCTGACTGATGTCGGGGTCCCTTGTATTTGAAACCGATATTTTAATTTTGAGGGGTACTTTACGTGAAGCCTCTGGAACATTTTTCAAATTTTTTTAAAAATTACACCAATAATTTTCACTCAATTTTGTTGTTGGGTAGTCTGAAAGTCGTTTAAGACAATGGCGCAAGTCTCATGTTCGTTGAAAACTCTGATTTTTCGAAAATTGAAAAACATAAATTTTTTTCTGCGTCTTCCTACAACTAGAATTATGAAGACACATTTTTTCTTAATGAAATATGTTCATAAAAAACAGATCTTCAAATCATGTCATGTAAAATTTTTCCAAATTATACGAAGTTGTGGAGTAATTGGGCGTCAAAATTATTCAGCAGAAGCACATTCTTATGGGCGTCTCGCACAGTTCTGTACTTTCCCCCGAAGCAGGTCCAATTGTCAGCGCACGCGTGTGCACTGGGGGAAGTGCGTAGCAAGGCCCTTTCTATAAACACGCGCGTGTATTGGCGCGCGCCGTCTCCGCATGCGCTGGCGCATTTGCATTCGATCTCGCCTCCGGATCCCCGTCCCCCGTGCGCGTGCGCTTAAATGATTCCAAACACTCTCACGTTTGCGCTAACACGCGCCCATGCAGATGCGCCGTTCTCATACGTCGGGTAATGGATGTCACTTCGTGAGTTATTCTACTCGGTGAGACGTGTGCAGCTCGTCGGTAATGAAATTCTGGGACTATCTAGTCGGATCAAGGTTGTCTTTAATAACATTTAATTAATATTATCTTTTATAAAGCACTTTCTAGGCTTCCTCGCTTGGTTGTACTGACAATATGTCAATTTCAATCAAGTTAATGACGCAAGATTGTTCGTACATTATGGCAGGAGCTCATTTTTCCAGATCATTATTTTGGTCATTAACATTATTATTATTATTACTATTATTATCATCGTTGTCATTGTTATTATCATCGAATATTTCACTAACTTCACCTTGTATACCAACATTCACTTGAGCATACCAGGTCTAGGCTCGGTCGATCTTGAGAAGACAAGTCAGGAATGAAAGTTTTTCGCTAGATAATTTCAGTCTATGGATTCTCTATCGCCAGCAAATTCCAGGAACTCTATCATCGTAAGCACTGTCTCTAATAAATATAGCCTTCTGATATTTCCTACAATTCAAATGTTAATATTAAACAAAAATATTTAACTAAATTCACATCATATAAGTCGAAAATCATCAAGGATTTTTTAAACTGTTTTTGATGATGAATTAGTAATAAACAATATACGCAAAAGATCAGCCTTGTTCAACGAACTAATGTCAGCGTTTTCCTTTATTTTCGTTAGGAGAGATGACAAAACGATTGCTGTGTACAAGCAAGCTCAAGTAGATTAAGTTTGAATGTTAGTAAGATAAACCGAGCGAAATGACTCAGGGCGTGGCGCGCTGACTTTATATTCCGGAGGCCCGGGTTCAGTCCCCGTGCCAGTCACCCTAACCAGGGTTTTCGTGGTTTCCCTCGGTCATCAAGGCGAATGCTAGGATGGTTATACCGAAAGGCCACGACCGCGAAACCGGCGTCGTCAACCCAATTCGTTTACTGCGCTCCGTGAAGACAGGAGGGTGAAGCGAATTCGAGATATCCCGGGTTCCTGGTTGGGTGACCGACCAGGAACCCCGGGATCTAACGGCGCCGAGGCCAATTGCCCTTTACGGGAAACATTGTAATGGCTAAATACAAATACAAAACATAAACCATCTGACCTCTCATAGGACAAGATGTTCTCCTTCGGATAAGTATATGATACGATATTCACAAAAACATTCTACTTTACATTGAACACTACAGAATAGAATTAAAGTTCCTATGCCAAACGATGACTAACCAAAAGATATGTGTGATAAGTAGGGATCGAATTTTAATGACCTAAATATCAGCGAAATATACAAGTATTTATGACGTACGGAACTTACTTAATTATGATGTTAAAATAATTCAAGTTATTTCAAAAACGTTTTGTAGATTTTTCATTTAAAATAAATACAAAATTTATTCCAGAAAAATTTGTATAGTACTTACATTTTGTTTTCTTTGAAATTAAACATCACTTCTTTCTAAAAGTTTAGTACGTGTCTAAAACAAACAGGAAGGACAGCACAATAAAACCTACATTTCCCCATCAGTACTGAAGAACGTCTCTCCAAACGTGCGAACAAATCCTCGGAGCTGCTCTTGGAGTATTTTACTTTCGGCATGTTAACCTTCCGGCAGGCGCGCGGCAGCACTCCGTGCTGCTTTTGTACTTTTATTGTTCTAAAAGTAGGTACTATGGAGTATGGCTATTTGATATGTCAGAGGGCTTCACTATTCTCACTTCGCACCATTCTAAACGAAACGCGGAAATCTCCGTGCCGTTGTCTTCTCCCTATCAGTCGTAAAGAAAATTTGAAAATAAAAAAAGTTTTAACTACAGCACTCAGTGCTCTACTGGGCCCACTCGTATTTTAGTATTCCAAACGAATATTTTACTTACTCAGAGTGTTCGTTTACATGTATTTTTGATCACTATAAGCAAAACCAATGATGTTAAAAGCTTTTGGTTGATTTTTTCCTATTACTTGTAGTTTTATTTTTGTTTTTCTTTGCTAAAGGGCTGAAACAAACGAGGAAATTAGGCATCTTCTTGAGTTACTGGAAACGGCTTGATGAAAGCCAATTGATACTTTTCCAAAATTTAAGGGTAGTAGACCGTTTCATTTAATTAGTCTATTTAATAACAATTTTCTAGTTAATTTTATTCTTTGTTATATTTTGCTTCATATGGTTTTCTGAAAGAATGTGTTATTTATTCTCTACACATAACTAGCCACATTTTTAAGATTTATAAAATGTAATAAGATTAAAAATGCAATGAATAGTTGGGAGTTTTTATTCTTCAATTACATAATCCTCCTTCCTTCTTCAATTAAATAATAGAAGTTTTGAGGGTGTAAAAGGCTGTTTTCTCGAGGCAGCATACAGTGCTCTTACGTGTTCGCTTTTGTGAGTCAAATAGGCGCGCCTACCGGAAGGTAAAAACCACGTTTAACTAGCGTTTAAACTGAACAGCGAGACTATGTGTGCGATGTTTACGTCGTAGGCCGCCTTTGTCGGCTTCGAGAGCATTTTGCCGACTCAGCGCATCAATAGGCTACGTCAACGATCCTATTAGTGTGCTACGCATCTTGGCAATAATTCAAAAAAAGCTTTGTAAAGTAATAGTTGTGTATATTTGTGAGAATATCCCCTGAAACTTTGTCTTGTGGGACTCATTTTAATTTTTTATGATGTCATTAAAAATATTTCAAATATATGCATTTATGGATAAAACTGGTCGCAATATGTCCTTTTACAAAAATGGTGTAAATATGACTTTACAAGCACAAGAAATACATTTTCTACACTATAATCTCTACATTTGAGCATAAATTGTAAAATTCATATCAAAGTTCAGAAAAAAATATATGACTCGTCAATAAAATCCGCGCTGGTGATAAGTTGGGCGTATTTACTAGTTCCACATCCAGTCAGTGGAGCGGAATTCGGAGGCCTTGTGTTTCATTGCAATTCGCTATCACGGCAGTGGATCGACTAGATTGGTACTTCTATATTGACACGTAAACAATGTCCATCATTTTAATTATTTTTATTTCTTGTATTCAATTATTTCAAAATTTCTTAACGTATATTAATTACGAATATTTTGATTGCCTTTACACCCTGGTAATGTTATGTTACTCCTGTTTACAATTTGAATATATCATTCGATTAATGGTTTCTTAATGAAAATGTAAATAAAAATGGTCGAAGAACCTTTAAATAGTAAAGAAAGGTTTATTCACTCATGTGTTGATTGACCTCAGTCAATCAACATTCATTTTATTCTCCATTAAGTTGTTTCAGGAAATTCTCAGGCTCCTTCGAGCATTTCCACCCAGCTGGTGACCTGTTTATTCTCTGCTGCCGTGGTTTACTGCAACTTATCGTGCCTTCTCGTCAGCGAGTGTTGGCTATCGGAACCCACGCATTCTATACTCGTATATGGTGATCTACTAGAACACTTTAAATAGTAAAGAAAAGTTTATTCACTCGTGTGTTGATTGACCTCAGTCAATCAACAATCATTTTATTCTCCATTAAGTTGTTTCAGGAAATTCTCAGGCTCTTTCGAGCATTTCCACCCGAGCTGCTGACCTGTTTATTCTCTGCTGCCGTGGTTTACTACTACTTATCGTGCTGTCTCGACAGCGAGTGTTGGCTATCGGAGCCCACGCATTCTATACTCGTATATGGTGATCTACTAGATCACTGTTACGAGACTGCTTCCTTCTACAAAAATTTTTTCAACAGTTGTTCAACTTTCGGTTTCCAACAGCTGATGTAACATAAATACAGCCGTGTAGAAATATTATATTAATTCACAATTTTGAAATTTCGCTGTAATGGAAAGAGTCTATAACTGTTCACATAATGACTCGGAACATACAGTGCCATATTGTTGAAAGAACAATTTACTTCAAAAATTAATTTTTAGTAGTGTAGGTGTACGTCTGTCTAGCTTCATACCAATGACGGCCAGTGCAATATCATTTTCATTTCAATCATTTTCATTGAAATACTAGTTTCATTAAATAACCCGTTCATTATCCACGAAATCGTATGAGATGCACATGTACTATTCGTACCAAGACCAAGCATCATACGATTCCCGTTTAGATCTTATATTATTGATATTTTTACAAATAGGACTTGCATTATCCAAATTTTAATATTTGGTGAACTTGCACTAAATAAATCAAAACATTCGATAAGTCTTACAATATGATTTCATCTTCTTTTTACTTATTTAAGGTCGCTTTTACAGTGGTCACTGTAAAAATCATTGGTTTTGTAAATTTGCGAGTAACGGTAATGGAACTTGCATACCTGTACACACACAAATATCCATGTCTCGGGCGTGGATCGAAGCCGCAACCCTTCAGGCACGAGGCAGCTACGACCCTTCAGTTTTAGCGATCTTGGCTATTCAGATCGACGATTTCATTGTGTTTCATTTGTGTTATATACCGTCATTTTTATTGTAAATAGTTTATTGTCTGGACTTTCGAGGATCCCGGAGGTATGTTTAATATCGGGATTAATCTCTGTTCCAAAGCGAACGTTGCCCGATCATTGAATTAATTCAAAACAGCTGTTATAATGTAGCCCAAAAATTTCTGAAAGAACGATGAAACAAAACAATAAAACACATTCATTGCTTAATTGATAATTCAGGGTGCGTAAACGGACACAGTCATTTGTCCCGTAAGTGTAATGCATGTTTTTCCTCGGGAGGTGGCGGTGAATTTCCCTCGCTACAGGGTGAGATCCCAAGGTGAGGCGGCAACCTATTGTCGGCTAGCGGGGTTTTTCAGAACCAGGTATTTCCCACCAGCGGGGCACCTCTCCAGTCGGGAAATGCTCTAGGCTTCCGATCGTTCTCCCGGCATGTGTGGTAGTGTAGTGCATGTTAATGTAAGAGTGTGTAAGTACGGAGTGAAGATAGGAAAAGGTAGAGAAAGGAAAGATGATGCTCAGTCCGTGGCCATTTGTTAGGGTACTGCTCGGACATTCGCCTGGTATTGATAGGAGAAACCACGGAAAACTACCGATTAAAGCAGCCGGGAACTAGAATTCTCCTCCAGACAGCAACTGTATTCACCCAATCTGACAAAGTAGTGTTGAAACTCCTGGCTCCATCGGGATTCGAACCTAGGACCTCCCGTTCGGAGGCATTTCAGTGACATCAGTTGATGCCCTGTGCTACCTCTCCCGATCAATAAAACATTATCAGTTGCAACCAGAAGGTTATATAGCCTATAGTACCCACCATCCAGTTCCAACGCCTAGATCGTCGCAGTGTGTCCGGAGGGCGCACCTAACACAGCGTGCTTTTGATCTCCGTGCGGGGCGGGCGGTGAGGGCGGGGAGAGGGTGCGGCGACGCATTTAGACTTCGCGGAAGCGGGCGATAGGCTCGCGAAAAGAGGGGAGCCGCGCGGGTGCCGGCGCCGGCGCCTCCGCGTGGCAAGGCTCACGTGCAGGCCGCCACCGCCACCGTACCGCACTGCGCAACGCCCGATAAGCGGCCACGGGGAACGCGCCGATAGCGACGCACACGTTGCTCACACGTTGCCCGATACCGCGCCTCCGCCCGCGCCCCAGCCGCCGCCGTCGCCGTCGCCGCCCGCCATGAGGCCTCCTTCCTCCGGCGCACGGAGGCATGGAAGGCGTGGAGGGCGGACTGACAAAACGCTTTTTTTCTTCTTTTTTTTTTCAAGCTAATTCAATGCATACCATAAGAAAAATGTCTAGGGCAGTCAACTTCGGTTATACTGAACTCGGATATAGTAAACCTTCGGTTATACTGAAGTCACCAATTCCGTTCCACTCGCATTACAAATACGCATAAGAAGATTCAGTTATAGTGAACTTTAACCTCCGCTATAGTGAACGGAGGAAGTAAGTTCAGGAAATTAATTGGATCTCTTGTGTTATTAGGCGATTAAAAGGGCCTTCGGAGAGTTGGACGGTGTTCCAACAGTGCAAAGAGTAGTTTACGATACTTAGAGACAGAGGACAATGCAAAATCAAATATGGAGAGAGCACAAACTCTGGAGAAGGATCTAGAGAAATTACTAATGAAAAATGTACGAAGCAAACGATTGAAAATAACTGATTTTGAAGTACAAATAAAGATATTGAAATTTTCAGTTCGTGAAGTTCACGAATTTTGCTGAATCTCTGTATTCATAAAATCAATAATTGCGGATAAATTCCGTTTCATTTTGACATCATCTGTCAGAGTAAACCTTTGATATAGTGAACCATAAGTTTTAGTCCCCAGAAGTTTACTATAGCGCGTCGACTGTAATTCATTTTTGATACTCTTTTTTTCTTATGGTTTTATCAACTATTTTGTAGGTGACTCGTCAACGAGAGGACTTTTTCACAAGCAGGACTGTCATGAATTCATTCGAATTTGTGATCCATCATTCATAGTGATTGTTAACACTCAATATTACCACAAATTGAGTAATTAGTAAGTGATAAAGAATGTTTCCTTTACTTTCTCATTACTTTAAAATAAATTTCTTCCAAAAGCAATTTCTTTCATTTTCTAAATATTCATGATGTAATATGCCTTCTAAGAGAGTCACATTCTACTTTCTGTAACTTATAAAAATGTACCCCTGTTCTGATACGAAACTTACACTACTATTCTATTAGAAAATATACTAAGGAAACAGTTCGTGAATATGTTATTTCCAACTTCAACCAAATGTGTAACTTCAGATTAACTTCTTTTGATGTGAAGTTCTCGATTAAGGTAATGGGGAAGAAACGCTCCAGCGTGTCTTTTAAGGAATATTTCCGTTAACAACCAACCTGTAGATTTTTGATCCAGGCACACGTTAGGCTTCGGAACTATGTAATTGATGTCGGAAACCCGCTCCTGACGGGATTTGAAACTAAGTCCTCCCAGTCCGCGAAGATCGAGTTGCAAATTTTATTTTATTGACGGAAAAATTTGTCCGCTTTGTTTCCCAATTCAGACCACTGTATTGACACGTGCACCCAAGTGGCATTGCTCGCGCCCATCTCTGCTAGCCGTTCGTCTTCCGGATGGCATTTGAGTTTCTATCTACTATATACGAAGAGAGAGGGGGGGCAGAAATGACGATACACAGGCTCAATCCGTCCGAGATTTCATTTTCCGCGTAATATTAGAGAAGCTTGAGACTGGTTCATAGATTTTCTCAATAGGAGAGAAGTACGTTGGTCAAATAAAATTTTCGTTTTTTGTCTAGATGCTTGAATATAAATCCTATGCGTTGCTTCTTCTAACATCTTCCTCAGCTCACAGCTCCAGCGATATTTCTCCTCAGAAATATAACTTTCCTTGATTCCTTATTTTAACAACCTTACTTACATTTGCGTTAATACTTATTATTTCTCTTGGTGAAAAATATCTGTAGAAGTTTTGAAGTATATTTCCAGATTTCTCATAAAATTTTAATGTATTTATCTTTAGTTCTTAGTCATTTAACATCTGTAGTATTTCCTTCATCCTCATACTCCTCATCCATCATTACATTGTATAATTACAGGTATATTGTTACCACTTAGTAGAGTTCTCCACGTAAGTGAGTAGCTGGAAGGACTCATTATAGCTTCTGGAGTCTTTTCAATGCGTTAATCTTTATATCTTTGAATTCATATGAGCGAGAAATTGGAAAGGCATATAAACAATGAGAATCAAAAATAATGATATTATTAGAATTTTTAACAACTTCCTATAGAGTTCCTTATCTTTATTCCGTGAACCGAGTGGTCGGCCAGCCTAATAAAATATTTACAAACTAATAGTCAGGCAACATTTGAAGGAACAATTTTTTTTTGTTTCAACGATTTTCCAGTTTCCATTCTATTTAATTCCTTTGTAGACATACCCTTACATGAATTACTTTTCATTGTTTTTGAATTTTTCCTTCATGGTGCTCCAGCATTTTCCCTCTTCATGCTTCTCGTTGGGATCCCATGTCTTTTGCAGTGGTCGCATGCTACAATAGATTTATCCTTAATCTTGACTTTAGGGCGGAGCAGCCCCACGTGCTACAGTGCTTCCGCCACGATCACCACCGCCTCTACTCTCCTTCCACTTATCTGCACCTCCACCGACCGATCCGCCTTCGCGTTCTTCTCCCTCATCGGTTTCTTCACCGCCATCGGCACCTTCCTTGCCACCGTTCGTCTCCGCCACCGCCCCCACTCCTGCCGCCGCCCCGTCTCCTGCTGCCGCCGTCGCCACTGCTGCCGCCGCCGTAGCCGCCGCCGCCTCTTGGTACTTCCCCGTCGCTGTTGCGTGGCGTCTGTCCTTTACATAAGAAGGGACCCGGAGGCCTGGACCCCAAGTGTAGCCGCAGTTACTCCATCGACGTACACTGGCAAAGAAATACAAAACTACGCCTCATTTTACTACTTCACAATTATAATGAAGACTATGATCCCACTCGGAATTCAACGAATGACTATGCACGCGTTGCCAACAGATTACTAGTAAAAGATAACTTACAAGTAAAAAATGTTATTGCTCTACTAGCTGATGAATACGAATTACTAAGTAAGATTATAAGTATTTCCCAGCTATCCTTCTGAGAAAATTATTACACTGAAGTTTTTCTTTACATTTATAATTAATTCAAAATTAAGTTACTAGTTCGTCAGTAGAACAACTAATAAAAGCCATATAAATCGAAACAGATAATAGAAAATACAAATATAAAAAAAGCAGTGAATGTTGCAACAGTAAAAATTGATGCAAAAAATAATTCTGGTTTTCATTTTTAAATATATCACTTTTATGTCGTTTAAATATCATTGAGAAAATTGTATAGGTGCGAATTGAGGTTGAATCAAGGAAAAGAGTAGGTATCCTCAACGAAGCTGCCAAACACCGCCAGATTTACACCAAATTCCTCGGCTGACCATCGGAATTCAAAGCTCAGCAACCCAGAGTGAAAAAAAAACTGTGTTGTCATGTAGTACCGCCAATGTCACTTCCCTACAATTCTTCCGAAGAAGTTATAATGTGAAGCGATGTCACAAAACAGCACTTCATTCATGTTTTCGTAATCATTCACCGAATGTTATGTTGGACACATTGTGAGTATACAGTGGATTAAAAAGAAGAAATATAAAAAAACTTCACTTACTCATATTCACGACAGTCGATAACTGCACCAGAATGTAGAAGATATATATGTTAATGTAATGATATCGAAATATCTACTGAAAATAATACATAGTTGTTAAGTCTATCACAATAGTCCACGTGCAATAATTATCTGAAAGAGTCCAACATAAATTATAACCTCCTGACTGTTATTGCACGAACCTCTCAAGAAAAAGTTGTCTTGTACAATTATTTTCCTGCAGGTGAATAAATACATCGTAAATCATACCAGACATATTTTCTCGTAACGCAATCCATGTACAATTCGAAATGCCAAGTATAATTTTGAAGACACATTTTTATTTGGATTAAGATATACTGATTCCACATTCTTGACCAATTACGGGAAAGAGCAAACTCATTAACTTTCCAATTGAGCTCTCAAAAACATTTTCTTAATCATCCAGAGGGAGTGAGGAAATCAGTCGTAATAATATCTACAACATTCCAAAAATTGTCATTTCCCTTCATGTATCAGTTTCCGTTCATGTAACAGTAACAGTAATCAGTTATGTCATCTCGTAAAGTTACATATTACAAGTGAACTTATGCGCCTATTTATTATTTAGTAATTTTAATATAACTTTTCAACGAAGTGTCATTCATTTATCTTCTGAGGAGGATTATTATTCCCAGACAAGCGACATCATGAGTTGAGAGTTAATAAATAGGATGGTATAGAGATATTTCCTGAAATATTGAGAGTCATAGCTTTATACATAATTTTCACTTGCAATAAAATAATTTTGTACGAACTAGAATATTGAATATAAAAAGATTAAAATCACTGACTTCACTTATTTCAAGCCATTGGAGGAATTGCGACAACAGAGCTTAGAAAAAAATAAATGGAATCGACTTAATTTTCATGGGATGTTAGAAGTGCCAAAGAATTATTTTATCACCAAAATATACATAATTTGATTAGAAGTAAAATATTTGAAAGAAAAGACCGCATGTCTATCAGTCGAAATAGAGATAATTGTACTTTTGCGTGTATTATTATTTTTTGTTGAACTGCTGGGAGAAAGCAAAACGATTTCGTTGCGGATACGTCTTGGGGTGTTTCAAATTGAATCTTCTTTTCTGATCCAGTGAAAATGACCGCTGCCGATGTGTTTATTGCAGAGGTTGTTTACCTCCCACGGGAGAAATGTGCCCAGAATTTAAATCAAAGACCGGTTGAATTTCGCTCAGAGCCAACATTGCCGCTGACTCGGCATCGTCTCTGACCGGTAAGTCCTGAAGTCCCCACGGTGGCGGATTTTCGACCTTAGCTACATAGCTACATCGAATTCAGCCGCTGTCTGGAGGAGAATTCTAGCCACCAGCTGCTCTAATCGGAAGTTTACCGAGGTTAGTTCAATCAATACCAGGCGAATGTCGGAGAAGAACCCTAACTGCCGGGGCTAGAATCGCGCGCGTTCTGGCCTTCCTTTTCCTTGATCTGACCATACATTTACACACTTATGCACTACACACATGTAGGGGGACTAGTCGGAAACAATACTAGCTGGGGCAATGCTAGCTGGTGCTAGGTAAGAACCCTGGAGGGAAATTCCTTCGCAGTAGGTCGGTGCCGGATCTCTACAACCAGTGCGGTCTTTCCTTTCTCTACAACCAGTGGGCACCTTCCGAGATAAATCATCGAATACCCTAACGGGGATAATAGACATAGCAGTGGAACTATACGGAAACATCAATCGATCATTTAATTCAGAGGTAATGGCGAAAAGTCGAAATTATACATCCTCACACTGGTCGATTATTCTCAGACTATCTTAAGAAGGGATGGGTGAAATAATGCAGATTATTAGTTTCAAGTGATCCTTTAACTAAGACTTTCCTAGAGTATAACACTACTGTAGCGATCCTGAGCTCGCTCAGTCACTATTTGGCGATAAGAAAGACCTCGTCTGCGTGCTTCGCCGCGCGATTACGTAACCCGTCGCCTTATCAGCGGTCGCTGGAGGGGTGGCGGGGGGAAGACAGTTGTTCCCTCCCCTACGCGGAAAAGAAGGGGTTGTAACGGCGGTGTCTGGAAAGTGCGCAGAATGTTTCGAGAAGCGGCAGCGTGAGGTAGCAGCGTGAATTTGGAAGCTGATGGTGTGGGGCCGCGAGCTCCAGTTAGCGAGAAAGAGGTTTGGCCCAGTGGTGGCTAAATTCACACCGCAGATGCGCGTTCGACGAAGGCATCTGGTCTTGGAGTAAGACGTGGCTACAGAGAGAACCCGTGCTTAGGCCCAGGACAGAGCGTCGGCAGCCGCATTAGTTCGCTGTGAGTTGTGCGCTGGTGGCGAACGCCACGGTCACCGAAATAAGGTCGGTGTTAAAGACAAAACAATTTTGTATGTGATACTATAAAAAGTAATGAGAATTTGCAAGCAATTGACTGTAGAATGCAGGTTGAAGTGTTGTTCCTGTAGTTCACCGTCAGATTGTTTAATATTTTTCTTTGGCCATTAACACTCTTGCATAATGTATGATATACCCGACCATTGGTATTTCCATAATCATTGTGGACTATTTTCAAAAGATATTTGAAGTAGTGTGTCTTTCTAAGGGGAGAACATCACTTATTTATGATAGAATCTTGTCATGTTAATACACTACAAGTGCAGTTTCTGTCTTTAAATCAAAAAGAACATTTTGATGATAGTGTAAAATCCAAATCAAGTTAGAAACAATTTGGGTTATTTATGAACAATTAAAAGGTTATAAAAGTATATTTGCAATGAACTGTTGAATTTAAGTGAACCTAAATATCTTGAAATATTTATTGAAATTTGGATGCCTGTTGAGTAAAAATACAACATATTTTTTTAATTTCAACCAAAGGTGTAGATTGTAATAAATGTTTCACATTCATGGTGTAAACACACATGTTTAGTTTTTTTTTTTGCAATTTCTTTTGAATATTCTGTGTTTTCAAAACTATGTTTATTCATCTTAATTGTACACAACATATGTCTTTGTAATTGAAGTGAATTGTTTTGCAAGAAACTACTATGTATGCTAATGCAGTGTATGTTGAGGAAGAGTTAATTGCAACTTTTGTAAACAGAAAGTGCTGAGGCATTTTGTCATCCGAAATGCCTGTGCTCTACCCTCTGATGTACTATTATGTGTACTCATCTCCCCAGAGATATCTTTGATTCAATTTGTTGGATTTCAATTTCTTTTTGTCACAGAAGATGTTGCTGTGATGCTAGTTTGTGTCAACTTTGAAATTCATAATTTCTGCAGTTGATTTTTCCTCAAAAAGTTTTTTTTTACGCTGTTCATTGTTGTATTTTTCTTTGTTCATTTGTTTATCTGTGCATGTTAGGTAATTTTGCAATTTGTGTTTCTTTTTTTTTGAGATTCAATTATATTAATGTTTGTGGCTTTCAACTTTGTGTTTTTTTTCAAAATTTCAACAAGAGCCAAATTACCCACGAAATTTCCCCACGGCCGACTTACACGAACGGTCACACTACTTTGAAATATTTTGTGAAATATTTTGAAACATCCTTGCTTAGCAGAAAAAAAATAACTTTTTTCCTCAAGGTGTTTATTACATCATTTTAAATAAGTGAAATACCGACAATGTTGTTCAAGATGCAGGCGAAAATATAAATCATAAATACACTATAAATAAATTCTGATAATCTGTAAATATTTTACGATCATATTTTACTTCTTAGTTATGAATTATTATGCAATACGAAAAATTAATTTAAATCAAAATCCGATTTGATATTCTTTGCTGTTAGTAACTGCATGGATTTCGTCAATTTATTTTGGTATAACGAAGGAATTCACAAGGAGCGAAATATTTGGTAACATTTCTTTCTACATGTCAAGTTTTCATACTCGTTTTGTGCCAGAAATACCAATTAATTCCGGCGCACTGATCCTTTGCGTCCATTATGCTCAAAAGGACATTTCGCACATCATTTGCCTAGAATGAAGTATACCAGTTAAATTTTTAAGTTTCAATGAAGATAGAGATTTTTTGCTACCTATCCGATGTGATCCAGTGTACTGTTCGATACAATTAAATACTTAATTCTATTTCGATTGAACATTGAATCCTACACCAGGCATACAGTATTGGACATACAAAACTGGCTCATCTGGGATGGCAGATGATATTTTTTTTTCAGGGCAAGTGAAGAAACCTCGAAAAATTATGTAAAAATTTATTGTAAATATTATTAAAAACCTTTGTAAGGCAACAACTGCCGATCAAGGAGAATTATAATAAAAAAAGTGAAGAAATGAAGCTTTTCTTTCGTGAACTAGTTTGTCGAAACGGAACTTTACGATTAACAAGTAGCATTAGGCAAGTCATTCTAGGAAAAGCGAAGTGCAGTTCTAAGTTGCTTGAAATAGCGAGAAAAGAAAAATGGTATCCAATTCACCAACTTCTATACTAAAAAACAGAAATCATAGGAGAATATATCGTTTACATTAAGTAGGCACCAAGAAAGGTAAAGAAACTAGCCGAAAATGCGAAACGAGGAGGAGAGGAAAGGACAGAAGGTTATGATAGGAAACGAAAGACAAGCAAAGAATGTCAAGTAAGGAGGAAAGGCAAAACGAGAGTATGAAGGAGATAATGCAAGTAGAGAGCGAATGAAGCAGTTACTGCGGAGAGACAACAAGGTAGGTAGAAAAGCCAAGAAGACTAATATAAATAAGAAGAAGAAGATGATGAAACATAAAGACTAAGAAGAAGAAGCAAGGTAGTGAAGCAAGGTAGTGAAGCAAGGCGAGAAATGCGAGGAAGAAACACATGAAGGCAGTGGAGACAAAGGAAAGAGCAAAAAAGATGTGACGCAAGAGGTAAGAGAAAAGACACAGCACGAACGATACTACGGGCAATCAGATGTTTCATGCTCAAGTTATGGCATATTGTAATATTTTTCATGTATTCACATATGTAACTTTATATGTATTAATCCTCTTACCTGGAGATCACAATATGAATACACATTAATACCAATAATATTATTAATACCAAATTTCACCTGTGTCTGGCATAAGAGGCCGACGTCGTGGATGGCAAAGCGAGAGGAAGAAACAAACACGGCGTTAGTGTGCGGAGGTAATGTCAAGGAGATAAAGCACGGCAAAATAACCTTTCTGTCCCTCCGTCTCCCTCAATACTTTCAAACATAATTCCCTCAACAAAATAACCCATCAAATCCTTCAACTACCCCTGTTCGTTCCCAATGCCCATTTCCTAAGGGAAGTGTAGAGGCGACTGACAGGAAAAAAGCCACCCTACAGAAACAAACCCAAGGCAGAACAGGCTGTCAGAAGAGCTTCCTAGCTGCAGGGTGTAGGCGCAAAGGGACGGAAGGAGGGGGAGGGCAGGCGGCTGGCCGCGTGAGCCGCACCAAAGAGCTAAGGATGTCTTTACTCTACGGGCGCACGAGGCACGACGCGCGAGAGGCGCCCGCCGGCCCACGCGCACGGCGCTCGGTCACGCGCCGCCGCTCGCGCCTTTGCGTGCGCGCGGGCGGCGCCGCCGATGACGCGCGGCCGACGCGACGCGAAAAGCGACAGGCGGCGCTACGCATTTACGGACATGTTACGCATCGTTATGCGAATGTCGTTTGGAGGACGGCGGAACCTGTTTTTAGAACTAGGCGTGGGGGGGGGGGCGAGAGGGGCGGGGCGAGGGAGGGGGGGGAGGTCAGGGCGGCCGATAGCGACGGCTCGGGAAGCGGCGACGCTCCCTTGGGCTCTGCCGTCCCGCGTGTGTCGTTTATGAGCTGGTGTGAGTTAAAGCGTGAGATTGCAGTGCGAGGCTTTGAATCAATTGAAAGACGAGAACATGTGCATCCTGTCGCGGAGGGTCGTTTATTACCTCTGGATCTTGAATGATGATGAGAACGGCATTCTGTTTGTACAAAAATGCGTACGTCCGGTCTTAAATACATTTTCAAGACAGGGTTTATTGGATAAATGGACACGTGATGTAGTTTGTGGTCTAATTCCAAAACTTCTTGTCTAAAGTTCGAAAAATGCTTCGTTAGTAAGTAGTATATTTATTATTTATTTATCATGATGACAATGTTCAATGTAATTTCTTTCATTAATTTGTTTAAAAAAATTCGGATAAATGCGACAGATCATAGCTGAACAAATGAAGAGACGTGGAGTATTTTTAATATTTTATGTTCTCTATTAATCTTCATGTTACTATCTTGGTTTGTTTCGAATTTCTTTGTTGTTCGAAAATAGAATATTTGAACTAAAATTCTTTTCTATTGTACAGATTACCTTCTCTATTTTATTCTCAAAGACCTTCTCCATTTGGAAACTAATTTCCATTTCAAAACAATTCTGTTTTATTTGTAACGTACGCTACCTTCCTCCTGCAAAAGAATTGGCGTTTAACTATGTGAAAAGTCATTTACATCCTTTTCATATTGCAGTATCTCTGACTATTCTCGGAAGCGGTATGATGGGAAGAGTATTCGATTCACCGAATCATTTAGACTAGTTAACATCTTATGACACGAGTTTCTTTTCCCACGTGGCATTCCGTTCGAAGACAGAATTCATAACGCTGGATGAGGTCAGATTTCGTCAGCAAATTTCAAACACGAATTTACACAAGAAGCTAAAAAGCCGGAGTGTCCGACATGCGTGAAATGAAGAAGGAAATGCTGGATGAGTGCACGTTGTTTTTCCTAAAAATATTCGCAGCAGGGGAAACGAGGCGTGAATTTTGATTCGTCACTTCGCAAGGTTACTTACCCAGGCTCCAGCACATTCTTTGCTCGGAAGCGGGGATTCGCAAGTTCTTGTAGACGATAACCGAGAATACAGTAAAGCAGGTGATCGATAAAAAGGAAGAAATGAATATTGAAATTTAAATTACATCAAAAAGTTTCGCTTGTCAAGAAAAAATTAAATTCGGGCATTGATTGTGTTGGCAGAGAAGCTCCTAACAAATTATCTTGAATATTTTCTGTGATGAAACGGTATTAAACTTACAAGAAAGTAGAAAGCAAAATTGCTAAAGAATAACGCAAGAACACGGAGATACGTATGTTCGACTTGGGTTTAATGCCAATTTAACGTTGGACCGTTTAACGAGAAAACCGAAGGAGATGGTTTGATGGACCACAGACATTTAAATAGCATTGTTGAAGCTTCATTTTTTGAAATGAAACATCTTTAAAATCAGACCAGGGTGGAGAGTTTTTTGATAAAATAGCTTATTACGAAAACATTTTATAATATTAATCTTGTAATCGTACAACCTGCGTGTCTTACTTCGAGGTCGTTTGAGATAAAATGAGAGAAGCCATTACTCGATTACGCATGTGGGGAGTGCAGAGATGGCGCTGTGGGCACTTCAAGAAAACGCAATAGGAGATAAATTTAGTCTCGAGTGCTACAGAAGCCTAGTTTGCCATTGCGTTTGAAGATCCGAGGAGGAGTGATCTCACTGAAAGAATTCATTCAATTTACTATCCATCAAACTGAATCAGATGCTCAATCACATTTGTAATGTTTAAAAGTGTGTAATATTTTGCATACATTTTATGCTTGCTTGCTATCATCGTCCTACACGTGGGGACCCAGAAATGGCGTTTCAGGTGTAGTTTCAGGCAGCTAGTTAGAGAAATGCTCAAAACTTCTCATTTCCGCCAGTAGGGAGTCGCTTACTAAAACAACATTTACCATTATTTAGCGAAAGTGCGTGTTTCGAATATCGCATTCCTGCAGTGCGACAAGGAAGTCTCTCCGCACCGCTTCTGCCTTCCGCTTCCCAGCGCAATTGTCGCACTCGTGTCGCTTATTTCCCTCACTGTTTAGAGGCCATCCATAAATTACGTCACATATTTATAATACCCCCTTCCCCCACTGTAACAAACCCCTAACGCGAACTTGAACCCCCCTAAATAATGACGTAACGCTTGAGAACCCCCTTTTTACAAGAAATAAAAATAAATTATATTTCAGAAAAATTGTATTAATTTTGTGTTATAATTTAAAATTGATGATAAGTAAAGAATGAACTGGTGACGCTGACTCTACCGAACAATAAGATTCGGAACAAGTAATATGTGAAGTAAGGACGCGTAGACGTAAACATTTCTTACAAGCCGTGTACACGTCTTGGATAACGCATGAGCGACAATCTATTGCACCAATTTACTTGGATTCTACATTATACGACAGATCAGATTTGAATACTTCTTCGTTATCTTACTGATTCAATAAAACAATTATGAAAAAATACTTCAATTTATTGTAACAAATTACACGATAACCTTAATTAATTTATATTTTAAAAATTAATTAATATTTTAATGTTTTGATATAAGCGAGAAAAAAGTAATGGCTTCATCAGACGTCAAAAAATAAAAAAAAACAAATCGCTGTTACGTAACACTAACCTAACATCCCCATCCCCAAGTAACGAAGCATTACGCTGCCTCAAACCCCCTCCACCTCTTTAGTGGACGACCTCTTTTGTGCCTTGCCTTCCAGACGTTGCAAGCGCTGCCTGGTGCTCGTGATACCTGCATAATTGGACGGTGTTATACATCAACCGGCTATGCGACATCATACAAGTTTTTAGATAAGCGTGTTCAAAGGTTTTGTTACATTTTCAGCCCTAAAAACTGTAATTTAATTATTTCATTCATTGAAGCGCCAAACTACACAAACATGAGTGGAATATTTGGCGCTTACCTGTATAATGTTAAATTAAGAACAGCAGATTTGAAGATATAGATTTATAAGTGGTTGTTGCGAAACATAAAAATCCCTGATGTGACTGATAGCTTTTACATTTTTTCATTAATTATATTACAGATATTTTTGCAGATATTTTTACAGATTTGGCGCCAAAATTTTGCGTACACTTAGAACATGGTCCAATGCAACTGATGGCGTCCGTATCTTATTTTTTTCAAAAATGGCGCTTAGCCGGTTGATGCATAACACCGTCCAATTTGCGTTGCTACAACTCTCACCAGCCACCATGCTGCCACTATGAAGAGACTTTCCTGGCGCACTGCATTTGCAGTTTACTAGCTGCGCCACTTACTACGGCGTGGTTTTGTAGAAGAAAGAAGCAATTATTCAATAACATATGGGACATGCGCGAAGAGGTTATCTTTGTGCTTCACAGACAACGCAATAGAAGATAACTTCAGACTCGTGTAGTCTTCACAGAGCCGACGCTTGATAGTGAGTTTGTCCATACAAGCAGAATTGCAACGAAAGCACGTATTACTAACACTCGTATTGCTTCCATCTGCACAACTGTAGTGCCTGAAAACCTTATTTAGGTTTCGTTCTATACAGAAAATAACCAATTACTCGACTACGCATGTTTCGCTTGAGGAAATGAGGTCTTTGTTGCACTATGGTCCATTCGGAGAGACATTTTATTTTACGTGCGGTGTTTAGAGAGACGTGGAGTAGTGTAGTTGTCACTTAGATGCAGTAACTGTGAAACTCATTTAGCAATAGTAAATATAATCAATAGAACTGATATTGGTGCGATCCCAGAGGTTATATTACAAGTGAGTTGATGAAGTTATATGACGGCCCCTGCGTTCGATATTTAGGTTTACGTGAAGACACGTTTGAACAAAAATGCAAGCTAATCTCAAACAGTGCAGATTTTATAAAGTAAAGTATTTCTTCACTAGTATCTGTTCATTGAATAAATTATTTTAAATTCAAGATACTATATAATTATCCATTTATATCTAAATAAAGAAAAGTGAATACCAGTTCATATTACATTTAAATAAATAACAAATATATTTCATATGAAAATAACATTTCTCCCAGATGTCCTGGGGTGGTTAGAGTACCGCTCTTTTCGAACACATGCCAAAAAAGTGCTTTCCTTCTCTTCAGAAGTCAGTCTACTCCCATTGACTGATATATTAATAAAATCGAAGTGTCTGCGTCGCCGAGCGAGGCAAGGCGTCGGTGAGGAGCAGAGTGGAAGTAGGGCGAGTGGCTCAGGGGAGGCAGAGCGGAGACATTCGGTGCAAGGCGGGACGGGACTGAAAGAGAGTGGTTGTAACGTTTGAAGAGATCCCACAACTAATATTAACTGTCATTTTCATTTATCTTCATTTTTATTAATCCTTAATTGCATGACTTTTTAATTTTTACCTGAAATAATTATACATCATTAGATTTATTAAATTTAAGTGAGGGGAAAAATAATTTTAAAAAACAGAAGTAAATATTGCTTTTAAAAAACGCAAAATTACTCTTTCAGTGGTACTCTCAAATTCTTTAATAGAATGTATGCACAGATCTTCTTATACAAGTAAATAACTTTAATATATCAGATCTACTTCTTTTTCATCGTATATGAATGGCTTGGCTCCAAATAATCATATGCCATCGAGTTCATTCTGAGAAATAAGAAGATAAAAGTTTCAATCCGACATTCCTCGTCACAGATTAAAAATGAAATATCTCCACAGTGCAGCATCATAGAAATAATTCCTTTTTCTACCGAATGATTGTGATCACCCGGACAATGCAGTGTTCATCAGGTAGTTACTAATACAGAATGATCATTACCACACGTTTACACTATAATGACACCTAAGTTCAGTATGCAGATTTTTAATGCATGAAAGAATGTTAATTGTGTTTTTTACCAAGGTGGTTTTCATCATTTTTCTACCCTGTTGCTCACACACGCACAACAGGGCTTGTAAGATATTTCACGTATCTACTGCTCCTGCGTTTACAGTAAAGCCTACTCGAATATTTATTATCTTAGAGCAATATCCTCTAGAATCCTCCTCCAGACAGCGGTCGAATTCGACCCACCAACTACAAAGCTGAAGTTGATAACCCGCCAACTGGCTGAGTTAGCTGAAAGCCAACATTACCGCTGTGTTTGCAGCGATTCTGATCAGGAGGTCCTAGGATTTCAGTCCCGACGGTGATCGATGTTCATCGCTGACAGTGTAGCTAAGTCAAATACAGCCCCTGTATGGAGAAAAATTGTACCGGTAGGCAGCTCTAATTGATAATTTTTTTGTGGTTTCTCCCACCAATACCAAGGGAATGTCGGAGCAGTACCCTAACAAACAGTCCATAGACCACGCGCAACCTCTTCCTTGTCGCATTCTCGCATTTTACTTTCACAAATTTTATTTGCATGCACTATACATATCAGAAGACTAGTCGCGAGATTAGACGTTGCCCCAAAGGATGCGGTGCCTGGAGGGGAAGTCCTCCGCAAACTAACGTGTAGTTCGGCGCCGGATCTCATCATCCAGAAAGGAAGGAACACCGCCACCACAGGAGATGAAACTTTCACAAACGGGACTAATGACCACAGCATCTGCCAAGCTCGGATTAATGGATTAACGAGTGTATTGTGTATTCTCTGCCAAGCTCGGATTAATGGATTAACGAGTGTATTGTGTATTCTCTGCCAAGCTCGGATTAATGAATTAACGAGTGTTTTGTGTATTCTCCATAATCCTCTTGAACGGCAATTGTTTATTGATTCTTCAAAATCTAGTTCCAAAGTAGTGAAATAATTCCACGGATGAGTAATGCAAAATCGAAAGAATTTTTATCGGCCCGCGAATCATAAACACTCATGTTGGTTGAAATATTGGAAGAAAAATTGCGAGACATTGAGTAACAGTTTGGCAATCCTTTAAGAGAGCTGCGCATGCGCTTATCGGGAAAAAGAAAGAAGATAGTTATAAAACATTGGTCACAAAATGGTCAAGAAAATACGAGATGTAGAATGTCTCTGAAAACACATTTTCTTCTCTTCCAAGTTAACTTTTTCCGCAGAATTTGGGTGATATTGGTGATAAACATAATGAACAGTTTCATCAAAATATTGCTACAATAAAGCAGATATACCAAGGGCAATTCTACAATTATGGGATGTTTTGCTGGTTTCTTTTCAGAGATAGTAAACAGGAATTCAGGAGCAAGTGACAAGGCACAAAACATTCTTAAGCAATGCAATAGGAATTTCTCCTTCCAACATGTTTCAATATTTTTGCATGAATATGCGTATTCTATTTTTAACTTCTTCTTACCTCATGAAGCATGCTCATAAAATTTTGTAGTAATAAGACCTGAATGCGGAAATTAGCATAAGATTTTTTTTATTCCAAATACTAAATATGTTCATACCTTTTCAACCCTGCGTGACAGAAACTTTTTATAATGATTTTCGAAATCATCGTGATTGTTTCCTTTGAAATCACTTACTTTTATCCTGGAGATATTAAATAAAAAATTTTTTTGACCGCTAGCTCAAGCAATGCTCCACCATGCTTCTGGCGAGAGCTGCAGCCAATTCCGCGTGCAAGGATCGCGAAGCCGCGGGGCCATGATCGCCTGGAGCACTGCCTCCTGCAGCTTCCATTCGAAAATCCCGACAGGGGCGCCGTCTGGCGGTCTGTCCTCGCTGCGCTCCCTGACCATCGCGGTCTGCGTGCGCGACCTTCCGCGTGCACACGTCATCTTGCTGCGAGTGGAAGAAGTGAGCGGCGGGAGGTCAGGGAATTTCTACATTCCTCACGTTTCCCAAACGCAAATGCATCGCCATTCCACTTTCTGCAATGTCGAAGGTAAGATAATTCGGGTAATAATATTTAAAAAAAGAAACAGAAAGAATTGAGCTCATAGACTCTTCAATCCTTCAACGTTGGCATTTCCCAAAATTCTATGACAATCGTACCCAAAATTAACAAAAAAAAAAAAAAAGATCATTTTTCGTAAATATTAATTATAATGGATTTTTTCTCGAATGGCAAGAACTAAAATAAATTAATCAATAGAAGAATATTATAATTTGAGTTTTTATGTAAAAGTGTAAAAGCCAGAATTTCCTAAAAACCAGTAACACACAGAACCTATAAAACTAAAAGGAAGCAACTCAGTTAAAATATATTTGCCTCTAATTCTTTAAATATAAATTTTACATCAAATTCTATTACGCGTATTGTTGTAAGAAAGTAGCCTTATTGAATTGTTAAAAGGTTTGCCTCCAATTCTTCAATTTATACATTCCACCAAATTCTACTACGTGGATTACTGTGATGAAGTATTATCTTATTGAATCTCCACCACACAAACGCGCCCGCGCAGGAGCGTCAGGTGAAGTCGGTGCAAGGCAAGGCGAGGCGAGTCGCGAATTCGCCTCCCGGACGCAGCCGCGTTGCGTGTCGGCGGCGGCGGCGGCTGCCGAGGGGGCGTGAGAGGAAGCCGGGGGCGGGGGAGGAGGCGTCGTTTGCGCCTGGGCACACACTCGAGCGCATGCGCCGCGCGCCGCCGCGCCGCCCCGCGCGCACGGGAAACCCGCGCTCTCCACCTTCAAAGAGGCGCCGCCGCCGCCGCCACCGCTGCAGCGGAGGGCGACTGTCACGGCCCGCAGCCTCCTCCTTTGCCTTCTTCCCTCCCTTCATCCCCCCCCCCCCGCGCTGCATCCGCCTCCGCGTGCCGACTCCGCTGCGCCCCAAACCCTCGCGCGCACTCAATTCTTCTTCTTCTTCTGTCACTGCTTTTTTTCCTCACTGGATCTTCTTTCATTATCGCTTCTCCTTTCCCTCGTTCAACTCATTCCACTAACTATTCCCAATATCTTCTGCTACTTCTATGTCTTCTGCTACTTCTACATCTTTCACTACTTCTACATTCTCCACTACTTCTACATCCTCCACTACTTCTACCTCTTCCACCGCGTCTACATCTGCTGCTACGTCTTCATATACTGCTCTTTCTACATCTAGCACTATTTTTAGAAATATTTCATCAGCACTTTTCCTTCTGGTACTTGTTATTTTCACGTTAATAGTAAAGATTATTGTTCTTCTTCTTCTTCTTCTTCTTCTTCTTCTTCTTCTTCTTCTTATTATTATTATTATTATTATTATCATCATCATCATCAGTGAGGGCGGAGATTGAAGATGTTCACAACCCCAAAATCCCTGATGAGCATATCCGGAATCTAGAAAAAATACCTACAAATTATTTTCAGTACTTTAGAAGGGAGATCCCGGTGGCGTCACGGACAAGTGTGCTGTTTCGCATGCTGGGATATTGCACCCGACAGACCCAGCGTTAAAATACTGTATTTGCTTGCATTATTATTGTACAATATTTCTCCAACTGCGTTAGCTTGAGAAGTGATCATGTAACAACGGAAAGTGTTGAAGTTCACGACACGGTAGAAAACGGAGGGAAATTACCATTTTCATTGACGATCACGAGGGAATAACCTGGAAAATACAAAACACTATATTTCCCTCTAGTTGTCTCTCTTTTTTTGGAAGTCTTTCCCTAATGATGCAATATTTCTGACGGAATGTTTGCAATAGAACGTCGGTGTTGAATTATTTCATCCGTCAATTGTGAAAGAAGGAATGGCTTTTTATATAAAATAAAAAGGGTGGTTATTTGTGGCTATGCAGCCATCAGAAGGTCAGAAATTAACGCCTTAGGCAAAATTCGATCCAACAATTCTATCCTAGAACTATGGCTCCACCGAGTGCCTTTATCTTCTGTATACAAGTCATCATTGTACTGGCGAATTCGGCGATCATTGTTGTAAAGCTGCGACCCTTTGGTGCAAAGTTTTGGCGAATTGTGTGAAACGGGCATCTAATACTCTCTAAATCGACTACATTGTGATGAATAGAGGGATTTCGAGTCGTACTTTATTCAAATTACTTATTTCGAACTTCATTTCCTTCTTCTATTCCATTTTTATCTTCGACTTCATTTTCTCTTCTTACAATAAATTAGTCTAATTCATTCGTCAATATTCGTCAATCACGCCGTCATTTGCGGACCTGGATAGTAATAATAATTCAGGCAGACCTAACGAATTAAACGGCTTTTGAGATCGGTTAAGTCACCGTTTCTGTTACTCCGAACGCAAAACAAATAAAACAGAAAGAGAATCCACACAATGGCAAGGTGCTAAAGCAACCCGTTCCCAACTCAGAACGTTTCCTCACTTTTATTACCGCTTACACGAAACAATCTTGACCAGTGTCAAGAAAATAACAGTTATGAACAACATTAAATGGACGTTATTCCCGGTTCAAGATTGCAATGTGGAATCTCGCTAATTGGTTTTTATCCTGGAAGCGCGCTCCTCATACAAACGGCTCTGTCGAGAGAATGACTTGTGTCAATATTGAACACTATAAATCACAAAAGTGGCACTTAAGAGACGGATGCATGAAACGTTTATTGTTCTCTAATAAACGCTCAGTCAACGACCACAAAATAACTTATGGCATGTATTTTAGCATAGACATGCTAATACACTAAAAAGGCATCGTTTTAGAACGAATTAGCTTTCTAGTAAAAAAAACACGTGAAGAGCTGGATATCACAAGAGAGATACACAGTACAACAGGAAAAAGTAATATAATTTTTTTTATTTTATTTTTTAATTTAAGGTCGCGTCAATTACTAGATCGTTAGCGACCACTATTGGATTTAAAGTTATGGTATGAGGATGAAACGATATGGTGATGATAGGGGGTGAAAGGACTAACACATACTACCATGCCCGAGGCGGGACCCAAATTAGCGACCCCTCGGTCCCAGATCACTACGGCACAGCTGCTTTAGCGATTTCGGCCATGGTTCTACATAGTTCTCTTTGTTTATCCAGTTGGGTTCAATTTTGTTTAATTGAGCTTCATCAGATATTTTCCATTGTTGTGTTCTATGCAGAGTGAACGCTGAAAACGCATCTTCTAGAATGTAAACTTTTTTTCTGATCCACAGGAATTTACTGCAAGTATCTTCAACTTCGAGAGAATCTTCAACGTAAAACTGCGAGATAACGATCGTGCAAACGCCAAGTGTATTGGCGCACACAATCTCGGCAAGGAGAGGAGCACGAAGTAGCCATCCGAGAGCCCACGAATGTCTTCATTCGCTTTAATGACATTCGTGTGGATGATAACGTGCGCTAACAGACTTATCGAATCATCTGAAGTTCCACGGCAGCCAACTGCCCGGAACCCCAGCGCTGCGCTGCGCGGGCGTCGTCCGGCACGGCGGCGGCAGCGGAGGAGGAGATGAAGGAGGCGGAGGAGACGGAGGAGGAGGTAGAGAAGAAGGAAGAGGGGAGGAGGAGAAGGAGTAAAAGGAGGCGGAGGAGAATGTAGAGGAGAAGGAAGAGGAGGAGAAGGAGAAGGAGGAGAAGGAGAAGGAAGAGAAGGAAAAGAAGGAGTAGGAGAAGGAGGAGGTACGTGGATGCATATGGATATTATGTTGATGTTCCCGGCGATGAAGAAAACCATGATGACGGAAGTGAGACGATGAAGTAAATGAAATGAGGGAAGCCAAGACGCCGGTAGCGATACTAGTGTTGTTGTGATGGGGATTGTTCATTATGTATTGTTTGTAATTCTGATAGTGATGTAGATGGTGGTGGTGGTGGAGACAGAAATGGAGGTACAGGCGGTAAAGATGGAGATGGATGTGGAAGTGGATGTTTTTGATTTGATTTTATTTATTTTGCCCAAACTGTGAGGAATACGGGGGAAGTATATTCTGCGCACGATCTCTTGTGCTGGAGAATCTGCTGGGCTCGACTATAAATAGTCAAATGATAGATGTAAGTACCAACAAAGCAACGTTAGCAACATTTTAAAACTAGACATTTTCGTTCCCGACTTAAAGAAAACCCGTAGTAACCTATAACTCCGGTTCGACGTCTGTCCAATCTAGCAAAAGGAGGTAGAGGTGGAGGTGGTGGTAGAGATGGTGATGGTGGTGGAAATGTAGGTGGTGATGTTGGAGTTAGTGGAGTTGGAAGTGATAGTGATGTTGGGATGGAGGCCGAGTTGGGAGTGATGGAGGTGAAAGTGATGGTGATATTGGTGATGTACGTGAAGATGGTAAAGGTATGGTAATAACATTCAAGACGAAACTACGAAATGGAGAAAATGCAGCCCCCTGGGAATGTATGCAGAACTTCGGAGAATTTAAGACGTTTCACGCGTTTATTCTAAATCTTTTATCTTTAAAACAATATTTTTTTGATTGCAATGATAATGTGAAGCAGTCAAGCTGCAGAGGGTCGCAATATTGACATTTCCATAGTTCTTTGCAAGCTTGTGATGGTAATGTAGCGATGTTAACACATCATTTGGACCCGTACGAACATAGCGCACTGTGTAAATCATTGTTTTAAAAGAGAGAAAAAGAAAATCTTCGTTCTGGAACCCAATTTTGAAAGGACAGACCCAAGTGCGTTCATTAAGGTCCGGTAGTGTACATCAGTAGATACACTAATATGTGGATTAACAAACACGTAGACCCTTACGTTGAAGTAGTACAGAATATCATTCACATTAATTTTTTATAGATTTCAAGATTCTGCTAGTATCCGACAACCAACACCACTGAGTGAAGCCTAGTTAAGCGCCCAAAAATGTAACTGCGTGTACAAATGGTCTTATTTTATAGATTTAAATTTAAAAAAAAACACACAGCTCAGCCACCCCTCCTATGAGAATTGAAAACCGTGTATTAAAACCCTACGTCATACTATTTTTGAGGTATGCAGGATGATAACGTGCGTTACCACGTATCTTTAAAAAATGTGCTTGAGGCCCATTGAATAGGCACCTGGGGAATTCTACGTAAATAAATTTACTAACTTCTAAATTTTTCATCTTAAATCTATTTGATGCACCCCAGAGCATAATTCTATGTCGAGAAGTTGCATGTTTACGAGGTTTTGGGATGATGGCTTCTTAAAATCGCACAAATCCATTATATGTTTTTAAATCATTAAATATAGAATGGATTGTAATTGTGGCCGGAAAGCGATGGCATTTCCGGTAGTAGTGGCGAAGACGTTGAAGGAGATTAGGCGTAGAGGTGCTTTTTGCATTGGCAGGAATGCGATGATGGTAAAGTGGTACCAGAACTGCACGCGTGAAGGCATGGGGGTGGCGCGTGCGGGGGCGTGGGGAGGGAGGCAGAGTAGCCTCACGAGCCGATGGTTCGTCGCCAGATGCGAGAGTCACGCTCCTGTTCCTTCACCCTCTGAGGGTGCACTTTGTTCTGGTGATGCAAAGAGTGCACGTAAGTTGCACATTCTAACGTCATACAATATGCTGGACTCTGTTGCAGGCGATCTTCTTTGATCGATGTATTACAGTGCACATAGAGCAACAATGTACTTCTATCGCGTTTTATGCTACTTTGTTACGAATCTTAAAATGTCACTGAAGGGCTGTAGCAGGATTTTTTTAGAGAGATTTGGAATGTTTTGTATTATTATTTTTCTGTACGAATAGCGTATTTGTGTGCTCTGCTTTATATCCCTATTTAGTTTTATGATATGAAACTTTAATAAATAATTGAACAGAAGTTATAACAACATAAAATTATAAAACAAAAAAATAAATATTCCTACAGACTGATGAGATCCATCGCATGAAGGGTGTGAATTTTGTAATTAGCTCTAATATGTATTATGTATATCATAAATAAACTATATAATAGAAGAAAATAATAAAAAACTGAGACTACGGGTATAAATAAAAATATTGCTTTATGATGTTAGTCTTGGAAAATTCTTTACACGTTTTTAAATTCCAATAAAATGATCTTATATGGAATTTCCATCATAATTTCTAAACTGAAGAGTTGAAAATAATATTGTATAATACAGATAGCTCTCCATATGACATTTTGTTAAGTTGAACTACCCAGAAAATGACGAGATGAAGAGATGATAATAATAAAGAGCATTATTAGGGTCTCTTGAAAGTTTTCACGGACGCTGTAAAAGGGCACAATTTCGCTGCTTTATTTATAAAACTGCACAGGGCGCCTCCCATTTGCATCTCATCCGGCCCTTGCTGCTTGCGCGGCGCGGCGCGGTGCGGCAGAGCGACGCAACAGAGGTTCGCAACCCCATTTCACGGCCACAGGGGTCCGGATGAGAGCGAATTTTCGCGTGCGGCGTCGAGGGAACCGTTTTCATCGTTAGTTGGGCGCTGCAACAACAGAGGGCGGAGCGCGGCACGCGGGTGATGCGGCCGCTCGCCTCTGAAGCACGCCCGCCGGCGACGCGGGACGCGCGAGCGGTGGGTGGGCGGGGGCACGGGGAGGCGGGAGAGAGCAGGGGCGGGGCCAGCTGGGACGGGGTAGGAGCGGCGGGGGGGCGGTTAGGAGGCGGCAGGGGTGGGGGACACCAGGGGCGTGAGGTGAGTGAGAAGCAGGGTGGGAGCGAATGGGATGGGGGGCAGCATGGGTGGCGGGTAGCAGGGCGAGGGCGGCTGGGGCGGGGTAGCAGGAGCGGGGGTGGTAGGGGCAGGGGCGGCAGGGGTGGGGACGGCAGGGGCGGGAGCGGCAGCGGCCCGCGGACGGCAGGGGCGGTGGCGACAGGGGAGGGAAGCATGGGCGGGGGCAGCAGGAGCGGAGGAGGCAGCACGTGTGGGGAGCAGCAGAGCGGGAGGCAGCAGGGTGGGGGGCAGCACGGGCTGTGGGAGCAGGGACGGTGGCAGCAGGGTTGGGGTGGGGGCGCTGTCGTGACTGGCAGCGCTGTGGCGGGCAGCCGCAGCTCCCGCACCCGTCGCCTGGCGCGCGGAATTACGCCGGGAGCCGGCCACAAACGCACGAGCGGGGCGAACAGAAATGTTAAAAGCGTAAAAATTACACAGGATTTATATTTGGGAATTTTATTCATATCTCGTTACGCTGACCTACAAGGCACGAAAGGATGATCACAATTGCGGAAGTGCCTGGAATTCAGTGACGTAAAATTGTCTTTGGTTCTCGAACCTCACGTGACGTAGATGACCATGTGCCAAAATCTCTCTTGGTTAGGTAAAAGAAAAGAAAAATATTTTGATATGAGATGTATAGGGTTTTATTTTTGGCTCCTACATTATATTTTCCATAAATTGCAAATGCAAAAGGCACCATCTGTACCATCTTTCGGAATTTTTGCACATTACTTGAAACTTACACTATTACCAAAAATTAAAGACAACTGTAACGCAAATATCCTTCTTTGCTATTATACCTTGTTCCAACAAGTGAATGAAAATACGTAATGGCGACAATTTTGCAAAAACTTCAAAATTTTAATAATTAATGTGCATAGGAAGAAAAATTAGTAATTTCTTAATATTTGTCTATTCCCTAAGTTGTCGACTTTCTAAAAAAATTAAGTTTTTGTAACTTAATCACTTACACAATCAATCTCAAAATTTCAAGGTTGTAAACTGAGGAAAAGCAGGAGGATATTTTATCTTAGTGATAGATTGCGTTGTATTGTCATTTATTAATCTAGAGCTAAGAAACTACTATAAAGGCGTCGCAATCGTTTTGGTATTCCTCTCCACTGTGCTGGAGACACAAACGCGACGAGCGGGCGTCACGTCGCCATCTTAGATGACGTTGCCACCGCCGTCGCGACCGCACTCACTGTCAATCATCGCGAGAAATGGCCAGACTTCTGCTCCAAACACGATCGCCAGTATAACGCAGTTTCAAATGCCATCAGTGACACTTTCAACCCTAGTTTTCTTTTATCTTGTACGACCTACGGAGCTAGTTTTTCCAATATTTGCAATAACTGTGTGTTTTCCTAAGCAAAACTAAAAAACAAAATACACACGATAGTTTCAACATCATGGAATTCCGATGAGAGGAACTATCGAAGAACAAAGCAAAGACATATAGACATATTTAACAATGTTTTTCAAGAAAACTGATTGATGAGAAAGATAATTGAGATACTAGTTTGCAACTCCAATAGATGGTAGAGACGCAACACATCACATACAAATAATTATGTTATTCGTATCTTCAACCCTGAATTTACTTCGTAGTCTAAGTAGTTTACTTAAGTAGTCTTCGTAAGTCTCGTAGAATATACATATCAAAATGCTTCTAGCGTAGATACGACTGCCGGGCTTGAAAATAGATTTTCACATGAACTGGTTTCAATCGAGTGCGTAAACAGGACTTCCACGACAATATGTTGTCAAACGAGAAAAAATGTGGGCCAAATAATAAATATAATAATTAGCGTTGAAACGCAATTATTTCGTCACATGTTATCATCACATTTAGTACCAGGGTTGGGTAGTATTTAAATACAGTTTGTATTTGAGAAACTGTGTTTTTGAGTTTTGGGGCATGTATTTTAGAGATATATTTAAACACATAAAGTAGGTGTATTTAAAGAAAAGAAATACTTGAAATACAGACGTAGAAAAGTTAGTTTAGAACGAGATTAGTTGCTTTTTGATTCCGCTAGTGAATGCATTTCATTGAAACAAAAAAAATCTCTTTTTATTTGTTGAATTTGAATTCTCTTCATTTTTAAATGATAAATCTGAATCATTAAAAATGCTAGACAATTATGCGGCAGTAATAAAATGCGTTTATTAGTTATAACACTAGTTTATGTTCATCCATGCCAGTTGAATGATTGATTTTTTTGCAGGTTTTATACATTCCTCAACTAGGGGTTTATTGTCTGATGATTTATTTAAAAAATTAGTCGTTTTAAAAGGAAATTCCATTTGTTTGTGTTAGACATATTTTTGATATCATTTTATATTCGAAAATATTTTTACATATGGTTACAATACATATCAATAGTTATTGTTCAGAAATTCGTGTGACTCAATTACTAATTTACAGTAACTGACAATTACAACATATTGTTACAATAAAAAATACAATTCAAAATTATTATATATTTACAATACATTGAGTACTTGAAGTATTTTAAGTACGTGTGCATTTAGCACATCAAGTTTTAATGTATTTTGTGTATGTATTTAAATTATTATTTATAAAGAATTTTAGCTAAGTATTTAAATACTAAATTTAAAATATTTTCCCCAATCCTGTTTAGTACAAAAACAATACATTCATTAAGGGCAATTTGAATGTAAGTGGAGAAATGAGTGTGAACGTGAAGTGGAGAAATTACCCCATGGCAATCTTCAAACAAAACGGTTCTTAGTTTTTAATCTTACGTTTCGTTGCTTTTACTTCCCGAAGAGAGAGTTAATGGAAACCAGAGCAACTGCAATTAACTTTGTTTCGAAAACATATAGTAAGATGAAGAAATCAAATATTGCATCTATTCTCATTATCACACTAGGAATTTATTTGTAAGTGCATAAACAACAGAAAACCCTACACTATCATCAATAGACATCTTGAATTGATTTTGCGTTGGATTCCAATTGTCTTCCTTGTTGCTCTACAACTGCATTCAAATCCTACCTCCGCCCGGAAACCTCCCCGCAGAAGGCGGTCGCGGAGCCGAGAGGTGATAGCGCGTACCCACCCGCCGCCCGCGCCGGCTTCGCGCCGTGCCGCCGAGGCGTCGTGCCGCGCGCCGCTGCCCTCCGCCGTCACGACGACGCCTCGAGTTCGTTCCCCGGGCGCGCCTTCTGGGAAGGCGGCGGCGGAGGACGCGAGCAGTGCTGGAGATCGGGCGCTGCGGGGAGCCGGGGGCGGGAGCCGGGGGCGGGAGCCGGGGGCGGGAGCCGGGGGCGGGAGCCGGGGGCGGCAGCCGGGGGTGGCAGCCGGGGGTGGTAGCCGGGAGCGGCAGCCGGGGGCGGGAGCCGTGGAAGGAGAGTTGCGGGTAGAGGCGAGGCCCGAGTCCGCTCGAATGCCTTCAGACGTGTTGTGCGCGCTGCGGGAGACAATCGCCGCAGGCTGCGGACCGAGCAACGAAAAAGCAGACGCCTGGGGCAACGTGCGACGAGTGACTCCAAAGGCCTTTGCGCAGCAAGTTTTCAGATATTCACAAGCGTCCATTTCAACGACCAAAAACATTACGAGTAAAAGTAAGCAAGAAACATCAAAGTATTAATAGAAAAAATATGATTCATACATATACCATACGGTTTCGCGTTTCCCGCTTTCGTTTTTGATTTTCGCACAAATAGCAGCAAATGGGTGAATATCAATTGTGTTATCCACAATTTTAATTCATAATTCAATAATACTGAGTGCCTGAAATTATTGTTTAACAACTAAACAAATATACATTTATTTGAAAGTAAAACAATGCCATTCTTGTGTCATTAGAAATTTATTCTAACGTTTTTAGGTTGTCTTCACTTGCTTAATATATGAGATAATATATCTTTAAAGATCTCTGAAATAATTGTAGGAACCTTTTATTTCCGGTGAGTGAAGTCGTGGAAGAATGAATGGCCCCCTCCCTTCTGCGGCAATGGACGTCAGCGAGCGTCGCGACGCCTATCGCCCGCTCTCGTCCCCACACACCACCCCGCCCCTGCTACCGCTCCCACTCCTACCCCGTTCCCGCCACCCTCTGCTCACGCCGCCCCTGCAGCCCATCTCCCGATCCGACGCCCATCGCCCGCCGCGGAATGTGGTAGCCCGCGGGGCGGCGGGGGCGACGGACCGCGAGCCCGCTCCGCGCCCCATCATGTTGCTTCCTTTGGCCCTTTGTAGCCGCTTGTCCTGCCTCGGCCCGCCTCATGCGTGGGGCTGGCCGAGTGTGGCGCCGCGCTGCGCGGCTGCTATTGTGCTGCGCGGAGTGGATTGTGCCGGGAGAGGCGCGCAGATGGGGAAGTGGAGCTGCCGCCAGCCGCCACTGGAATTACTCCGCCGCAGGCGGGCTGGCGGTGCGGGCGTGTGGCACGGGGTGAAGGTACGGGCAGACGGCCGGTCGGCTAGGTGCGGGCAGCACGGGCAGGAGGCACAGGTTGGCGGCATTGGTTGGCGGCATGGGATTGGCAGCATGAGTTGGCGGCATGGGTTGGCGGCATGGGTTGGCAGCATGGGTTGGCATCATGGGTTGGCGGCACAGGTTGGCGGCACGGGTTGGCGGCATAGGTTGGCGGCATGGGTTGGCGGCATGAATGGGAAGCAAAGGCTGCGGCGGCAAGGGATGGTGGGTTAGGTTGGCAGTATGGGCTGATGGAAAGGGCAGGCGCGGACAGACGCGGGTGGGCTCGGGTAGGCTGGGGCTGGCGCGGGCGGGTGGGCGACGGAGCGGGCGACGTGGCTGGCGAAGGGGGCGGGCGACGGGGCGGGTGTGGGGCGTGGTGGGATGTGGCGGGGCGGGGCGGGTGGCAGGGCGGCACGGGCGGCGGGGCGGCGTGGGTGGCGGGGCAGCGTGGGTGGCGGGGCGGCGCCGGGTGGCGGAGCGGGGCGGGGCGGGCCGGGCAGGCAGCGGAGCCGGCGGGTGGACGGTGGCGCAGGAGGGCGGCGAGGTGGGCGGGCGGCAGAGGGGCAGCCGGGAGGCGGGCGGAGGGGCGGGCGAGTTGCGAGCGTGTGGGTTCGGCGTGTGGGCGGTAGAAGCGCCCTGTCGCACCTGCTAAGGCAAGCGGATGCGCGACCACCTGAGAGGATTGGACGGCGAACTGCGCAGGAGCCGCGGGCAGACAGCGATTCAGCTGGGTTTGAAAAGGCAAAGAACACCGAGGGTTCGGATATTGCATGGGCCGCGAGCAAATGTTCTGCTTCTCCCCCAGGCACTGTGCTGAGTGTGACTCGAGCCCAACAAACTGAACTTTTCTGATCGCCCTCACATGGAGTTATTTGAACGCGCGAGTATTGAACAATGAAAACGTATGGATTTTCGGGTAGTTCTTCTTAAAAAAATAAACATTTGATAGTAATATTTGCTTGATGAGTCTCTGCACAAACGATTATTATACGTACGATTTATTCACTGTCAATTCTCACATTTGTAATCAGTAATGGTCTGGTGTGCAAATACATCAAGGTATTCACGAATATTAACATCAATTTTGGATAAGAAAAATGAAAAGAATGTTATTGTCAGAGAAGAACTTCCATTTGCTGTACATGGGCTTACGAGACATAATGGAGTTATAGATTGGAGGCTGGGGTCATGATTCCCTAGAGTGTGATAGGACGCAGTGGTATTAACTAAGAGCACAGAGCGTTCGTTGATAACCGAAAGGTAAATCTGACGTTAAAACAGCTCAATGATGATGATGATTATGATGATGATGACGATCAGTAATAGTGTTTCTTTGGTGTAATAGTGTTATATTTAAATAAGAAACAAATACTGTAATTATTAGCTATTTGCCTTCTAGTGACAGCTGAAATGTTTACTGTCAAATTCCAAGAACAATGTTTCGTTAGGTCGCAAAAGACCGAAGAAGTTACATTATATAATTTACCCTGGGAAGAAGGTTATAAAGGAAACAAGTAAGTAACAACTGTAGGCGTAAATTCAAAAAAAATATATGTACCATAAATTATTTCAACCATCTTACCATATCTGACTAGCCCCTTTTGATGTTTATGTTTTTTCATATTTCATACTAGATTCTTACTTCACGATCATAAAGATGGTGTGTTTAGAGGCCAAGCAATAAAATGTATATATTCAATTAAATCTTGTTTATGCATAAAGGAACACAAGTTGCACTTACTATGTAATATTGAAAAAAAGCGATAGTATTATACAGAGCAATCAGAAGTTTTGTTTCTTTTTTATTACTGACACTATTGCAAGGAATGTTAAAATTCTTTTTTCTTAATTTGAAATAATGCAATACCCAGAAACAAGTTTATTAATCATAAATAAATGTTAGAAGTTTTATAATAAGGACTCAGAAGATCACGCACCACTTTTAGCACATAACAAAAGGCCGTTTCGCAATTTGTGAGCACAAGAGCGTAGACGCGTATCCATTATCGAATAACCTCTCCTCTCTCACCTCCTCTCTCTCTCTCTCAACGGGGCACACTTCGTCCTAACGTAATTGGGTACATTATGTATTTGTCTTCAGGGCGAAAGATACTTCTAAGAATCACCTCTTACCTGTTTCATACGTTCATTTCCGGGAGAGGTGTCCAAAAAGAAAAAAAGTGAAACAAATAATATTCATCAAGACATCTGCAAAAACATAATTCCTCTTCTGACTCGGCTCCCCACTCTCAATGCATGAAGCATAATCAGTCAAGGAAGGAAAGCAATCATAATCACAGAAATGGCAATTACACTTGCGCAATGAACCCCAAATGTAAAGATGAGTTTTCCCATACTTATGCATGCAACAAAAGGGAAGACGAAGTTGTGAATTGTGCGGTCATTCGTGTTATTGTTGCCTTGAGAAGAATAGCTTGAGGGTAAAACAAAAGAAATGTTCAGTATTTGAATGCTCACGAAGATATTTCAAGATATTTTAAGAAAATATCTTGAAATGAGCATCGTCTCTAGCAACGCTCCATGAGCAAGGCCCCTAGTTAAGAGATTAAAATGAAATTACACATTTTTCACCGAATACTTTTTCTTTTATCTGACTGTTACTCACTAAAATGTGTATTTAAAAAAGTGCAAGTTATTACTCATGTAACTATTAATTTCATCCATATATTTCTGGAGATACAATTATTACCCTTTGGGTAAGTTTGTAACTAGATCTAAGATTAAATAACACTGTTTCTGCTATATGTTGATTAATGATATATGCAATCTTCTTTTCTGTTATGAAATTACAAGCTGTTGCTGCCAATCAGTAACAATGATTAGTTGAAGTGAATGAGAAATAGAGCACCATTGTTCATTCGTAGGAGTAAGTAGAATGAGAAACTTACAAAGAAGCTCTTCTTCAGTTACTGTGGCATCTCTAAATATACACTTCGTGCAAGAGCTAATAGTTTGCGTTTTGCAATGCAAATCTTCACCACAACATCGATTTATATCTCAGTGAAACTCGTATATAAACTTTTTACACACTCTGTCACGAGTAGTGTGTACTATGTAGTCTCGACTCGAGAATTTGGAGACCCCTAACGCGAACGCGAGGGGCTTACCTCCATCTTTGCAGTCCCCTGAATTGCGAGCCGCCAGTCGCTATGCACAGACATTTGCGACTGTAAGAAAGATTCACTTCCGTGTCAAACTCGCATATTGGCATTTTTACATACTTTATTACGAGTAGTGTGTACTGTCCTCCATTACTGAAGTTGGCGATTCTTAACGCAAGCGCAGGCGCCTGAACTCCTTTTTCTGAGCCGGCGGCCGGCGGTCGCCGTGTCGCAGGCATTTGCGAGGACGTGAGAGGCGAGGAGGCGGCGTGGGGCGAGGCGGGGCGCGGGGCGAAGGGCGAGGGCGATGGAGCGGGCTCGGGTTGTCGGCCTGCGACGCGCCTGCGCGCGGGAGGCGGTGGCGGCGGCGGGCCGGAAAGCGCCAGTCATCGTTCCTAATCGAAACGAGGGCGGCGGCGGTAGCGGCGGCCGCAGCCAGAGGAGGAGACTGCGACGGCCGTGTAGGCGCGTAACCCTCTGCGCGCTTCCACGCCCACGCCACGCCGCGGAGTGCGCGCGCACTACGCCTCAACCACGCCTGCACCCGGGGCCCTGAGCAACTCCGGCCATAGTTACTCAGTGCTGCAGCATAGAGACACGTTCCCACATCAGGGGGAATGGAAGAACTCTTTCCTCAAGGAGTGGCCAAACATATATCTCATATAAACATACATGGGGGTCGAGATCATCTTCTGAGTGAAACCAATATCTTCGTTTACATTGCACAGTCTGAATAAACGCATACTCTCTGTCCCTTCATTTATTTATTTATTTACTCGTTTATTTTAGACAACATTCAACAACTTAAATCGTCGAGGTCATGAGTGATGATCTAATGAAATGATAACGACACTGATAAGGCAGAAAAAGTGGAATGAGAGTTACGAGAAAAGGGAGAACCCTGATAAAACGGTCGAAAGCCTTCGATTCAAGAATGGGTCCGGGGGGGAATGGCAAGTTTCTTCAGGGAGAGTGATGTTGAACATCCCATGGGTGAAGAATCGACGAGCTGGCAAGTGAAACCAACACTACCTTTGCTTTACTTTCACAGTACGAATAAATCCTAAGAATGCTCTTGAAGATGTACTCCAGGACAAATTGTTCCTTTCTACATCATGCCTTGAATCTAATACTTTCGAAAGGGTATAATACTCTTTCGAAAAGATTATTATGTATTAAAATATTCGTTGTTTTATTTTCACACAGTACTATCCCTCACCTAACAGGCTACAACTTAGTCTTTATTGCCTACGAAAACGGTGTGAAAACAGTACTTAACTGTTCGATTCATTCTCTTTTTCAAATATTTTTTAAATTAATGCAATAACAAAGTGTAATTCTAGTACGAAGCTGTTTTCCAACTTTTCCTTCGCTTAGTTGTACATCCGCACATGTCCCAGCGTGAGTCTCACATCCCTCTGTGGGAGGCGCGGCGAACCGCACCGCGCAGCACAAGTAGAACACGTTGCGTTTTCTTTGCCACAGCGGAGAAACGGCCGCTCAAGAATTCATTTGCATAAGCACTTGGCGGCCGCTTCAAAACCAGATACTTGTTTAATAACTGCTCTCGTGTAAATTTAAAAGAAAAACTTGTATGAAATACTACTTAGAGAGATATATTAGATATATCGTATAACTTTAATTGAACAAAAGGTTCCAATAAAACACCACTGTTTCATTTGTTTTCTTTATTATAATTTGTTGAGCAGAACATAACTTTGTGAGCAGAAAATAACTTTAACATCAATATTACTCCCTCATTAATATGCAGGGTCGGATCCTGCTGATCATTTGAGAGGGTCATCATAGATTTTTGTTAAATAATAGACGTTTGTTATTATATTTTATATTATTTTTGTAGTGTATATACATGATAATATACAATATTATTTTTGAATAATTATATAATTTTAACACAAAAATATTGCAATCAATTTTGCGAAATAAAAGAACATTACAAACGAAAATTCAAGCCCTTTTGGGAGGGGGGAACCATGGCCTCCAAGCCTCCCTGGATCCGCCACTGTTAATATGCATGGACGTATTTGGCATTTTAGGGTTAGATATATTCGACTTCTGCGAGCTAGTGGTGTTCCCAGGCCTGAGACTTGTTTTTCTATTAATTATAATTAATAGAAATACTTAATAATTATTCACGTCTAGCGGTAAGGGAGATGTCTGGCGAGCACGATGTATTCCCGTCACCTTATCTAGCATACTTGGACTACCTGAGCTTTTCTTTCGTCACATAGCTTTAGAAACCGAGACGATTGTATTACAAACCTACAGCTTTTCTTTCCCCGGGGAATCGAACGTGGGATCGCACAACGGAAAGCTAGCACGCAGCTCATGAGCCTACTGAAGGGCTCCTTCTTTAGTACATGTAGAAAAATTAAAAAATTATTAAGTTGAAAATTTAAAAAAATATTTAATTATAAAAACTGCATTCATATTCCATTCAGTGACAGATCGGTTGAATGTCAGTCATTTTAGTAACATGTCGGGAGGGGTGGAATCATTCACTGCTGAAACGCAACGGACCCGTCGAAATCCTTATGTTTCAGACGACAAACCACTCCGGTCTCTACATCAAGTCGGTGCATCAACGGTGTATTTCGGCAGCTCCTACCCCGGCCACAAATGACGCAGCGAATCCGGCGACGCCGTTCCCGGTGCAGGGGATTTCCCGGGCTTCCCAGATTTCTCCGAGAGAGCGCCTCTTCAACGTCGTAAAACAGATCACAATTTTCACGCCTGCTTCTTCGCCAGCGTCTCGTCTTCGATGGGGCGTGAGATTGGGCGATCTCTTCTGATACTCCTCGAATCAGGGAATACGCGTCTGACGGGAGCAAGAAGTCACGTGGCCCTTTGCGGATTTTACGTGAAAGAAACAATGGACGAGCAAAAACTACAAAGGAACAATTAACCATTGAAGCCAACTTTGGAAGTTCAGATTCTGATCAGAAAGATAAATCGCGAACGAAAATAAGCCAGATGCAGTAGAAGAAACGAAGTATTCATGTAATAATCGATTTGGTCAATGTGATCAGATCCAAATTTTGTCAATGGGTTGTGCTGAAACCACAGAGCACATGTTTTGTCCGCAACAGATAATTTACAGATGTAAAAATTATTAACTTTCTTTTGTATGTATGATCCCGATACATCTAGGTTTCTAGACTACATCTAGGCATCGTACATCTAGGTATCTAGGTTTCACTACTCACAGAAAAATTGAATCTTTATTCTGAGAAGCCTATATATCTAATACCAAACACACACACACACACATACACATACACACACAATACATCTAGTCTCTCCGTTATTTTACTCTTATTCGTCTTTAGTTGAATTAGTATTAAGTAGTTGAAAAATACCTAAGGTTTTTGAGACTTTACGTAAAAGAGTAATGCAATGGCATTACAACTGGTCAAGCTATGAAAGCAATGACCATTGCTAAACAACGTGGGCCTCCTGACGAAGTGTCGGGCAGGGAATACAGGAAGAACAGGGTAATGGCGGGAAGACAGACAGGGAGGTAGGAATACAGGGAGGGAGGAACTGAAAGTCGGGAAAATGACGGGGCAGGGTGGGTCGGTCGGTTGGATGGTTGATTGACGTTTCCGGGCACGTCAACTGCGACGATCATTAACACGTTTGTGTAGTAAACATTATCACTACATTATTGTCACTACTTCATTATCTAGAGGTGGGCGGTATGCCCTCGTGGGTAACTCATTAGTCAGCGTGCTCGCTTTCCATGATATGGCCCCGAGTTCGATTCCCGGTCGGGCAAGATTATAGTGTGCGTTTCCCTTACAATGTCCCAGTATAAGTAGCTGTGTGTCGAAGAGAAAACTCACTTTTCAGATTGAGAATACCAGATACAATTAGGTATACAATTAGGTAAAAAATAAAAGTATGTATCAGTGGAGTTAACTGGTTCTAATGATCACGGGCGACAAAAAGCTCTCTGGCCAAAGGCCTTCGCGCATTTTGTCGCCGCTCGATCATTAGAACCTTTATAACCCCCCTTGGTGCGTAAATAACTATTATTGAATGCATATATGAAACGGCAAACGTGTGGGTGGAAATCAATGTATCCGTGTACGCGCGGGATCCAACGTATTGCCATGCCAATCGTCAACACAAGTTGGTGTCTGTGTAGGGAAGCCAAGGCTCTGTGCGGTGTAAGTTGAGATAACTGCAAGGAATGAGGATAAAGAATTTGTAAGTGTGTGTGTGACAGTGTATGCGTGAGTGTGGGATGAGCCCGCGCGCATGTGCGTGTATGTACGTGTGCAAATGGGAAGTGGATGGAGTACAAGTATGTAGTAAGCAGAACGAAGTCTGCTGGCATTGCGATTAATGTAGTGTGTCAATGTTGGGTTGTGCTTCAAAGAATGAGTGTGTGCTCGATGTACGTAGTACGGATATACATGAAAAGAATGTTTAGATAATAAAAATTATCGACAACACGAATATATTTTCTTGCATGCCTTGCGCTGTATTGTTTTTATTTTTAACTTCTCTTTTCAAATTTTCCTTCTCTTTGAGATTCCGTCCGTCCGTCAATCAGTCAGTCAATCCATCTCTCTTTCTCTCTCTGTCTCTCTTTCTCTCTCATCCTCTCTCTGCCTCTCATTCTCTCTCTGTCTCTCTTCTTTTGTCTCTTTCTCTGTCTCTCTTTCTCTGTCTCTCTTTTTCTGTCTTTCTTTACATAAATTGCATTCATCATGCAGGTATAAAATCAGGTATCGATTCTCTCCAAGGCCTTCCATTATCATTTTGAGAAACGTATACTGATTACATTGATCCATAATGTACTATAAACCTCCCTCATTTCATTAGCCTTCTAGACTTAATGCAGAACGATATGAAACAACGTTATGGGAGTTTTCTATTTTCTCTATAGTGAATATGTAGATCTTTTCTATGTTTTCTATAGCAACATCACACACACATCTTATTTTCGGCGTGCATCCTTGCTGCTCGAAATTTAAAATATTTATCAACCTTTCCAGCCATTTTCGGCCATATTGATTCTTATGGCATAAATGTTGCTTAAAAAAATCACTTGTAAATATTTAAATGATATCATTTACTGTTATTAAATATGAGTTCATTGTTGAGTAATAACTCTAAAAGAAGGAAATGTTTCGGTATGCCGCGCATTCCCACAAGTTAAAATAGTAAAAACAATTCCAGGCGACTACTCTAGACGACTCAAAACCTTCTGGCTTCTTCTTTTCCCAGAAGGGAATTTATACAAAAGCTGTAAAGCTAGAGGCGGGGTTGGGTGGGGGAAACGACGCGCGAGGAAGGAGGGGGGGCGGGGGGCGGCGGGGGGCCGTTTAGCGCGCGTTGCGAGAGGCCGTGCGGATGCACGCGCGTCCGCCTTTTCGCTTCGCGCCGCGCCCAAGGCCGAGGCCGCGGCCGCGCGTGCTGGCTGGGGCGGCGCGGAGCGCCAGAGCACGTGTGCCGCCCACGCCGCCGCGCCGCGCCGGCTCGACGCGCCCCATGGCCCGGCCACTGCGACGCAGCTCGACCCGGCGGCGCCCGGTGCTTCCCCGCGATGCGTCGCCAACCCCCTCCCCCTCCCGTCACCATTCCCCGCAGTCGACTGCGCAGCACTCGAGCAGGACGATGAACTATGGTCCGATTAAAATAATTTGGTGATTGACAATTGTGTTTCTGAAGCTGTAGCTTCGTACAATAAGAGTCTATAATTTGCTTACTTTAATAAGTGTTAATTTCAAATGCTTATTTTCGTGTCCCAGGAGCACGTGCTCAGTGGCACGCAAACTGTCAACGTCGCTTCCTTCCATTCGCAACTGTCACCAATCACCAACTTATTTGAATCGGACCATACTAATTGATTAGTGTTTCCGTGCGCGCCAACTGCTATGGTAATTCCTCCCGTAAATGTAGTTCATGTTTCATATTGGGGGGAGCTGTGACCTTCCCCCACTGAATGGGAATATCCGAACCTGATTTTCACGTAGGCTTGCGTGGTTTTCCTCAGAGCACCAACAGAGCAGCGCCCCAGCTGAGACAATTCTATGCTCCCGACTGGTCTCCCGACATGTGTGGTAGTGTAGAGTATGTAAGTGTATGTGTGTACGTAAATAAGGAGTGAGGACAGGGAAGGGGGAAGAAAAATCGCGCGCGGTCCGTAGCCCGTTTGTTGGGGTACTGCTCCTGCATACGCCTAATGTTGATCTGAGAAACCACGGAAAACTACAGTTCAGGTCGCCCGATAGAATTCTCCTCCACATAGTGGCTGAACTCGTTCGAGCTATCTACGAGTAGCTCGAGTTCTCTTAGCTACGTGAAGTGGTGTTGAAAATCCTGCCACTGCCGGGACTCAACTTCTAAGGCCTCCTGGACAGAGGTACTGCCGTGACATCAAGAAATGCCCTTGAGCTACCGAAGATGATTGATGTTCTCTAACTTAAATTTAATTAAATAATTAAAGTAACTACTTTAATTATAAATAATGCTCTGTATTAATTAATATTGAGACACAAGAACAAGGTCAATGAGAACTCGTGTTCCTAATATTGAGGGGATAGAAACTTTAAAAAGTCAGTTAAAAGTTACATATCCTTCATTTTTTAGAAGACTGTGTGAAATGTATAAGCATTAAGATTTTTTTATCAAAATATACACATTTTTCCATGAAGATGTTATTGACAATCATGAGACCCATGTACGTATAAGAGCTTTTAATATCAATTCCTAATATACAAGAATAATTCAGCATAATGTATGTGCCGCATTCTTAAAATAATGTTTGTTGAGCGAGAACAAAAAGCTGTACCATAAATGCAAAATTGTAAAATATAATAATGTGATGCTATAAAAACTAAGTTGAAATGTAAAAAAGATAATCGCATATAACTACTACTTTTGAACAACTTCCTTAAAACATACAATTAAGATAGTCATGTTGATTATATCTTTATACCTTTTAGGCGATAAAATTATTCCACTCGGAAGTTTCTGGCAGTCTATATTTCATGTTCAATGACTATTCTTAAAAGGTTTCAATCTAATTTTGAAAATATTGTGTGTTTACGGGAAAACATTTATTTTACCACATAGAGTTATTACACGATACTCAAAAGGTGATACAAGAAGGAATATAATAGCATACCCATAATATAATAATATAATAAAATACCCATGTTTGCTAGTAACATATGAATAATAAATCTGAATAGACAAATTGAATGTTGAGATCAGAAATAAAGAAAATGTAGAAAAAAAGAAATAGCGCAACAACTATTAATTCTCATTGCACAGAAAATTTCAATTAATTCCTCTTAATCATCGTTCATTTATAGACGCATTTAAAGACAAGAAAAAAATATCCCATTTTTTAAATCGTAGGTAATTTGCAAAATCTGCATTATTATCTTCGTTACGACCCAATTGTGATCGTTACGACCCAATCGTCTACTACCCGCAAAATCCATTTTCAGCGCATGCCCTTTCAGTATCGGTGGCTTTCTAGTGACTGACGCATGTCACTCAGGTGCACCGTTTTCCGCATGCGCTTATCGCCCCGCGGCGGGCGTGCGAAGGCGCAGGCGCGGGTGACGCCTGCAGATTGCAGGGAGCGCATGCGCGCGCGTGCGGCGGGCGTTTGCGCAACGCGCAGATAACAGGTGCGGGCGGTATCAAGGGCGCTCTAAAGGCGTTCTAACAGTGGGGACACGGATAGCTCACCATCAAAAGTCAAGAATTTTTTCTAAATTTATTTCTTCTCGTTCGACATACTTGTCTTTCGAGGAGGTTAAATTATGCAGTACATATATTTTAACTTTTTGGGAATGGCCATCCGTAAGCAGTGGTTTTTATTACTCGGAAGAACGTAAATATTGTGCTGAAGTAAATGAAGCGCGGTTGAAGACTGTTTCAGTTTCATCAATTGACAGTTGTGGGGGATTACGGTGGTATGAATCGGTCTTTGGGATACCTGGAATGAGGCCAAAAGTGAAGAATCGAATCAAATAACTGTCTCTGTACTTGCTCAACAGCGTCTGACAGGGGCCAAGGCCTATCAGCGGGCGTCCTGGCCTTGCGGCCGTGGGTAAAGGGGTGCGTGTGGTTAGCACATAGACATCCCTTCGCCGTATTCTGACCTTCTCAACCTGACAGGAGAGCTTTCTCATCGGCACACAGCAACATATACTCGGACACTGCAAGGATAACTCACATTATAATCTGTCCCGACCGGGAATCGAACCCGGGACCAGGATGTGGAAAGCGAGTACTAGTATGAGCTACGCGTGGGGCCGAATCAAATAAATACCCCCCCCCAAAAAAAACTCCAGCACATGATCAAAGTAGCAACAGGGTACTAAATCATCTGTCGATACCAGCAAATGCATTTATAATTAACTAGCTAAAGTACCCCGCGTATTTATCGTAATTTAGTAGCCAGGAAAAGGAATTCCATCTATTCAATCATCGCCCTCCAGGTTGAGGTTGGACGATGGGCTGACAATTATTTTCCAGAAAAAATGCAAAAAAAAGTTCAGAAACTCGAAGAAAAAATGCCGGAATGCATTTGGAAGACGACATATTAAACGGAAAAAAGGAAATAATTCTGGGAACATTGAACGTGTAGGGCTTGTTTAAGCTGGGTGCATTGGCAATCTTAAAAGAAGAACTAGCTAAATATAAAATCTCTATAGCGGCTTTACAAGAAATGAGATGGACAGGAAAAGGAATGCTGGACTCAGGCGATTACACAGTACGTTGTACGTTATAGTGGTCATCAAAGATTGGCAGGATTTGGTACATTGTTTTTAATCGACAAAGGGTAAAACATCTTATCACTCAATTTAATCCAGTAAACGAATGGTTATGCTCTGTTAGAATAAAAGGAAGACCTATGGAAGATACGGAAGAGATGGAAAAAGGAAATTTCTATTGTCAATTAAGTGATTTGTACATAAAAACTCCAAAACACGACATCAAATTCATTGTGGAGTATTTCAAAGTAAAAAGAGGTAATGATCATATGATGACCCAGATTGTCAGGCGAGATACGCCCCCCAGCATTATTAATGACAATGGATGGAATATAATTGACTTTGCGTCCACTAATAAAATGGTTTTAAGCAGTACAACCTTCCCCCACAAGATGGTACATTTAGAAACATGGAGATCCCCAGGTGTGGTAATACGCAATCAGATAGAAAAAATATTAATTGATAGTAGATGCGCCAGTAATATCAGTAATATCACGGATGTAAGAGCATATAGAGATGCTGATTGTGATGGTGAATCTCTATCTGGTGTTGGAGGGATTACGACAGTGAATATTAGCAGTGGTGGGACTAAAGGACGAAGAGTTGAAGATTTGATGTTGAGAAATTAAAAACTATTATTATAATAAGAAATTATAGAGTAAGCATAGAAGGCTTACTGAAGGAATTAACAGAACATCAGGCAAAGAATAGTATCGAAAGAATATGGGGAGGAATTAAAAATTCCATAAGGATTGAAGTATCTCAAAATATATTGGAAAAGTGGAAACGAAATAAGAGAAACAATTGATTTCACGAAGAATGTAAAATAGCATTAGATAACAGGAATAAATCACGGTAAAAAAATGCTACAAAGACAGACACGTTATAACTCTGACAAACATAAGGAAACAAGAAAACTGGCAAAAACATTTGTAAAAAGAAGAAAAAATTAAAAGAAGAACAAAAACTTGAGGAATTGCAGAATACGTTTAGAAAAAATGATAGCAGAAATTTGTATGAAGGAATAAGAAATATAAAAGAGGGTTTCCGCCCGCGAACAGGTTTTTTATAGAAATAACGATGGAGATCTAACAGGCGGAGAGGATAATGTAAAAACTATGACAAAAAACACGTGTAAAAACTATTTCGAAATTCTTCTGAACCCCGAACGAACTTCTGAACAGAATGTGGTTTACTATGGACCTGAGAGCAATCACAACCACCACCACCAGCACCACCACCAATATTTAAACTAGTAGTGCTACAGAATGGCACAGACTTTCTCGTATTAGTTTTCTATTTCCTTGGGTCTTCGCTAGCTATTCCGAATGCTACATACTCTTTCATGCCAGCTGCTATCTATCACCACCAAAAGTACATTTTTTTGCCATATTCTTAATTTTTCCGTTTCCTATTAGTAGAACGGAAATATTAATTTTAGAATATTAAAAAACACAAAAACCTAGTCCTAAATGACAATTTTCTTTTAAAGATTATGTGCCGTTTTAAAGAAAATGGCGTTTTAGCGCTACTAAAACTGCGAAATTTGAAACTCATTTTCAAAGAAAATTTTTGAGTTTTCAAAATACTTTATTTGAAGTTATTTGAAGCACTTACACTGAAATGTAATCCTTTCAATTGGTTTTTCGCTATCAAGGACCCACAAAAGAGAGGTTCTGGCTACACCGTGTGTTAGGGGATATTTTTATTAATTTGGCAACTGGATTTATCCATTTTTTTTGTTATCACGGCCCGGCAACGAAATTTTTTCTGGCGAAAATTGGCCATTTTTTCGCGCAGCATTACATAACTTTCACTGCGTATATCACTCCGTGTATACGTACGTATACGGGAAATTAAAAATAATGAAAGTACTAAGAAATGTGAAAGGGAATCGAGCACCGGAATAAGATACAATTATGGCAGAGTTGATTAAATTTGGAGGTAGACAGCTGAGGAAATACATTTGTTATCTATGCAAAAAAGTTTGGGAGACTGAAACAATACCAAAGGAACGGAGCACTGCAATAATTTGTCCGGTTAACAAGAGTGGTGATAAACTAAACTGTAGGAATTATCGTGGAATATTGCTTGCATATATAACATATACATTATTTACAACTGCATTATCATGACGTCTACGCCTGATCAGATCTACACACTTTAAACAATTTTAGAGAAAGCCTGGGAACAGAATATTAAAATACGTCAGTTATATATTTATTTTAAACAAATATATGACTGTGTTAATTGGAAAAAGCTCCTATAAGTAATGTTAGAATTTAATTTCCCAAGTAAATTGCAAATACTAGTCGAAACGACGTTAAAAACACAACTAAAACTAAAATACAAAATATGTTATCAGAAAGTTTCGAAGCTATGGCTGTCTCTGTCAAGTTGATTTACTATCCACACAACTATTTAATATATTCTTGATGAAAGTAATCAGATCTGTCAAAATAAACTCAAGAGGTACAATATTTAATAGAACAGTACAACTTTTAGCATGTGTAGATGATGTTATCTTAAACAGAACACAGAAATTCCTCTCAGAATGTGTAGAAGAATTAATAACAGTTGCTAATATAATCGGTCCTAAAATGAACTGTATTAAAAGTAAGTATATGATTAATCGGAAAAAGAATGAACCACACTCAAACTTTCAAATAGGTAAAGAAATATATGAAAGAGTTGACGTATTCAAATATTCCCCGAATAATACAGAAATGGAAATAAAACCATGTATGACCTAAGCCAATAGGTGTTTCACAGCACTAATATATATATATATATATATATATATATATATATATATATATATATATATAAAGAAAGAAATATGAAATATAAGTGCTTGTAAGCAATCACGTAATTATTATACAATATCCCTTGACCTCAGTGCTAAATATCCGCTCTTGCAAAAGTATTCGTCCATTCAAACAAGAACCAATGAAAATATTTGACCCCCACCTTTTCCAAAACAATACTGCACAATGTTCTACTGATAAGGTGCAGTTGTTGGCCTGACGTGCTCCAAGCTTGAACTTACACCTTATAGCACTATGGGTCGTAAAAGTAAAGAGTTGTCAGAAGACATAAGTAAGCTAATATTAGAGCATCATTCCAATAGTGATTCATTTGGAGTAATCACCCAGTAAGTCAAAATGTCAGTGTCCACTGTCAATCCATTGATATACCAATGGCAAAGAGAGAATGGGATTTGCAACATGCGGCGGACAGGACGTCGTAAACAGCTCGGCGTACGTAACGAGCGTGCTGTGGTAAGGACTGAGAAAACAATCCGCGGATTATTGCCTCCAAACTAATTGCTGAAGAATTAAAGGTTTCAGGAAGATCTGTAAGTGAAGATACAAGAAGAACACTCCACAGGGATGATTACCACGACCGAATAGCTATGAGGAAACCCTTCATCAATAAGAAGAATAAATGCAGACGCTTTTGAATTTGCTCAAGAATATTTGCAAAAAGTTCTAAGTACTGGCAAGACGTTATTTTTACAGATGAAGGTAAGTTTAACCTATTTGGCTCAGATGACAGGGTCATTGTATGAAGGAAGGCTAATAAAGAGATTTTGAAAAAAAGATTAATAACCCGAAGCACACAGCACTTCAAAACATTATGAGTCCTCTACAACTGTCCTAATGTTATCCAGTCACCTGCACAATGTTCAGATCTTAATGTGAACGTGTGTGGAAAAAATTGGAAAACCGAATACGACAACACACAATAAGAAGTAAATAATATTTGAAGGAAGTTCTGACAAGTGGGTGAAAAAAAAATAAACCAAGCGAAATAAAAACTTTCGTGGATTCAATACCCAGACGCTTACGAAGTGTTACTGAAGCTAAAGAACAAGCAACTAAATATTAGATTTTTGTTTGTAAAATTTATTTTTTATTTTGTTTATTCGGCTGAACACTTTTGCAGGACCACAATTCTTTGTACTGAAATAAATCCATGTATTTCACATGGAGGTATTTTGTTTTTAAGCCAATGATTGTGTACATGATTTTGTACTGTATGATTGTGTAATAAAATGCGGTGGTTTTCTCTTTTATAAAACTTTTTGTGCATTTTATCACACATTCTGCGGAGAGAAGAAGGTCGGTCAAATACCTAAGTGGGCCACTGTACATAGATACCTCAAAGTTCAAGCGTATAATACGGCAATAAGATCAGTAATATTGGATGGTGATGATTGTTGGTCGTTAACAAATACGCTTGAATGTGTGCTGATGCCCTGGGAAAGAATTCTTGTGGTTTATTTTCGACCCCACGAATGAAAATAAACATTGAAGACAAAGAGAAATTTAAAACTGGCCAATATGTTGAGGTATTATTTGAAATATTTTTAGTTTTCTAGGAATTTAATCATCTTTGATTTTTAAATGGGAGTATTTTTCTCACTTGAAATGGATCGTAAAATAAGGAATGCAATGATGTAACATGTGTTAATGTTTTGATAATATTTCGAGTATAAAATACACTTTCTGACATGTTATTTTAAATTAAATGGGCAATATTTCTTGCAGCAGCCCTTGCAACTGTCGCTTTTGGAGAAGGCGGCCTTGGTGGCATCTCCCCTCTTCCCGCAACCGTATCGGAATTACAGCTTCCAGTTCCCTTACGGCTTCCCGCAACCGTACGCGGCGCAACAGTACCGGTGCCGCGAAGGCCACCTTTCCCAAAGGCGATATTTGCAAGGGCTGCAACAGGAAATATTGTCCGTTTAATTTAAAAGCACATGTCTGAAAGTCGAATTTTACACTAAAATTACTATCAAAATATTATCATATTCTACATCACTGCATCCTTCTTTTTATGATCTGTCAATTGTTGACGAGCAAATAATTCCACTTAAAAACACCAAGATTATCCAATTTCTCGAAAACTAAAAATATTTCAAACAATATCTCTACAGTATATTACTTGCCCCAAATTCCTCATTGTTGAGCGATAACCGCGCTTCAATACTGCTTAGAAGTTATGGGAGTGGCCCATACTTGGTTGAACACTTGCGTATAAATAGTATACGTTTCACTCGAACGTTTTTCAGCCTATTGATTTTCATAAAAATGTAAACATAGTGTTTACGTAGTATATTTAAGAACAAGAAGAATTTATTTAATACATACACTTAATTCTCGAAAGATTCGTATGAATTTCAACACTATTTTAGTTTTGCATAAATTTAAATTATGATGTGAAAATTTACGCTGGAGGCATATATTTTTAAGAGATTTTATTTTCTTCGGATACATAATTCTTACATGCACTCTGACAACATTCATTTGGAATTTTACATACATATGATTTATTTAACGAAGGACTGTGCGTAAATTTATAGCGAAACTAAGAGAAAAAATGACGATAATTTCTTTCTTTGATTAACAAACGGTTGAAGTTCGTGTTAGAGAAAACCTACAATAATAAAGAAATAAACGAGCTAATGAAATTCCAAAATTAATGTGACAAGTAGTGGTTTGTACACATTACTTTCAAAGTAATCACAATATCAAACAAGATTTACGCGATTTTTTTAAAAAAGCTGTGTATCATGAGACTTCCACATAGATCATGAATCTAACATTGGCGGTTACTCCAGATTTACTCAATTAATAAAAGTTCGTGACAGGCGAAATCGAATGAAAATGTGTAAATTATGCAAATATGAAAAGCAGGGTAATTGGAAAATCACTATAATTAAGCCACAGTACTGTGGTTACTTCTACTCCAATTAACATACACAAAAGAAATAAATGCAACTGAAAACGCAATGAGTCCCCTGGAAAAATGAGGAATGATCATTTGATAACAATATCATCATGCGTATTGAATTCGTTTTCAATCAGTTACGATAAAAGGCGTGGAATGGAAAACTATTAAAACCCCCAAAGGACACATATTCTCAGTGAGCGAGATACGCACACGCCAAGACCACTGCTAACACGAATAATTAGAACTAATCATGAAATAATAAATGGAATAAATAATAAATGAAATAATATGAAAGGAAACGTGGAGTATGCCTCAAAATAGCAGAGGAATATAGTGTTGGTAACAGTCTTGTTTGTACAGTCCATAATTTGCTCGAAAATCGTTAATTTTAAATGGAAAATTAATACTAATGAAAAATATAATACAAGATAATTGAATAAATCCAGTTAAATAAAATGTTACTTCATTACACCTAGACGAAACGGCCTTGAATTTGAAGTTTTACCAGCACATTTAGTTGCTTCGAAACGTTCCTAGCAGCTAGTTCCCGAGCGATTAAATGTGCTGGTGAATTTCAAATTCAAGTCCGTTTCGTATAGGTATACAAAGTTTCTTTTTATTTAACTGGAATTATTCAATTTACTTGTAAAATGTTTTTCATTAGTGTTAATTTTCAAGTTAAAATTAATGTTCTTCGAACAAATTATGGACTGTTACCAACAGTATTTCAGACTTGGCACGCCTTACATGAAACTTGGGCTTCACTGAGGCGTTACCTACGTCACCTTCCTTGCACTTCACGCGGCATTCGCACATCGAATCGGGCATGAAGCAACGAAGAAGCTTCGAGCAAGACGAGCACCGATTATCTGCGCCACGTGCGAGGGCAAGGGACAGCCCGTGGAGGTCGCGGACGAGGCAGGCAAGACCAAAACGCACGCCCCGCCCGGCCCCCGCCCCGCCCCGCCCAGCTCTGCCCCGCCCCACTCCGCCCAGCTCCGCCCCGCCCCGCCCCGCCCCGCCTCGCCCCGCATCACCCCACCCCTCCCCGTCCCGCCCTGCCCAGCTCTGCCCCGCCTCACTCCGCCCAGCTCTGCTCCGCCCCGCCCAGCTCTGCCCCGCCCCGCCCAGCTCTGCCCCGCCCCACTCCGCCTAGCTCTTCCCCGCCCAGCTCCGCCCCGCCCCGCCCAGCTCTTCCCCGCCCAGCTCCGCTCCGGTCCGGCCCGGCCCGGCCCCTCCCCGCCCCGCCCCGCCTCGCTCCGCTCCGCACCGTTCTACCCCTACCCCCTCCGCCTCACCCCTCCTCGCTCCTCCCTGCCTCGCTCCTCCCCGCTCTGTCCCGCCCCGCCCCTCTCTGCCCCGCCTCGCCCCGCCCCACTCCGCCCCTCCACGAGAAGTGGTGTCATAGTGTATGACATAATCAACAAATACCCAGTGAAAACTGACAAGGAAGTTGTTCTGCTTTACGAACACACTACCAACTTCAATTTACATTTTCTCATCTACAAAGTGGCAATTGCAAATAAGAATCTCACCTTTAAATCTTCATTACTCCAAGAATATTGTTATGTTCGTTAACAAGGTAAGATGTTATGCGTAGATTGCCGTCCAGTCTCAGGAAGTGCAATCCACTGTTAACTGCGGAGCCGCTCAGAAACACTGCACTCTTGACATCCAACTCACGACTGCTACAGAATCGGACCCTCGGTTCAACCCTTTCGTCTCTCCCCTCTCTCCCCTTCCCTTCACTGACCGCGGCGCGAGACCTACGAAATATGTTTTCGATTTCAAAAGCAAAATGGTGGAGGTCTCAGCCTAGTTCGGAAAGAATCGTTACCCATCATGTGGCGAAGAAATACGGATGTCAAATTATCTTCATAATCCCTGTTTGTCAAAAAACCAACAGCGCGTGTAGCAAGCTGAGTTAGTTGCCACTCACTAGAGAGAGATTCTAAATGGCAGAGAAACACAACCAATTACAGAAAACCAATCCAGTTCATCAACAGACTTCTCCAAACGACTGTCATAGGACAGGTATCGAATGAGGTACCGCTAACAGGACCATTTGTTCAACTCTTACTGTTAAAATTCGCAACAGTTGTTCTGGACGCAGAGCCCTCGAGCTCGAGGAAGGTCGTAAACTTACCCACAACATTGACATGCCTGAGGATAAATTTGTTCTTCTAAAAATGACAGTCTTAGATGAACCTCTATTCTTGGACACTGTCGATTTGTGGATTCAGAGATAGGTTTGTTTTGTATTTTACTCAAATATATTTGAATAAATTTGATAAAATTGATGCGATAAATTTGAAAAAATCAGTTTTCCGAACAGGGATATTTCAAAACTTATGCATTACTCGCCCATGATGAACAACATCTATCTATCTATCTATATAGTTCTATTCCTCCTTCTATGAGTTCCATTATTTCCATTAATAGCACACAGTATTTCATAGCTGTAAATTGAATTAAAACTATTCTCATTTTATTTCAAACCAAAAAAAAAATCCGAAATGTAAGAAGGAATTGAATGAATGTATGAAGGAACGTCGAGTTTAATTAAATTTTGAAGTTTTGAGAAGTCGTTGAAACACGTTTGCAGTAACTTTAAACGACGGAGCTTCGCCTCCCAAGCGCTTAGCACGAGCGCGCCTCGCCACGCAGGGCTCTGATTGGCCTTGCTCAGTCTGGCCGCGCCATGGGACGATAGTGGTTGAGGGGGAAAATTCAGAATTAAACAAAGACAAAACGTATCTGTAGAATTCGCCAAGATCACAATACTGAAAAGTGAACTTAGAAAAGCAAAAACTATGTAATTACATGAAAATCCGGACTCTACTTATCTATAATGGCAACGACTATCATTCGAGTCGTTGAGCTACAACATGTTGCCCCATTTCCTCATGCACCTGTGTGAATTATCATATCTTCAACTGTTCGAAATTGAAGAAGTGGTAAGAAGTTTAATTTTTATTTTCTTCAATATTTTTCTTTCAACATTTTTCTACATTGATATATAGAAAATATTTGGCAATTATCTAATAAATAATTATTACAAGTATGTATTATAATTATTATTGTATGATAAATGGGGACACACTTTTTATTATTATTTTATTATTTCACGGAAATTAACTAGTAAAATGCGACACAAAACAGTATAGTTTCTGAGCCAAAAGACACAAGCACAGAGATAAGGAAAACTATTTCAAGAAACGATTTCATGCTGTCAATATCCGGTCGCTCTCTTGACTATCGATCAGAGCGGCCGGCTGCTTTAACCGGTAGTTTTCCGTGGTTATTCTGATTAACACCCGACGAATGCCGGAGTAGTATCCTAACAAATGGGCCACGGACCGCGCGCGATCTTTCCTTCCTCTTCCTTGTCCTATCCTCATCCCTTACACAGACACACACACACACACACACACACACACACACACACACACTTATACCTAGGGCCCGGATTTTAATGACATGTCATTTATATTTTCTGAACCTTCCGGTGACTTTTAAAACAATGCACGAATCCAGGTATTGTCGAATCGAAAAATGTATTTTTATTGTGCATATAATGTCATATTTACACCTATTTTAGTAAAAGGTCATATTTTGGCCAAGTATTGTCCTAAAATGCATATATTTGTCATATTTGTAAGGACCGTTTTTAGTAAAAGGTCATATTTTCGTCGAATTTTGCTATAAATGCATATATTTGTCATATTTTTAAGGACACAAGAATAAAAAGCTTTAAAATATGTCTCACATAACAATGTATCAGGCGATGTCACAAATGAACCAAACATACCACAAATTATACCACAAAGGTTATTTGATATTACTCCTAGTGCTACGATGAACCTCTGATAGAAAGCAAACGTGCGTTTATTTCTTGCCTCCTGCGCTTTGTGATAACGGAACGATTTAACAATAAATGGAAAGAAATGGCAACATTTGGATACAATGAACAAAAGATGCACTACAGTGACATCGCCGCCTTCAAATACGCTCCCGTGACGTCATTTGATGTGGAAAGGAGCTTTTCTAGATACAAAACTATCCTCAGCGTCAACCGTAGGTCTATTAAGATGGAAAACCTGAAAATACTCCTTGTGATCCAATGCAACTCTCCAAAAACTGAAGACTGAGAGGATTGGAAAACATTAAGCAAGAAGTATTCAAGCAAGACATTTTGTTTGACAGGTTTTATTGTTCTGTACTTGATTTGTTTTACAGACACAAACATATTTTTTAAATACTAGGTAGATCCAAAGACTGCGAAACGTTAGTAATACACTCACAAGCTGTTCTTGAGTGAATTTTTGTTTACGTTAAACCTATAAAATCAACAGGAATTTAAAAAAAATAAACTTATGTAAGGTCATATTTATATAGGTTTTAGGTCATATTTGTATAGGTTTTAGGTCATAATTGCTTGCATATTTCGCTGATTTTTAGGTCATTAAAATCCGGGCCCTACTTATACCACACACGCCAGGAGACCGGTTGGGGGCTCAGAGCTTGTGTCCCGCTATTGGGAGATACCTAATTGGAAAAAACCCCTCTAGTCGACGAGAAGTCGGCGCCGGATATCGCAATTCAGCGGGCGATGATCACAGCCACCGTCGACGAAAAACATGCACTACACTTACAGGACTAATGACATCAGTTGACGCGCCGGAATTATTAACAATCAATTTAGTCGTGATGTAGAGGGTAAATTATTAATAATAATATTAATAGTAAAATTAATGATAAAGCGGTTCTCAAAATTTCCCAAGATGATAAATGCCGCGTTTGCCAGGAATACGTAGGAACCATTGATCATATTGTCTCAGCTTGTCCAATCTTAGCAAAGACCGAATACTTGAAAAGACAGGACAGGGTGTGTAGCTACCTCTACTGGCAGATCAGTACATGCCCCGTGTGGTACGAACACTCACCAAAGCCGGTGAAGTCTGTTCGATTGTGTACAATATTCTATGATCAACAAATCAAAAACTGATCGCACGATAGCGGCAAACAAACCGGATATAGTTATCCGGGATTTGGAGAAAAAATCGTGTCTACATGTCGATGTTGCTGTACCTTGCGATCAAAACATCGTTATGAAGGAGGCAGAGAAACGTCTTAAATACAAGAGTTTGGAAATCGAGATCAGCCGAATGTGGGGCGTAAAGCACAGGTCGTCCCGATAGTTATCGGACCTCTGGGATTTGTCCCGCAAAATTTGTGTAAGAACTTGTCTGAACTCCCTGGTAATTCAGAAGACTGGGTAGTGCCAGAAATCGCTTTATTTGGAACAGCCCACATTTTGCGCAAAGTATTGTAGAGGCACCGACAGTCCCTAGATCTGCTCCTTACGTAGCTGGTTGCAACCTGGAGTAGATTTTATATTCAGCGGACACATATCTTTAGTCGTGATATAGAGGAACAATAATAATAATAATAATAATAATAATAAGAAGAAGAAGAAGAAGAACAAGAACAACAACAACAACAATAACAACCACAACTTCTCTTTCTCTTGGCCACATAATTTCTTTCTATAAGAGGTGTCTGGAAATATGTTCATAAACCTCTACTTTTGTATTGCACTTACGAACTCATTCCCAGTGACCACAGAATGTTTTTAAAGGGCAAAACTTGATGCATTTCTCCAAGCAATGTGTCGACATTGCATAAAGAGAGATTTGAGTTGATCTCATCTCCCCAGGTAAGACTGCAGCCTCCCGGTCCGGCACTGCACCTGCGCCGCGCGGCGGGGCCGGTTGCAAGCGAGGGGGGACCCGCGCGGCGCGGCGCGGCGCGGGGCTGCACGCACCTCAAGGTCCGCCCGCCGGGTTTCCCGACCGCTGCCACGCGGCGTGCCTTATGTAAGCGGCGTTACGACAGTCGGCCGTGTGCGCGCGCACGCCCCGCCACCGCCTCCGCCCCTCCCCCTCCCCGCCCTCCGCATCGCCCGCGGCGCCACGTGCAGCCTACGAGCACGCGCTTCCGCCTCCACCGCCCCCTCTCCCCGCCCTCGCCCCGCCCCCGCCGCCCGCGCCTACTCCTACGCGCCGCCTCTGCTGTCTTTGCAGCGCGAACGGCAGATAGTCGTTAACTAGCGTAATTCGCCAAGGTGTCCTCGTCGTAACTTCACAGTGCCCTCTTACGTTTTCCGCCTACGTCGCAGCCACCACAACACGCGGGCTCTTTAGAAATACAAGAAATTTGGATGACGGGGGATACCGAAGGTTGATACCTTACGATATTCGCCTTTGGGGTCATGGAAATGGTTGGCCTTCACGAAGTTGCCAGTTGGCGTTTTTAATTATCCGATTGCAAAAATTGCCTACCTCCCGGATTCGAATCGAAGACCTTTGAAGTCTGCTGGATTCTTTGGGTGCGAGGAAGGTGTCTCGCCATGTTCTGGGTGGCGATAAATGCTATCTCTCCTTTTGTACTTCACACTTATTATCTAGAAAGTGTTCTCTTCCATTCCAATGAGTCGTAAATTTTCATTTCTTAATCATCTTTAGTAGACTAGTAAATTTCTTTACTTCTCTAACTCATTGAGTGAACTCATCTCGCTCTTCAGGAAGTTCCTGTACCGTATTTTAAAAAAAAAATATTACTCATGGCAAAGTAATAACTTAATTAGTAATCTTATACTGTGAAATCCTCTATTGATCACCGTCTAAAATAATAAAACACGCTTTTTGTACTGTGACCAACCTGACGAAAACTAAACATGCATGAACACAATATGAAAATAAAGTACCTGAACACAAGTGCGGCGAATTAGCATAAAGGCAATCCTGCTGAGCGCTCGACAAGTGCGAGGAAAGCAGTGTCACGCGTCACCGGCGTTTGGACCCTGTCACATGTCAGCGAAGGATGTGCGTGAAGCACGCGGTCGCTAACAAGTCTGTCACACCTATTTTTAGCGCAAAGGAAGGCAGAGAAGAACGCAGATGCCTTCAGGGAGGGATTCAGCGCTTGCAGTTGGTGTGTCGTCTGAAAGTGCTTCGTGTACTTGACATCACTACTGTATTCTATAAAAATACAATTCACTGACTCACCAGAAAATAGCGTTTAATGTGCTTTTTATATTTCTTCAGGAACTTCGAAGTTCACATATATAAACTTGTTTTCTTGTTTTATTAATTGCAAGCAAGACGCTTAGAATTATTTTCTGCGCACTCTTTTTTAGCAATTAGTAATACATTTTCAAATGGTATTTATTTTATTTCATAAGACGTCCCTGTTTCATTGGATGATAGAAATGAATGAAATATTAAAACTTTAGAATTTACATCAAGGTAACGTGGTACGTCATATTTATTTATTTATTTATTTGAAATTCATATCGTGATTTGAGAAAAAGCCCCGAACATGTTTGGTGAATTGCACCGTTCTGAGGAAAATACTATCTCATGTAACTTTAACACTAGCAAGAAAAAAGTTGTAGAATACAAATAGCGTTTATCTTTCCTTAACAATTTTCCACATCTTTTTAAACATCTAGTAAACTTGGGAATACTACGACGAAAAGCGGATCAGCCTTAAGGAAACTCTCTCAGCCCTTCCCAGCGCAAGGTCACCCACCGCTTAGCGTCCTATAGGCAGGTCAAGTTTGCAGGCCAGGTAACAGAAGTTCCTTACAGAAGCTTACAGAATTTTCCAGGCACTGCATGGAGAGGCGCGAGATTTAAAAGTAAAGGTTGTACAGAGCTGAGGAAATGCGTTATATCATTGATTTAATCTATAAAAAGAGAACATTCGAGCTTTAAGGAATATTACTATTTCAATTCACAATCCTAGTGCGGCGCAAATTTTGCTGCTGCCATGTGCATTTGGTTGAAACATGGTATATACAGTAACCACATTACATAGTTCCTCTGGAGAACAATAAAAGTGAAATATTAAGTAAAACCGTTGACTGTTTTTTTACGGCAATTTGTTTTACGTGTTGAAAGGCATCAAAAATAATATTTATCATATGAATTTAAAGATTTACTATAGATTTTTAAGTATGAATTCCTGATTTGATGCGTGTAGCATTAAGCACATTACATTGGCATTGTATCACTGATTTACTTCAATAGTAGTGACTGCATTTGGGATTGTGGAGTAAGGGATATTTGAATACCTACATTTTATATCTATGTTTATTTAATTTTGTCATTTTACTAAGTTACGTGCATATGTAAATTCTATTGTTCATCCTAATTATTTCAATGATGCTCAAATCTAAAATAAATACTTTAAAAAGTATCCAGAGCTTTGGTTCAATTCCATCATTCAGGGCAGGGAATGCACATTGCAATCGATAGACAGGAATATTTTGCTTGAATTCCTCCTCCGACTGTGTGTGCGAAGGTCTTCTGATACCCTTCGACGGCGCGGTGGCCGGGGCTGGGGCCTGAGCCAAAGGGTGCATGAGAATGGGGTAAGGCGGGTCACTGCCTTCACTGAGGTCATTTGTACGCAAAACTGCAGGTAATTCTGGAGTCAGGTGTCAGACAGCCAGGTACAACTGCTTTCTGAAACGAGATGGACGGTTCTTTTCTTAAATGTCGTCCTCTTATAAGTAATGAATTTGATTTTGAATTGCAGAACACAGGATTTTCCAGGAAGCAGAAACAAAGAAATTAGTGTGTAAATAAAGTTCCATAGAGTCACGTTAATTCAAGTCACGCTAATCCGAGATTCCGTGTAATCCGAGATGGCCTAACGTGCGCCAAGTCACCAAACAATCTGCGATAATCAAGAGCTGTCTTTTGACGAGTTGGTACCACTGTGTCGAATGTCACGTGTGTGGCGGTCGGTGCCAGTGTCAGTCTATCTGCTACATTACTGTGACCGGTTTGCGCTCATGCTTACTGTATGTATGTGTCAGTTATTTTAATAGTATCTGCACATTAAATTTGACTTCGTAATACACTGTTGTTGAAAATTCCGTTATGTATTTTTCTTGTTTGCATGTAAACCGAGTTTTTTGTAAACCGAGGTACCATCAGTCCCAATTACCTTATATTATCGCCACTCTACTGTAGTGTCTGGAAGTGATAGTACTGATTCAAGGATGCATTACTAGGGAAGCTTGGCTTTATATTAAGCAAGTGTTTTTAATACATGATTCAAGAGTGGAATGGTTTCCTGTCAGAAGCTTCAAGTTGATTCGGGTGAAAATTTCATTCACCAAGAGCTTCATTTGCCTCCCGCAGCGAGAGCGATGCCGCGCCGAGCCGGGTGCCTGTGTTAGTAGCCGGCGCCTCGTCCGTGTTCCCCGAAGGCGAAAGGAAGTTGCGCTGCAGTAGAGCAATGAGGCGCGGAGTGCGGCGGAGCATAAGAGGCACAGGGAGCTGGGAGGGGTGGGTCTCGGTTTGGGGAGGGTCTGGGTTTTGGCAGGGTTGGGGTTTAACAGGGCGAGGTGTGGCAGGGCAATGTTAGAGGGGTGGCGGGATGAGGTTTGTCGACGTTATGCAGGCAGGCAGGCAGGCAGACGGGCGACCGGGCCAAGCAGCACTGACAGAGAGAGGAACGAGCGGGGCGGGGCTGGGAGGGGAGGGGTGGTGAGGAGTGGGGAAGGGCAGGGCGGGGCAAGGCAGGGCTGGACATGACTGAGGGGATAGGGCGGAGCGGGTGGAACGGTATGGTGCATGGAGGGGCAGGGAGGGTCGGAGGAAAAGTGGGTGGGGAGGCGGCGGCAATTGGGGTCAGTTGCAGTTCTCCCACTCCCACGCCCCTCGCTGCAGTCCCAAATGACGAGCAGCGGGAGGGTGGGGGTGCGAGCGCAGATAAACAACGGAGCAGGGTGCAGTGGCGCCATCTGCGCGCCCGCGGGATGTTTACACGAGGCGCGGGTCGAGGGTGAGAGGGAGGGAGGCTCGGTGGCGGGCGGCACGATTTGAAAGTTTAGCACGTAAAGCTAATATATATACAAGGGAATAGTTTCAGATGAAAAATAGTTATTTATACACCAAGGGCGTTAAGTGTTCTAAACTCCGAGGGCTTTTGGCCCGAGTGCCTTTTGTCGCCCGAAGTCATTAAAACCGGTTAACGCCCGTGGTACATACATGATTTTTTTACGTAATTTTAATGATTAAGGTTGACGTATTTACTATTTAACTGGTTGTTAACATGACTTGGTTTGCCTATTCATATTTCTCTCTTGTTATTCCCTTTCATAATTCCCTCCATAAGAGAACATGTAGTACCATTCAACTGTTTTCATAATATCTCTTCGTAAGCACGATTCTCTGGATACCATTCAATTACGCAATGTATATCGAACTCCGCATCGAAGGCAATAACAAGCAATAACGTCTAAGTAAAAATGAAAAAAAAAACACCAACTTCCTCACAATTAGATGAACAAATATTTCTTATGCAATTTAACTGAAAAACTCTTCGTTTCTGGACAGTAATTTCTTGACGATTTATCTTCCTCCATAATATCTGGAAGGTTGTGCTTGTAGCGAGTCGAAGCTCCAAGAATAGTTCTAATCATTGCCGGAGAAAAAAGCTATTTTTTATACAAACAAAGAAAATCGAAAATTTTTTAATAGATGGAATTTGGGTGCAAATTACTACATCTCTTTACAAGGCTCGGCCCTGCGATCGCGCCCGATTTGAGTCAGTCAGAAGTTTAGTCTGCCAGCGCGCCGTCAGAGCTTCAGCATCCTCGCCGTTTACAAGTAACTAGTCGAAACATCGCAAATTATATCGCACAGAAGGAAGACCTGTAGAAAAGTTACGACCGAAAATATTTCATATCCATTTACATAGATTTTTTTATATTTATCATGATATTTACACATGTATACATGGATATTGTTTTGGCCTATGACAGCAAATCCTGCTATTAACCTTACATCAATTATTATTATTATTTTAATTTATTTCAGATCGCTGTGAAACGTTTTGGTCATAAGCGATCACTACTTTACAGTTTTACATAATAAAATATTACAGTTTCATAAACAAACATTACAATGAGATATTTAGTAAACATTATACAACAGATATTTAGCAAACAATATAAAACTCTTATTTTATTCGATATTACAGACATGTGTTTTTTTGTTGCAATAAAGGAACTATTAAATATATTTATCTAATTTTGATTCACATAGGAATTTACATCAATGTTTGTAACCAAATGAGTAAAATACAAATTCGAAATAATAATCAAAACTCCCTTAGCTCTTTGATGTTTTCGGTAGATATCACAAGAATGATATTTAAGAAAGAACATTGAATACTTACAATTAATAGTATTCAAAACTCTTATTACAGGGCGTTGTAGTGAAAGATGCTGGTAGCGAAAAAGTGAATAAATTCAGTTGGTAAATTTAGAAAAAAATTCTCTATCACGTCATGTAGCTAGAATCCATGTTTTGTGGGTCCTTGATATCGAAAAATTGAATGACAACATTACGTCTCTCAGTCTGACCGTCCGTACGCCTGAGCGTCTGTGAACAACGCTAGCGTCTAAACCGTTCAGATCGATTTTCTTCAAAATGGATATTCCTCAATTGACCTGGCTGATGTGGTGGCCCCTTGAATTTGAAAAGGATATTTTAATTTTGGGGGGTACATTATATAAGGCCCCTGGAATATTTTTCAAATTTTCAAAACAAACGGCTCCATAGTTTTGGATTCAATTTTATCGTTGGATAATGTGAAGGACGTTTAAGACAATGGTGCAGGTCTCATGTTCGTTGAAAACGATGATTTTTCGAAAAATCAAAAAAAAGGTTGAACTCGCGGAGTCGTCCTCCGCCAAGCTACGCAACTGCGTGGATGGCCGGAGTTCGAGAGCCCGATCAAGAGCAGCTGCTACGGAGGGGCCTGGGGGCGGGGAGGGAGCCAACGCTCTTTTTCTTTGCCTCGGGCAGCGGCTGCTCCTGCCGCCGTCGCCGCGGCCACGGCACCGAAAAAAACGTAATCACGGCGTAATTGGCGCGAGTAAGCCGGTAGCCGGATCCGGCCCCGCCTGCCCCCCCCTCTCGCGCCCGGCGCCCGCCCCCTCGCCCACCTCCTCGCCAGCCCGCACATCACGCTGGGCGGTGGTCGACATGACGTCACGAGAGCAACCGTAGATAAATGTCAACCCAATAGAAAACAGTCGTTTAGATTCGGATTGCAAACCGTCCCCTATCTATTGCTGCAAACTCTTCTTCTCTCTTAATTGGATAAGTGATTCAGAGCCTTACAGCACAGAGGTAAGGGACCAAAACACTTACTGATGTAGAAATGCAAATAATGCCGTAAAAACATACGCCAGTTGAAACGTTTCTCGATATTGTGTGCCGTATTTATAAAGGGAATCTAGTCATTCAGTTTTGGAGTAATACAAGATGTCAACTCCGTCAACTTATTTATTGAGAGAATGCCAGTTTTCGACGGCTTTGCCAACATCATGAGTCTACAGATACAAAAAACAAAATATAATACTTGCATTTAAAATTATAATAGCAAATGAAATTACAAAATATGAAATTCAAGGGGGGGTATCGATAGGGACCAATAGCAAATGAAATTAGAAAGTACAAAATGCAAAGGGGGGATAAACATAAATAATATATACACTTGAAATTATTATTTTTACAGACTAATAACAAATAAAATGGAAAAATATGAATTGCATCGGGGGTAATTCTAGTGCATGTTTATCCATCGGGAGTGGCGGTGATCTAGAGCTTGCCCCGGCTGGCGCTGTGCCCCGCTGGTGGGAGATACATGTTTGAGGAAAACCCTGCAATCCGACGGTAGGTCGGCACCGGATCTCACCATCCAGCGGGGGAAGATCACCGCCACCTCCCGCGATAAAACATACATTACAGTTACGGGACGAATGTCCTCAATCAATCTAACCGAAAAAATGTGGTGCAAGCACTGTGGTGGAATGAGTTAGTATTAGTTACGATTCTAACTAAATTTAGCCAAATGGCCACGCGGTTGATGCTGTGTTGTGTTTGTGCTCCTAGTAGAGTCCCTAGATACAGAGAGTAGCGCATTCTATTGTTCCACCGGTCCTGCCATTTTATATCTAGTTCTCGGGAGAATTGAAACTGTGTGGTATTCTGTTAGTTGAGAACCATGAAACTATTCGAAACCCATATTCATGAAAATCTCCTTAATGTCACCAGTTGTTACAATTTACCTTTAGCTCCTGAATATTGCCCAGCGGGCCTAACGGGTGAGAGGATATTAAATGGCGGCGGTGTCGCTACTCTCTGTATAAAGGTATGTTTACCATGAGTAACTGTTTGTTTCTTTACGCAGTAGGGAAAGTGTGTGATCGGTTATATGAGAACATGTGAGTGAGCACTCATGTATAAGAATGTGTATGTATGTATGTGTATGTATGTATGTAGTATATGTATGCATGTGTATGTATGCATGTGTATTTATGTATGTATGTGTATGTGTGTATGTATGTATGTGTATGTATGTATATGTATGCATGTGTATGTATGCATGTGTATTTATGTATGTATGTGTGTGTGTATGTATGTGTATGTATGTGTATGTATGTGTATATATGTATGTAGGTGTAAGTATGTCTGTGTGTATATATGTGTACATTTTTAAAAGTCGTATTAATGCTAACGGTTGGTTTTGCATGGGTCTCTAGAGGAAGCTATTGTATTGTTCCATCCTTTGACGTAGTAGTAGTTGTAATTTTTTTTATTCTGTTATATTGCAAATTGTTTTTGAATTGTAAATGTAGATGTATTGTAAAGCTGTAGACTTATGGTTACCACCTGGTAATCAGCCAATTATAGCCAAAATAATATATTATTATTATTATTATTATTATTATATATTAAGGGACTGTAGCCCCGATTGAAATGGAGGGGTGGTGAGACGGCATTGGCGGCGAGCGGCGGCCCCAGGGCAGAGGCGGCGGCGCTGGCGAAAAAGCCGCGCGGCGGGCGCCGGCGGAAGCAGCGACGGTGGCGCCCTCCGGGGAAGCGCTGCCTGCCACCAGCTTTTTAGACAGTGGCACCGTTAGCCCCATGTCTCATCCTCTGCCGAATAGGACGGCTCTGTGGACACTAGAGATCACAAGAAGGCGAAGATAAGATTTTTTTTTAATTTTTAATTTTTTTTTCTTTTTCAATTTTGTCTATGATGCAATTTTAGTGTCACCGAGTTCAACATTATCTTTCAAACAACATGTAAAGTAATAGACGTGATGTATAAAATGTAATATTCAATCATATAAATCGATCAGATTGATTGATTAGTGATTTCGGACGCGTCGACTGCTAAGGACATTAGTCCCGTAGGTATAGTGCATGTTTTTTCGCGGGAAGTGGCGGTGACCTACCCCTGCTAGAGGACGAGATCCGACACCAACCTAAGTCGCCTTGTGGGGATTTTCCTCAACTAGGTATCTCCCTCCAGCGTGGCACCACCCCAGCCCGGACAAGCTCTAAGCTCCTGACTGGTCTCCCGAGAAGTGTGGTGGTGTAATGTATGTGAGTGTGTATGTATGTAAGGAGTGAGAATAGGACAAGGAATAGGAAGGAAATATCACGCTCTGCGCGTAGCTCGTTTGTTATGATGCTGGTCCGGCATTCGCTTGGTGTTGATCGGAGCAACTATGGAAAACTATCAATCAGAGCAGCCCGCCGCTAGAATTCTCCTCCAAACAGCAGCTGAACTCGACCTAGCTATGAAGCTAGTGTCGAAGACTGCCATCGTCGGGACGCGAACCCTAGGACTTGTCAGTCAGAGGCACTGCAGTGACGTCAGTTGCCGTCCTGAACCACCTTTCCCGGAAGAAATCGGTCAGGATTCCTTATATGCTGGGAATCTTGATCAATATTTTGGAGATTCAGGACCCAAGAAATAAATTATAGTGGTTGTGAAATGAAATTTATACACCAGTTCAAGGTGTAATTATTTAATTTTTTATCTTCAATACAAACACTCACGTGACATGTTTCCGAAAGATCACAATTATTTTTCAATTTATATATAGTCGTATAACTAAGGTTATTAGCTACTCAATATTTGTACATTGAGTTTACAAATAGTTAATACCTTAGTGTTAATCCTGAAAGAGGGTACAAACATGGACATAATACTTGGTCACATTTTACATACTTTTGGCCTCAATTAACATACTGCTCATCATGCAGTGCCTTGACTAGTTTTGGAAGAAGAGCCAGGTATTTATAGTTGAGCTAACAATTTAATGTGAAAACAAATTAAATGCAATGCACACATACAAACTGGATACTCCATCAGATTGCAAGTTTATAAATATGTACTTCAAATATAGATTACATTGCTTGCATAAAAACAGTATTTCAGGTTAATATGTTTTCATAACAGTTGAATCCTTTCACATACCTGGGGTAGAAAGGTTTAGCATTCCACTACAAAATATTCTTATTTATAATTTCATAAAGATTTTACTCAGTAATGTTTGATTCAGATTCTTCCTGATGAAGAAAATATACTTTTAGCTTATTTATAATTCTTGTGGAATCATTATTAATAGATCCATCTATAACGAGAGGGTAGATGTCAGCCAACATCTCCATGACAGATTTAATATCATCAGTGAAATCTTTGGCTACAATTGCAGGGTTGTTAGATCCTACGCAATTCTCCATTAAGTTTTTAATTGCTTAAAGTTTAAGGGAAATTTGTCTGGGTTGTCTTCAATTGTGCTTCTTATGTGTTCAATAAAATCTTCCAAAGTTTTGATTGAAACATTTTCATTTAGAACACTGTCTCCTTTATTCAATTATTTCTCTTTTTCTTCGGTTGTTTTGAAGCATCATTGCTGAGCTATTTAGACTTATTCTTGTCGCTTGTAGCTTGTGAAGATGTTTTTGAGGATGGTGTTCTTTTTTGAATAGCTGGGAAATTAGTTGTATTAAACAAGCTTCTTCTGCTCTTGTTTCAGAGAACTTCTAGTAGCACCAGAGTTGGTATGCTGTTTATGTACAAGAAGTTCATTAACTACATTAGTTTCTTCTGCTTGTTTCTGAAAACTTGTAATAGAACCACAGTTGTCATCACGTCCATCTACAAGTGTTTCGTTAATTAAATTAGTTTCCATTTCTTCAGTCGGAATTAATTTATTTGGACATAGATTGGCAAAATTACCATCTTGATTGCAGTTAAAACAAATCATTGTATCAGTTGAGAAATAAATCCTTTAGGTAAAATATGGCTGTGGATTCTGGTAGTTTGTTTACATTATCAGAGTCTACATACACCTGTCATCTAAAGCTCAGGGCATGTGAAAAATCAGGATATGAAATACCTGTTTTGATAAAACTGATTTTAGATGAGCATTGAATATTTCTCTCGACTTATTTATATTCAATTATATCAGGGCGAATGATAAGGCAGACATTTGAAATGATTACTTTCTTTTATTTACTAATGAGTGGTTCGACAGGCAGTTATTTGTTTCATAAGTTTATGGACTTGAAGTTATCAGTTATGTAGTCTGCAATTTGCTTAGTATTAAAAAAGACACATTCTGTATTTGAAGATACGTGACACCAATATTTTATCACTGACATTAACAATAAAGGCTAACTTACTTATGTGGTCTTTTATAGTTATTCGTTCTGAGAGTCAATAACAATGGCTTGGTGTTTGGTCGGGAATATTTCCATCAAGCGCTGGCGTAGAATTTCTTGGTTTCGACGTTTGGTCAAACCTTTGATGAAACTTTGCTTATGTTGATATTTTCAGGTGAGACCATAGCAGCAGGAGGCCAGCCGTGGCTACAGCTGTCTGCAAAATACTCCTTAATATTCCTTCTATAGAGTTAATAGAACTATATTGCACAGAATTTAGACACGGATTACAACTCGTGACAGTTTATTATGAGATATCACAAGCTGACCACGCAAAATACAGCGAACATACGGAGTGAAGCACGAAATGTGTCACCATTTGTTTCTTACATAATTTATGAGTTACACTAGATTTCCCGTTAAGCATCTCTACAGTAGCAGTAATAGTGCTTAGAGGAACAAATGAGTGATGTGCCAAAATAGGAATTCACTGGAAACAAATTATCCACTGGAATAACCAACGCCGACTGGTCCTTCCGTTTCTAGCCTGGGAAAATTTCTTGGATCAAAGTATCTTTACTTTCTCGTACATGTAATTATTTTACATCAGTGATCCCTCTCAATGTTTTGAAGAGAATACTAATACTAGATGCTTTGTGGACACCCCAATTCTCAAAGGGGTTTCTTCATGGGATTATTCTTAATTGGATATTTTAGAGTTATTTTATACAATAGTTTCTAGAAGTGTCCAGGACAATACACCAGTAGTAAGAAATAGGTTTATTTTTCGCCTTTGTTCATTTTCTTCGCCGATACCTGCGACTAAAAACAGCAAAATGTCACAAAAGTACAAAATATAAATTCTTTTTTTAAACATACTTTTTACAATCTGAAATCACCAATATGTTGAAAACTAATGTAGATAATTCATTTCGAATTTAAATCAAATCCTAATTCGAAGGCAAATCCATTTAAAGTAGCTTTTCCTGATACAGTAAATATCATCTACGAACCGAAAGGAGGAAGATCAAATTTTACAACCAGGCAGAAAAAACCATGCTCCAGGATGAGGGTACACGAGAGAAGGCTTTAAGTTTCTTTCAGTTACGTATTTACGACTGGAAGAAGGAGAAACAGGATAATGTTTACGTAATGTAGTAGTATTAATAGTCCCCATAACCGTGAGCAGATGCGTTTTTGCCCGCGCGCGCCTTGTAAAATGAAATGGGGCCGCTTGAATTGGAGGACCCTTCGGATGAACCCGCTCCGGACGGGTCGCTGACCCCTCCTAAGAGAAAGACGGCCGCTGGCACCCGGATCGGGACCGCCGCCCCCGCGCCGCCCCCGCGCCGCCCCCACGTCGCCCCCTGCGCCGCCCCCTTCGCCGCCCCGCGCGCTTAAGAGGCGACCGCTCCAACGTCGCTCTGGTATTAGTACTTTGTGCTGACTGACTCCTCCTCGGCAAAAGTGGTCGTTGGAAACATTCAGAGGCGGCCCATTCGAAGCAATTAACCTGCAGAGGTGGTGCCGCCCGACCAGTCCCCTCGGCTCGCGGGCGCTCCCGCTTTCACCTCTGACATCTCGGCGGCGACGCAGGGGAGGGAAGGACAGGCTGCACGTGTGTACCTCTATGGTCGAGTTCACAAGTGCTCATCTAAATTTCCTGCAGCTATATCTTTTTAACAAAATGCAATTGTTTGCCAAAATAAAAGCGTTATTGCAATATTTAAAAATAAATAATTTATAGTAAATTATCCCTCAATATATTTTACAAGTAAAACCTTTTTTTCGTTCGTGAGTAATCTGCGTGATTAAGAAGGCATAGTCGTTCCATAAATTAATGGTAACCTGACAATATACTCCATATTCTTCACATATTCACTTAAATCATTTTGTAACATTTTCGATAAACGATGATTTCACGGTTAACTTTTAAACTGAATCAGACAGCATATAATAATCTTTGATAATCAAAATAATTTGGCGAAAAATGAATATTCATAATATAAAGAAGTATCAGACACAAGTGCTTTCCAAGCGTTTTGATTATATTGCGACCTTAATATAAAAGAATTCTAACTGCACTTTGTAAAAAAATGAGTTATCGACATACAATATACATTTCTACCAAATACATTTCTATCTATACTGATACGTACATTTTGTTCTATCTTCGACTTATGGACAGTGTAATTCGTTCCTTCTGCACATATTCATGTTTTTTTAAATAATAAGGTTTCACCTACAAAATAATGGTGACGTTTTTTCAAGATAACACTACTGAATAGAGCTCCTTATCAAGTATTAATCGAGACTGGCAAATCTTTTTAAAACCATGAAATGCCAAATATAATACAGTTCAACAGATTTCCGTAATTAAAATACTGCTTTTTTTTGAAGAAATATTGTTTTCCGTGGTAATGTAAGAAATGTTGAATTTACTGTGTTGGCACGCCTGATGTTACAAAGTTTGCCCGGAGTTCCTTTTAGAAGTTTCTCAGTGTGGAACTTGCAAAGAGCAACAATGATGTGTGGCAGAGATACGGAGAAGTGTCTTGAAGATTCCAGATCAGAGTATTTTCCCAGTAGTTCTGAAAGTAGTGAATAATGTGAGTAATATGTTAAATTATCCCTAAATCGTAAAATATTCAGTGAGTTTAATTTAAATTTTGTCCATACAAATCTTACAGATGATAATTTTGTGAAAAATATAGAGTAAGGAAGCAGAAGAATGCATTTCTGAAGAACTGGAGCTATAATATTCTGAACATATTGCGAAAAAAACAGGGAATCAAAAATTAAGAGATATAGACAGGGAAATTGAAGACAATTCCTCCCATAGTTGTATGCTTTGATATACAGAATGTCATTGTTTTACCTAAAGCTAACATTAGCTGTTTTTTTCTAAAAATGTAAACTTAAACCGTACAATATGACAACCCATATAATTCCTAAAAAGAAGTTTTTTTGCTATTTGGACAAAATTGAATACTGGAAGATCACGACATGATATTGTGTGCTGTATAATGCTAGTGTTCTATATAAATGTATAAATGAAATAGTGAAAATAGTGAAATGGTGAATAATGATAATGAAATAGTGAAAAATTCTAGTGTGAAACGTGTAATAACATGGAGTGATAGCTGCGTTCCCTCAGAATGGCAATGAGATGATATATTTGGCAATGATAGATTTTATTGCTAATCATCCACATATCAAGAGTGAATAAATGAAATATTCTACTTTAGGACATTCTAGCATTGAAGAATTTGACAATGTTCACTGACAAAGGGAAAAATCAAAGTCCCTCTGTGTATTTTGATCGCCTATTTCATTTCTTCGTATTCTCCTTGCTGTGAATAGAAAACAACCATTTCACATCATACATCTTCAGTAAAAACAAGATTTCAAAGATTTCTGTAATACAGTTAACCCTCGTTAGCACGAACTCGCTTAACAAGAAATTCGTCGTAAAACGAATAAAAGTTTGGTCCCGCCAAAGAAACGTTGTAATGATGTACATAAAAATCGGATAATACGAATATTTTAAAACACAAACATCGATTTTTTTAGTCCCTTGGAATTCGTGTTATCACGGGTTTAGTGTAGTAGTAAACACTTACGGTTTAACCAAATACCATTTTACAACATCATGCAACTTAATTTTACGCAGAAAATAGGTAAAATTCAGTGCAAAGTGAAGCACACTACAATTTATTTTTGTCCATCGGAAGAAAATGCACGGTCACTGTATCCCCACACCTCTTCCCATTAATAATAGTTAAATGTTTCAAAAGACAAAATTATCAGATATACCATGAAGAAATACAGTGATAAAATTGATACCTGATGTAGATCAATCATATTACGAAGCTTCACTACATTGTTATTTAAATATTGTAAAATAAATAATTCGATATGTCAACAACTTGTAATATTTGACGAAACGTTTCCAATAAAAATAAGTTTTCACTTTATGGTTGTTATTTTATAGCAACTCTAGCAAACTACAGGTTTTATCTGCAAGATAGTAAGTGAAAAGTTTACATTAGGACTAAAAAAGTTCTATCGGCAAAACTACATTCAAAATTACTATATTTCCAATGCATATTTTTCGCGCAAAATTTACTGTCAAGAAACATAGTCTTAGGAAGGGAAAATGTCTAGAAACTCACAAAGTAACATTAATACTTTTTCACTCAAATTAAAGCCTCAACTTCAAATGCCTTTCCTGTAAAATTTACTTCAATGCCATTAGAAACCTTTTATTTCAAGGTCGCAATATTATATTTCTAGGCATAAAGGTTAGTAATTTCTTGCCCTTGATACGTATCCCTCCAAATAAACACGTATTACACTAGGATGTATTTGCATCGATTTCTTTGGTCATCGTTTCACGGAATAATTGTGTTTATTAACCTCTCAATTGGTATAATTAATTAATTAAATACCGGTAACTGAATCTATATATTAGGTACAGGCAACAGAATCGAGTGCATAATCAGAAGCAGGCTTTTGCGCCGGCAGTTATTTTAAGGCGATCCAGCGATAGAGAACCAGCGGAGGCATCAGCAAACTTGGACTGCAGCAGGCTGCGCCCACTCACACCACTCGTATTTTTTTTTACAAACAACTAACAATTCTTGCAATTAAATAGAACTGTGACGAATGAGCAGTACAGGAGGCGATGATTCACCATTGTACGCGAAAGATAGGTAAAGTTGGTAAATAATTAGGTTCATCGGGTTTCTACAGTCATCGCATAGGAAATTTTGATGAATTTAGAATTTCTTTCAACATATACAGTTTTTATGTCCCAAACTTTCTATGGGTTATTAAGTATATTCATTAAGAGAAAATTATAATTTGAATGAAAAAGATAATTATTCAAACTTTAAAGTTTAGGCGGATTTCAAAAAAATGCTTATTTACTATTTCCATTATAGAAAAATCTGGAATAACATTTTCAATATTCTTAATTGGGAACTGTAGGTCATTATTGTAGGAACCACATGTACCAAGATCCAGAAAATTATAAACAATTTTTATTCTAATAATAATAATAACAATAATAATAGTGTACAATTCATTAAATACTGTTTCATCTTTAATAAAAATTCATAAAAAAACAAACATAAATGATTCATTTCATTCAATGACGATAAATGAAATATAGAAATTCTTAAAACAAAAGTAATGTAGCTCAAACATGTATTTTAGCAATACAGTGGTTATAATACACAAAATCCCGATAAATGGTATAATTAAATACAACAATAATCTAACTGTGCCTGAAATTCAATAAATAACACTTCTGCCTAGAATACTGTGCTGATAGAAGTGGCTAGAAAACAGTAACTAGAAAATTTGTTCTGAATATATTTGCACTTTGCTTTATGATAATAGTTCATAATGTCACATAAATATTTACATAATAGTTTGGAAGTTCATGAAAAATATTTTATGTTATTATCATTGTAAATACAATTCTATGGAACGTTATATTTATTAAAAGCATTTGCGCAAATTGCATATTTATATTTCAAAAACAGAGTAGTAAAAACATACTTAACATATTTTTCAACTACCTGGAATCTTTGCGTCTCGTTATGTCTCCGGGCAGAATAGTTCACGTCCAATGAAAGTTATTTAACACAATTTGTTATACAGCTTTGACGTACCTTCATTCTCAATGCAGATAAGAATCCGGCTTCAATATTAATGCGTCACGATCTTCTAAGAATGAATTGCACCATATTTCATAAAGGTGACCAAGTTTGCCATAGTATGATGCGTTATTTCTAGCTACCCCACCCACCTGCAATGCCGTACTTTCCGGAGAAAGCCTTCGAGCGCCCTGGAAGCGAGAGTATTGTGCGTGCATTTCCAGCGAAGTGGGCTGAACCCCGCCATGTGAGCGAGCGCTTGGAGATGTTATGATTTCCCTGTAGTGAAAGGTCACCGCTGGTGCTAAACTGATCAGCACGCTGCAGCGGCACCTGCCGCAAGACTTCTCTTTCTTTCTTTTCATTCTTCTTCATTTTTTTCTTTGTATTCTCAGAACATGGCAAACTATATAAATATAGAATGCAACAATACAAGCTCAATAATATTTTATATTACACTGTAATGATAAAACTAAATACGTTTTGAATATTCTATTAAAATAGAAACCATACATATATTCAAGATTTCATTAACAGTTGTATTGGAGAGTTAACTGTTAAGATTTTCATGGTCTTACACTAAGAGAGAAAATAATCAATTTTATGACGTGTATATACATTGAACGAAATCAGTCACAAGATGCTAATGTCTTGTCGTTCATTGATGTCTTTTTTTTCGAATCAAATGAAAACACGTTTAATTAACGCATTGGAACTTAGAAAAGGTTTACAGCAAATTAAATACTCTGGGGAGCTAGTGTTCTCACATATGTTGAATACAAGGAACATATGTGATAATAAAAGAAGAGATAATAGAGTCCCATTGTGACATTCTTGTCGAATAGTTTCTGAATATATATTTGTGACGTTGTACATGTTTATACATGATGCCATCTGTACTCGCGAACGTTTAATATATAGTATTTACACATGTATTAACTACACATGTTAATTATACTTCATATTATCTTCCAAGGAGCTTCTTAACGGTGACGAAAATATACTAAAATTATGTCTTCAGGTGATTATCAGTACATGTTAGTCACATCATAATTAATATGATTATGTCTAAAAAGCACTGAAAATCATTGCTTATCACATACATACCATACCAGATTTATAAGATATGCTGAAATGACCTGATCAAGTGAAAGTAAAATATAGAAATCATAAATTGGAGAAGGCATCTGATGCATGAAATAGATATTCTATACATAATTGCCCCATCCATTGCCACTTTTACACCAGCCTTCCGTTTCACTTTTAGTGGATCATCTTCTTTTCGTCTTACTGGCGTGCAGGTTTAAAACTTTTTGGCAAGTAGTTCAGAATTTATTTTTACATTGCTCTACTGTAATATTCTCTTTTGAACACTATATTAAAATCATGAATATTCAATCGCATGTTACTTGTCTCTGTTCTCCTGCAATCAAGTAGGATGATCTCATATCATTTTCTTCAATAGCTCTTTTCAATACAATTTATTCTCTTTGTCAGAGCTTGCTTTAGAACTCACTTTAGAGCTATTATTACAGTCCGTAACATACTATTACTGTCATACAAAGGTGGATAAAGTTCTATCTTCTAAAACGTTCATTTTGGAACTGAGCATTGCCAACGATGTTTTCATTTCAACATTTTAAACAGCACAGTGCTAGAAGGGCAGGGCAAGGTGAAAATTGAAAGTGACGAAAAAACAAGCTACTAACGCACAGTCATCTGTCGACAGATGGCGTGCCGCATCATGCAGCCTCCCCAGCCGTATTGAATTCATTACCCACCATTGCCATTTAATTAACTCGTTTTAATTACAGCGGGGAAGGTGCATGACTAATTCACTCATTAAGTTATTCATATATATTAACTAATTAAAAACCACACTGGGCGTCACTCTCGTCGTTGCAACCGGTGTGATCGCTCGTGGGCCGAGAGCAATACTCAGCGCAAAACATGCAAACTTGCTGCATTCACAAATTCCCTTCAGAAGCGCATTTCTGAAAATACTTATTTTTCTTACTTTTATTGGCAAAGGGAAAATAATAGCTATTGTTACTTCTACATAATAATATGTTTGCAAAATATGATACATTTCTGTATTTAGGGTTGATAGTTACAAAAGAACTTAAAATAGTGAAATTCGAAAACTCTTTCGACCCAGATATAATAGTAGTCATACGATTAGAGCAATCATCACCATTATTTATCCCCATCACCACCAATTATCACCATTAACGTCGTTAACATTTCCTAACATGATTTATTTTAACTTAAATGGCCACTGTTGTTCGGAAACAGAAATGAAAATATAATAATTTAATAATTTTTAGGAAATTACAATATTTCATAAATTACAATACATACTCGTAATTTGTAATTTTGTCGTATAACATTCCCAATAGTTTGTGAATATTATTTTGCATCTTAAGTTCTACATTTGCAAACAAATAACATCATGTTGGAAAAAATCATGAATATTACGCCTTGCTAAAAGAGCTACATGTCAAGTATTTCTTTCACAAAAGTTTCACTTGTAAATTCCGAAGTTTATGCGCATGGTTATAGTACTTTATTTACAACAGGAAATATATTCTTATATTCATATTCAAGATGGAAAAAGTCACAAGAACTGACTACTGAACACAGCTTATAATAACATTCGTCTTTATGACATGATACTGAGAGAAATGGTAAGTGTAGAATCATAGACGATTAGTATTAGAGTAGTGGATATTCTGTGGTGAAGATCGTTTGATGAATATGAAAAAACAGACTTGTAAGTTGTGTTATTGAACTAAACACCACGACTACTCACGATGCAGTGTGAAGGGAACACAGAAAAGTGGTCAATGAGACTTGAAAAAAAGAGCTTAATTTCGGCCGGAGGTGAACAGAGATTATATCACATCGAGCAATGACAGAAGGTGGCGGAGAAAGAATATGAACGGACTATTTCTGTTAATGAACTATACATTTTTCATAAATGAATGCTCATGAAAAATACTTGCATACCGCAATAATATGCGAACAGTTCAATCAAAAGTAAAATAGAACTTGCCGGCCTGGTGGCCGAGATCGCTAAAGTAGTAGTGCCGTAGCGATCTCGGACGGATGGGTCATGGGTTTGAGTCCCGCCTCGGGCATGGTTGTATGTGTTCGTCCTTTCACCCCCTATCATCATTACCAAATAGTTTCATGCTCATAGATACCATAACGTTAAAATCCAATAGTGGTCGGTAATGACCTAGAAGTTGATGCGGCCTTAAATAACACAAAAAATACAACTTACATAAAAAGTAAACTTAAGAACATTGTTTGAAAAAGATACTACAGTAGTAGTTAGACAGGACTCCAGCAGGCAGATTGTTTCAATCGGCTTATGTCTAAGAGATAATTTGCGCCAATTATGTGCGGAGTGATTGTTGAAAAGGGCTATAATCCATCCCACACTAATCACATTATAACCATTAACAATGTGTATAATTGAAGTGTAAGCAACATTTGCTGCTCTGTATGCGATGTCACAGACACGCCACTTTTAAGGGACACGGGATCTCAGGAGACAAGGTTGATTGAGTGATTGTTAGTGATTCCGGGCGCATCAACTTCTGAAGTCATTAGTTCCGTAAGTGAAGTCCCTTTTTTCCTCGAAAGGTGTCGGTGATCTTTTCCCGCTGGATCGCGAGATCCGCGCCGACTTACTGTCCAATTGCGGGATTTTTCCCGAACAGGTATCTCCCACCAACGGTGTACCGCTTCAGCCGGAGCAAGGTCTAAGCTCCGGACTGGTTTACTAACCTACGTGGTAGAATGGTGAATGTAAGTGTAAGTAAAGAATGAGGATACAAGGAGGGAGAGGAAGAAAAGATCAAGCGCGGTCTGTGGTCCGTTTACTACGGTACTGCTCCGGCATTCGCCTGGTGTTGAGCGGAGAAACCACAGAAACTACGGATCAGAGCAGCCGGCCGCTAGAATTCTCCTCTTGCCAGCGGCTGAATTCGACCAAGCTATTTAGTGTCGAAAATCCTGCTACCGTTGCACCTGGGACCTCCCGGCCAGAGGCACTGCAGTGTCATGAGTTGATGTCCTGAGCCACCTCTCTCAGTCAGGAGACCTGCGAAGGGCTGCAATAAGGAAGAAAGCGCGTGGCCCGGCGCGGCGTGGTCTCCGTTCGGCGAGGCGGGCGCTGGAGAAGGAAATGCGTGGCGGGATCTGGGGGAGGGCGGCGGGGCGGGGGCGAGAGGGAGGGGGCGTGGGCGCAGAGATGATCTCTATGGCGGGTTCACGCGCGCCGCAGCGGCCGTTAGCGGCGCCGATCGCATCGCCGGCGGCCGCTCTATGGGCCCAGGCGGGAACGCCCCATCGCCCGCGCGCGCGAGGTTAATGGCGCAGCCCTGAGGAACGCTGCCCGCCAGCCGCCCGCGCCGCTCGCGCCGCCCGCGCCGCCCGCCAGCCGCCCGCCAGCCGCCCGCGCCGCCCGCCGCCCGCCGCCCTGGTGCGTTCACTCCCGGACGCGCCTGCCTGTCCCTCAACGGACGCGATTCGCTCGGAACGCGCTGCCATCATTCTTTCTTGCTCTTTTTGCCCCCTTCTCGATTGTCAACGAGTCATGTTCGTGTCGCTATTGAGAAGGGGAGAGAAGTCATACGAGAGGGACACTCATTCCGGTCAATTTATAAGGAATTGGTGCTGTTCAGTTCGGATCCGCTGAAGGTTTTTATTTGGGATATGATTGTTCTTTGATCTCTCATTTCACCATTACTCTAACACAATAATTTTCACCTTTTCATAGATTGGACATTTGCCCTCAAACTCAAGTAATATACCATCATTGCCACACTTCACATCGAAATTAACGACACCCGCCCTTGTTTTATTGCAATACAAACACAACCCCTTGACTTTGTTTTTTTAAACTTGTCTACTTTCGTTTCGGCCCTACTCGCTGTAGGTATTTGCTTCGCTTGTAGTCTTTGAATTCAGTTTTCCATTTCCATTCCTTTTTCTGTCCATTGGGAAAATTACACCATGTATTCAAATTTAAAGCATGAAATAGATACATTACTCTTCTAAAAATATTGAAATCATTGACAATCAAAAGCAAATGACTTTCACTTCCACAATAACAGTTTTTTTAGTTAATTTCTCAACACTTCCGTTCTTCTCTTTTTGAAATGATTACTGTTTGTGACTTGAAGTTCAAAATCATTCCATAAGTTTTTAAATCTGAAAATAATATTTTCATTCTCAACCAGCATCTCGCAAAATATGTATTGCAGTAAGACTGGAGTAAGTAAAACTCGACGCTTAAAACTAAATATGGAGCATCTCGCAAAATATGTATTGCAGTAAGACTGGAGTAAGTAAAACTCGACGCTTAAAAATAAATATGGAGCGGTAGTCGTAGTCTGGTTCACGTGAAGGTCTCGCGACGGAACCGTCGGCGCGGAGACGAGACGACGTCGAAGGTGGACTAGAAGATGGAGGTGTGGCCGGCGCGGATACGAGACGGTGACGAAGGTGGACTAGAAGATGGAGGTGTAGCCGGCGCGGAGACGAGACGGCGACGAAGGTGGACTAGAAGATGGAGGTGTGGCCGGCGCGGAGACGAGACGGCGACGAAGGTGGACTAGAAGATGGAGGTGTGGCCGGCGCGGAGACGAGACGGCGACGAAGGTGGACTAGAAGATGGAGGTGTTGCCGGCGCGGATAGGAGACGGCGACGAAGGTGGACTAGAAGATGGAGGTGTGGCCGGCGCGGATACGAGACGGTGACGAAGGTGGACTAGAAGATGGAGGTTTGGCCGGGCGCAGAGGCGGTGATGAGGTCCGAGACGGGGATGATATTAGAGACTGGTTTGGTGACGAGGACGGGCACAGGGACAGGGGTGAATGAGATGGAACGTTGTCAGCGACATGGAAGGAGGCGGAATGGACACGGGAGGCGGGAAAAGGATCGAGGTCGAATATAGATACGGAAACGATGGCGGAGTCGAAATCGGGGACGGGGTCTGAGATGGAAACGAACGGAGAGACCAAGTCAGAGACAGAGATGAAGACCAGAACCCATCTCGATCAGGTTTTTGTCCAGTTTCCCTGACCCGTTGAGCAAATGCTGAGATATGCTCGGTTTGCTTCTGGACGTAAATGTAGCTTCACTATTCGCACGCTTTGTCGAGCATTCCTTTTGCTTTTAGTGCTAGGGATAAAACTGAGGGTGAATTACTATTTTGTTAGCAATGCAGAAAATTCGCATCTGCATTTCGTACACCGTTGCAGGTATATTTTCTATAACTCTGGAAAGAAATATCTAGTTTTTTCAAATTTTGATAATTTTGCGCTATTTTAAATGTTATTATTATATTTTTTTTATATTTTATTCGTCTTTCAACTATCGTATTTATAGTTAAGATGTTGGGAAGGGACTGTGAAACTTAAGAAAACGTGCGCAAATAATCTTCTCCCCCATACTTCATATACAGTTTTCACTGCTTTTTGACCAAATAAATTAAATAAATAAATCAACGGGATCGGGGACGGGGACAGGACCGAGTCAGAGCCAGGGACACGGATCAGAGTCGGCGACGAGGACGGAATAGAGGCGCGGGGATGGGAGTGGGGGCGGGATGGAGGCGCGCGCGGGGCCGTGGTCGGGTGCGGGGGTGTTGCCTCGCAGCGCTCGTTCCGTTTTACGAGCGGCTGGCGCGGGGCGGCGCAGCTCGTGGTGCGGGGTTCGTGGCCGCGCGAGATCTGAATCCGGGAATCGGCGGGCGGCGCGCCGCGCCGCGGCCGTTGCTCGGCGGCGCTTCCTGCGGGACTCTCGACCTCGAGGTCAGGCCGCTGCCACTCGGCCTAGGTCGCGCTCTCACGGTTAGATTTCGGATGAAACACCAAAAATGGCTCTTTTTGTTACTCCTTACTTTCTTCCTCGTTGTTCCTCCTTCTTTGTTACTGTCCTATGTAAATCAAAATATTGGAAAAATAAAATTCTCACTATTACAGAAAACTATTTTTAAATTATTTTTAACATTTAATGGAGTTATTTTGAAACAACTGATATCTAACTAATGATCTCAAAATCATAATTATTCAGAGTTTTCAATTATTACCGAACAAATTAGGTGGAGCGCATTACCGAATAAAAGCCTGGTGAAGATTTGTTTCGTATCATTTATCAATTTTTCTAATTTATTAGTGGCTGTTCACATAATTAAATACGATTCTATGTAATAAGCACACAGTGTTCCGTTACATTGCATGCATTTATGAACATGTAAATTATTATTAATTATGTTGGATAAAATGTAATTTCTAATACAAAAACATTTTGAAATATTTGCAAACATACAACTTCCCGAACGGTAATATATTCGTCAATGACGTCTTCACGCCTACAAACATTTATATGATATTCATATTTTATTATAAGATAATGATAGTGCATAGATTACATGTTACCTTCAAACCGTGTCGTGTGAATACGAGATTATAGTCATCGAAAGGTAATTTGACGACATGCAGTTTCAGACCGGGCAAGTGAGAAAACTGGTTGGTCATGGGAATGTTAGTGGGAGGTTAAAGGTTTAGAGGTGAGTGAAGATCATGGGGCGAGCAGACATGGGGGCTAAGCGAGTTGAAACAGAGGGCGTGGAGGGGGGAAAGGTATGGTGGCCGTGGGAGGAGGTGATAGGGCTGGCGCAGGCGGGCGGGGGGGTTGCTGGGATGCGGTATTAAGCCGTTGCAAGCGCTGGACAGTAATGGGCGAGTGGAGCCGCGTTTATGCAAATGCCCCAGAGATCGCCTGGAGAATGGGCGGTGTGTGGGAGGGGGGGATGCGGCCGACACTCTTGCCTGCTCCCCTCCCCTCACCTGTCCTCCGCTTCTCTGCCGGTCGCACTGTCCGCCTTCTTGGGCCTTGGGCTTCGCTCTCGCTGCTCTTGCCTTGCGTATGGCACACAGTGCGTTGGCCACATCACGATGCTCTGTTTTAAGGTATAATGTTCACTGGCCGTCACTACTTTTTTCGATCATTGCAAACAACTTGCCGCCTAATATTATTCGTTGTTTCAGAGCTTTCTGCCTTCTGCCAGGAAACAACACGAGCTATTTTCAGCCTTCTACAGCGCTTCTTTTTCCCTCACACTTTTCCACTCCAACACCCTCCATTTGCTACTATCCAATTCACTCATCTCTCACCGCCCACCAACACTACCACCCACTACCTACCACCCACAACTTGGCTGCTGTCGTCCATAATTTGACTTCACAGGCGGCTGCTCATGGTCTATCACTCACCACCGACAGCCCTTAGAACACTCTACAACCTTACCCATCGCCTACCAACCTTCACCCATCACTTGCTTTCCACTGCCGAACGTTCATTCCCCGATTTCCACTGCCGATCATCATAGCCCAGAGCACACTCCACCTACACGTCGCTCCATCCTGCATGGCTCCCCGCGCACCGCCCTCAACCCCGCCGTCGCCCCGCGTCGCCCCCCGCGCCTTTCCCCTCTCCGAGCGGGACGCGCCGCCTCCGCTGCCGCGACCGTGACGAAACTTGCTCAACTTACGAGAAAGTCTTCTTCATAAAACCAGAGGATATATGTTGCCGTAGCTCAGCCTGACTTACGGCCTGCATTTCTTCACTTTGCTCGCGCGCGACCGTTTCCGACCTCCATCGCGTACCCCCCTTTCCTCTCTCCCCCTGCTCCTAGTGAAGCGAGACCGCGGTCACTTTAATGACCAGAGGCCAGCGGATGAACGGTCGGTGTATCTGCGAGGTTCTTCAAATATAATGCCGTATATATTACGTATGGTTCTAGCAAAATAATATGTTCTACTGGTGATGTTGCTGCTTTGTATTTCAATCGTTCATAATTATTGTCTCAAGCATCATTCAAAGAATGAATCTCAACCAAAATTATATGTTTTACAGCAGTGATAAGATAATGTGTAAGGTTTTGTCAAGCAAATTAACGTTGCGAAGAAGATATTTTTGCACGCGGAAAATCTCAAATAAGATTATTTAAATGATACTATTTTGATTTTTCAAACTGGATACATGCTTTTCTTCTTTACAAATAACATTGTATAATTTTGTGATAGAGTAGGTAATAAATAAATGTAATATAATAAATATTACTACAATATAATACATTTTGTAATCTTACTGCAAAATACAATTATGAAAGACCTTTTAATTTTTTACTGAAACACTATTTTCTCATAAACAATTCGAAAATTCACTGACGTAAACATACAATTCATCGATGTAGCCTATCTCTAAAAAAATGAAAATACGCCTGTTAGCGGAAGTGATAGTGACTCTTATTATAAACCAGAGACGAGGGAGCGAGGAGGCAGCGATGCCGGAGACAGCAATGCGCGACGCAGAGTGAGAGGAGCACAGATGAGCACAGCGCCGCCGCTGCGGGCAAACGTTGATTCCGGGATATCCTCGACACCATCTCAGTCTATACTGCTACCCCTCTTTCTACGCTGATTATTAGCATGACGGCCTTATTATTATTATTATTATTATTATTATTATTATTATTATTACTTTTTACTTCTTTTTTAATCGTACTTTTTTATTTTTAGTTCTGTGAGTACTATAGGGAACCTAAGTAGGATTTTTAAAGGATGTTAGGAAAACTTTTTCATTTAGCCTTATCCGGTTACTAACCACTTCCATTGCCCTTTGCACAATTCATGTAAAAGGTATTTTAGGATGGTCTGATGGATGTGATTTTCAAAGTGAGGTGAAGATGGCGTGCCAAGCATCATGCTTCAACCGGATATTTTCCCCAATGTTTACTGTTAACAAAGTCAGTTCCTCTTCTTCTTTTATTTAAAACACTGAGAGTTTTTTAGAAATAAATATGAGCTTTCTACTCAACCAAATTTCGTGATTTTTTTCTTGAAATGAAAAGTAGTTGGTCCTACATATGTCATCATTTACTCTTTTTAACTTGTTTGTTGGAAAAAAACATTTAATTTTAATAACGCATTAAAATTAATAGAATGAACGCTTATTTGCCACCAATTGTTCATTTCATTTTCAAAACGAACTACATTGTAGTTGTTCTTGGTCGTTCTGCATTGCAGATCGCAATTAATTTATGGAAAGCAGTCGGTTGCGGCATTAGAACGAACAAACGAGTCAGGTGAGCATGAGAGGTTAAACATGATGCAATGAGATTCTTGTATTATGAGATAATTGTTGGAAAAGCGAAGATTTTTCAAGTTCGAACATAATCTGTTTTTAAATGCAAATATTAGTACGCATTAAACGCAAAGTCTAGCATTCGTCTGCCACGTCTCCCTTCACAAAATCTTTTCGGTGGTTACAGTAATATGTAATGCATTATTATATTAAGGTGGATATCAGAGTATTCTACAATTATCCACGACGACATATTCATACAGATCTAGGTAAATTTAAAACATTTCAATTACATATTCTGAAACATGTTTTATTCTGTGTTCACAATAGTGGTTTTATAGTACCAGAATTTGTAAACCTTTTTCATTTCGTTAGTTTTAGAGTATAAATACTGAAACAACATTTTGGGGAGTTGCGGATTTGCATATGGTGGATATGTAATACTTCCTTGTCGTAACTTTTCTACGTTTTGTGCAATTTAATCGCAGGGGTACAATTTATTATTACTATTATTATTATTATTATTATTATTATTATTGGTTGTGTTTATTAGTTTCTGAGTTTATAGTTCTTACACACATTTTGTAGGACAATTCCCAGAATTACGAAAACAAAGGGAAATTTGTTAAATTTTTTTTGTTACAGAAAGAAAGTTATTGACATTTGGTAGTGTTTACTATATTTAGCAGTGTTTTTCTCAAAAAATACCACAGAATGATCAGATATAGTGTGCTTGACTTGTAATTTTATCATAATTACTTTTCTCTATTTACCATGTAGGTGATCTATTATTCATTACATTGCGATCTATTAAACGATGATGTTTTGTACCTGATCCATACGATTAATTAGTTAATTAAGTAATTAATCAGCGTGGATGTATTCCACATTCCCCATCTACATTACTAATTTCCAATTCTCGCACAAATTGAAAGAAAACTACACAGACACCGACCACGTGAGAGCTAAATATTTGTTACTAACGAGTTGTCATGGAGCAGCAACTTTTTTTATATTCTTTTGAATCTATTGATTTTCTATAGTACGGAGGAACAGCTGACCAGTGTAAATATGCCACTGAAGTGTTTGTGAATTCGGATATTCTTTATTCTTGAGAAGAGGGCGTGCCATTTTTTGGAAAACCATTTTATATGGTTTGTCCAGCAGCATTTTTGCTACTACAAACCACTAGTCGTCAACAGTGAAACAGATACATGGCGTTCATCATGTTCATCAGACACTATATTACAATTTTGCGAAGAAAGGTCCACATAGAAGTAACGAGAGAAGGACGTGTTTGAATCTACGAGTATTTCTTCTTTCATTCGAGATTTTTTTATTATAGTTCGAATTTCTTGGTTAGTACAGAACACCAACCCAAAGCTGTACTCGGCTACAGGCATTAACGAACTACCGTTTGAGGAAATAAATATTATTCTTCAAGTTCAAAGAGTATTGCTGGGTAAGTATTTATGTCATAATCGTTTCAAATTCTCCCCTTCAACGTCGTTCTAGATGTTTCTGGATTTTTTAATGCTTATATATTCATAGATTTGTCCTGACTCAAGATCTTAAAACACAGTGTGCATATCAACTTGAATGCTGTTTGACTATTATTTTGCCTTTCTCCCAAGTTTCATATAGATGTCATTGCTAAATTCATTAACAACAAACAACATTTGGGATAGAATCGCTTCATTCTTAGCGTACACGGGAAACGTCACAACATTAACGCATAGCGAACTACTGGTTCCGCTTCCCACTCAGATTAGCAGTTCCAGGAACAAGTCCCCCTCCCTCTTTCGAGTCATGGAAGATGAAGTGAGCTGAAAGGCGTGACGAGACAAGATAATGCCAGATTACGGGGATGTTCTCCGGAAATGCGCTCGGCTTACGAAAGTGATTTTTATGAAGGCTGCTACAATCTGAGGAATTTGGCGTAAAAGAGTAATTAATTTCATTCATCGTAATAGTCTTTTCATTCATTGTCTTGGCACATCTCCTCTCCCTTGGCACATGAGGAGAATGGACATCCATTACGTAAAATAATACTTCGTGAGACTAAACAATAATTAAGTACATCTAATCTCAATTATTTATAGCTCTGCTCCGTAGAGAGAAAGTAAAAATATTCAAATATTTGCACATGTTCTGTTCAAGCATGATATAGAATAACTTTATGCAGGGAGTATTAATGCCAACTAGTTGGACCGACGCGAAAATTCCGTTGAATTTTGAAACACTATTTTAAAAGTGAAAATAGCTTCATTTGGGAAGCCGTCTTTGAACGTTTCTGACAAACCGTGGCAAGGAGCGGGAGAACTTATAAAGGAATATTAGTATGCTTACAGAATATTTTCATTTTGTAGGATACGTTACCTGTAAGAAACACGAGTTAGTACCTGTAGAATCACGAAAACACAGTTTTAAAACATAACTCTCTTCTTTTCCAAGTTATTCACGATATAAACCATTATTGCAGCGCTATATTTATTGCAAGTTGCACGTTTGTTTGTTTGTTACTTCTATTCCCCGACTTTTTTTCTCATCGTAAATCTCTCTGATTCAGATATGAGAGGGGATGTTTCCATTTTCAGCACTAGCACACTTACGGCGCTTGGTAACGATGGTTTCTTACAAATTGTACAAAACCGTCACATTTTCTATGTGTTTTATATATAAACATGGTCCTTTTATCATTTAAGGTGTCCTGGATTAGACTCATATGCCAACTATTAAAGTTAAAGTATTCATTGATTTATTGGAGAGGAAAAGCGTCCTCTTGAAAAAGCTTTTTTTTTGTATAATGTTGTCTCACACAATTTGTTGAGTATTCTGCAGTATTTTGATGATTTTGTCTGGATAAGCTCACCCAAAAAAAGTCTTGTCTATTTCAGAATATTAATTCTTGTCAGTGTGTACTTCGCGCTAGTGAAGATTTTAAATTCTTTGGAAGTCAACAAGAATGTTTCCGCGTCATAGAAATACGTTTTGACTCCGGTCTTAAAATATAAAGCCATGCCTCATCACTCGTAATAATACTTTCCGAAAGTGAAATTTTATTTTACTTCGTAATGGCAGAGATGCTACAGTGAGGTAAGCATTCGTTTGCTTTTGTATTCTTTGAAAAGCTTTTTAGAATATAACGAGCTGCCAGTATTTGAAAGCTTCAAGCCTAAATGATTCCAAGAAATCATTACAAGCGTTGCGTCTCCCTACAAAAAATATATTCTGCAGTCTCCCAAAAAGTGTTCTCGGGCTACTATATCACCAATGAGTGGGTTCATCATTAGACTATTTTCTTGTGAATCGTTCCTTATTTTGTTTCATCTACTTTCACTTCATTAAACTACAAATAAAGCTTTTATCTTCGCAAAGGACTATGGTAAGCCTTGAATGCAGCCACGAGCTTTCGAAGATCATCTCTCTGAATTATTAATGTTTTAAGGAAATTAATGAATATAAATTTGTGGAGCTTTGAACGTATTATAAATGCTTTGGATATAATGCTCGTGTGAAGTTGTCAAACTCAAAATCATATCTTCACTACAATTGATTAATTATTTCGTGTTTACTGGTGCGTCAACTGCTTTGAGGATTAGTAATTTTTTGTCACGGGAAGGGGCAGTGATGTTCCCTCGCTGGATGATCAGTTCCGGCGCCGACCTACACGTCTTGCCAAATTTCCTCAACTAGGTATCTCTCACCACCGAGACACTGCCCCAGCAGGCACAAGCTTTAAGCTCACGACTAGTCTTCCGAGACGTGTGGTAGGACTGTACGTGTGAGTGTAAGGGATTGCGTAAGTAAAGGGTAAAGATAGGCCAATGAAGAGGCAAGAAAGATCGCGTGCGGTCCGTGACCCGTTTGTCAGAGCACTGCTCAGGTATTCGCCGGGTGTTGATCGGAGAAACCGCGGAAACCTACTGATCAGAGCAGTGGGTCGATAGAATTCGACACAGCTATCTAGCTAGTGTGAAAAATCCTGCCACCATCGGGACTGAAACCCTACGGCCTTCTGACCAAAGGCACTGTAATATCAGTTGATTCCCTGAGCCATCTCAGCCGGTCACTTTTATTTCGATTACAAGTTTTTGAATAAGACGCCGTAACGAATTTCTTGTTGCGATTAAAGATGTTAAATTTCCTTTGTCTCGGATGTGTATTACTATTTGATTCACTATTTACTGTAATAGCAAGTTCTGTAAATGGTTTGTGTCTAGACATACTCTAGGTACAACTGTTTCGACAAGAAGATTTAATAATTAGGGAGATAAGGGCTGTCTGAACGCACGGCCAAAGTTAAATATAATTTTATGGTAAACATTTTAGTTCTGTAATTTAAAAGTTGGAAAAGAGAAATAAGTAAAATGTTTTTATAGAATAATATTGCACAATTCAGTATTTACACCTTCACTCATAAACCGAAAAGAAAATGCTATCAAAGTAGGTTTGAAAAGCATAAATATGTTTCCCTTTCATGAAAACGACTCTTCGTTGTCTCCGATGACCAAGATCATCCTGAAAATTATCCATCAAAAAGAAAGAAAACGTCTCTCGTACTTACTTAAAGCTATTTCCTGCTTGCTACGCGCGCACACAAAACGTCTGAAGTTGTGTGCAACTCATTATCCTCCAAAAGGTAATTATGTTTGATTATTCTTGCATCAACTTTGTTTCCTCCGAGGTTTACACCGCGTGTTTGCTCAGCGCCTCTGCGCTGCGCTCGTCTCCGCGACACGCAGCCCCCCCACTCAAGCCAACATCCCACCCTCGCCTTCTCAGCCCCGTCACCGCCTCTGCCATCTCCTTCCCAGCCCTCGCCGCCGCTTCTGACACCTCGTTCCCGGCCCTCGCCGCCACTTCTGCCATCTCCTTCCCAGCCCTTGCCGCCACCTCTGACACCTCGTCGCGGCCCTCGCCGCCACCTCTGCCATCTCCTTTCTCGCCCCGTCACAGCTTCTGCCATGTCCTTCCCAATCCCATCGCTGCCTCTGTCATCTCCTCCCCGACCCTCGCCACCGCCTCTAGCACCTCTTTCCAGCCACTGCCGCTGCTATCCCCTTCCTATTCCCGTCACCTCCTCTTGCCATCTCCTTCCCAGAGCGAGCCCATCGCTTGCCATACTGTCATCTCCTTCCCAGCCCCTATCGTTACATCTGCCATCTCCTTCCCAGCCCCTATCGTTACACCTGCCATCTCCTTCCCAGCACCTATCGCAACATCTGCCATCTCCTTCCAGTCCCTGCCGCCGCCTCTGCCAACTCCTTCCCAGGCTCTGCTGCCAGCTCTGTCCTGTCATTCTGACCCTTTCCGCTGTTCTTGTCATCTCCTTCTCAGATAACGTCGCCATAATGCCATCTCCTTCTCAGATAATGCCGCCACAATGCCATCTGCTTCCCAGATAATGTCGCTGTTTTGCCTCTTCTTTCCCAGTCCCCACCGTTGCCTCTGCTGTCTCCTTCCGAGTCCCTGCCGCTAACTCTGCCATCTCCTACCCAGAGTTGGGTTGCTGTCTATAATCCTGTTACCTCTGCCATCTCCTTCCCAGCCTCTATCGTTACACCTGTCAACTCTTTCTAGTTCCTATTGTCGCTTTTGCATTCTTCTTCCCAGCCCCTGACGCCATCTCTATCCCCTCATTCCCAACCTCTTACGCTGTTTCTGCCGCCTCCTTCCCAGATAATGTTGCCTTTTTGTCATCTCTTTCCCGGATAAATTCGCCGCTTCACCATCTCCTTCCCAGTCCCTTCCCCTGCCTCTGCCGTCTACTTCCCAACCCCTGTCGCCGCCTCTTCCATCTCCTTCAGAGTCACTGCCATCTACCCAGAGCCATCTACCCAGGGCCAGGCCTCAGCCTGACATCCTGTCGCCTCTTCCATTACATTCGCAGGTCCTACCACAACATGTCATATCTTTCCCAGATACTACTGCCATTTCGGCGTTATCATTAACTGCCAGCTCTTCTCCACTGCCTTTGCCATCTCCTCAAATAATGTCACTTTGCCATCTTCTTTCCAGATAAGGTCGCCGCTTCGCAATCAGCTTCCCAGCCTCTCTTGCTGCCTCAACCTTCTCTTCCGTCACCACTGCCAACTGCACCACAGCCAGCACAGCGGGGGGGTGGGGCGGAGCGGGGCGGGGAGGGGCGGAGGCGTGAGGCTCCCACGCTGCGCTGACTCAGCGCCCGCGCCGACGCCCGCACCGCCACTGTCGCTAGCGCTCCTCCTCTCCCGGCATCGCCGCCGCCATTCTTGCGTTCGCAGCAGTCACTCCTCACAGCATCTCCAGCGTAGATTCACGCCTCTATTCCCTCACCGACCTCGCGGTCACACACATCAGCCGTCGTTCTCCACCACCACTTCTACGTCCATCCTCTCAAATACTATCCGTCGACGCCGTTTTCTCCGTCACCCTTCCCACTTTCTTGGTGGCACTCTCCCCTAATGCCCTGTGCTTTTTCAACAAAACGCACGCGGAAAGCGCAGACTGCAATTTCGAAATCCTGTTATCTTCTTTGTGATGGTTCCTCGAAATGATGTCATAACACGATATAACATGTGGCTTCTCGTAATCACAAGCGACTAAAAATATCAAAGCCAGAGTGGTTCTGCTTTTCAATAGAACGGTTCCTGGAAATTACACACATGGTGAAGGTTAGCGAAAATCACTGCAGAAATCTGTTGAAAAAGGAATTCTGGAAACGATGCACCTTCACTAAGTTTCAACAGTTTCAGAATACCATAATTTATGTGCGGAATGTTTCTCAGGTGCATCCATGGTGTAACAATTCTTCGCAATAAAATTACTTCAGCATTCTCAATGGAATTATATTTTGAATTATGAAAATTCAGACACGTGAAAACAAACCTTTGAAACACATTAGCTGCCTTGTTGTCTCCAATAAACATGATGAAGCCAGGTTTGCGCATTTCCATATTTATATTGAATTTGCTACGTATTTGCAGTTTTAATTTCTCCTGCACTCTCTTATGATATTTCATACAATAAATAGTTACAACTATTGATGGAAAGATGACCGCGATAATTTGCTTTTAATTCAATTTAGATCGCAATGAAATTACTCTGGTGGGAGAGCTGCATCCCGAACATTTGAACTTCTCAGGCGCAGCAGAGCGACAGTCGACTCGAGCGAGCGTTCGAGTGTGCGGAGTGTGCGCGGAAAACATACAACTCAATTGAGATGACCGCATCCGCAGCCGTGGGAATTCGGAGCAGTGGCTGCGGCGGGCGCGGGCGGGGCCTGGGCGGCGCGGAGCGCGGACGCGCTGGAATCCAGACGGCCACCGTCACCTCCTACTCCTCCGCCTCGTCCTTCTCCGTCCCCGTCCGCACCCACCCCACCTCCACCCTCGTATCACCTTATCCGCCACCGCCTCCTACGCCACTAGTGCTACCATCCTCTCCGCTCCGCCCTCCGACATTACCTTCGCCACCTCCACGAACTCCTCCGCCACCCACTTCTCCACCTCCGCCTCCTACTTCTCAATCTCCTCCACTTCATCCTTCTCTACCTTCTCCACCTCTCCTTTTCCACCTCCTTCATCTCTTCCTTCTCCATCTTCTCCGCCTCTTCCTCCATCTCCGCTTCCTTTCTTTTCTCAACATCATCTGCCTCCATCCCACTTATTTTCTCCTCCGCCTCACCCTCTGTCTCCTCCTTCACCTCCTCCTCCTCCGTCGTTTCCACCTCCACCTGCAACTCCTCCGACGCCGCAGCCACCTTAATTTCTTCCTCCTTCCCCGCCACAGATTCTTCAACTTCGCCTCCTCCTTTTCCCACTGGTTCTTCGCCCTCGCTTGTGCTCTGGACCCTACACTTCCACCATTTCTCCTCCACCTCTTCTTTTCCTTCACCTCCTCCACCTCTTCTTTTCCCTCACCTCCTCCGCCTCGTCCTCCATCTCCTTCTCCTTCCCTCCAAACCTGCCTCCTCCTCCACCGCCGTGGGCAATGCCACCGCTCTCCCGACCCCTCCGCGCCGCAGGGGGACTCCATAAAACAGCTAAACGCGCTCCAACTACTTAGCGAGCCGCGAAAAACGACGACCGCAGCGCGGCGCAGCGTTACGGCTCTGTTTGACGCGGCGCGCCTGATCCTGCCCCCTCCCGTCTCTCGCCAGCAGGTGCGCAGGCGCGCAGGCCTCTGCCGGTTTGCGCTGCGCGGAGATAAGGCAGGCGCAGCGGAAGGCGCGCGTCACCCCGAAAGGCGCTGCCCCGAGGACGTCGCTCACAATACGTCGTAACCAGACCAGGCTACAGGCGCGGCGCGGCACGGCGGATCCGAGGAAGCGGGAGGGAGTTTCATGATGCTGCCGAGTGCATTATCTAAGAACCTGGAATATGAATCAGAGATAGGCACACAGAAGGCGAGTTGGATTGAAAAAAAGGAAGATGAGGAAAGGAATAGTGAGTGAGTTTCATATTACACGTTTTTCCTCGTAGCTTAGTTTCGCCCTTCTATTTCGTTATTTTTATTCTTGTTGGTATTCTTGAAAAACCAGTTGTGCAGAATTGCTTTCCAAGCTGTCTTCCACTTAATTTCTAGAGAACGGTAACAATGGTAGCAGTCGTGACTTACAGTCAAAAGAGTATTGTAATATTGGTGTGATGATAAACAAGTCTGTTCAGAAATTAATTATCATCTCATTGCTGCCGTGAGTTTCACAATCAATGCTGGGTGTGACGCTACTTGAAAAAAGTATTTCTGAGTTCGTTTCTTATCGTTCATTGAAATCTCCGATTGTCTTACTAATGCTATTATTTTTTTCCACAAACAAACTTTTTTGTTGCTACTTTGATATGATTCACAGCTGAAACTGTTCACCATCGAAGATCTAAGGACCTGCGTTTAAGAAATATGATTTGGACTCGCTTCTTTTGAAGTTCGAATGGCTGGGCACATGAAATGAAAATGAAAGGAAAAGCAAAGAAAATACAAAATTATGCAAGTAGAAAAAAATTAGATGGAGTAATTAATAAGAAAAAGAGAAAAAATATGTACATGTTTTGTTAGTTGGTTTAAGACACCAATTTGTATAACACGACAGCAAAAGAAAAAAACAAAGGAAAAATAAAATGACAAGAAAAAATAATGAAGGGAAGGCAACAACCATCAACTAATATTCTCAATTCACTGACGCATATTTCTTAGCAATTGATTAGAGAAAAAAAAGTGTAATTGAGAAAGGGAACTATAGTCAGAGGGAAATGCCTGAGCGCATGGGGTGTCTCCGAACCAATATGATTTACTTCTCGCGCCCTCCCGCGTCGCCGCTCCCTCTGCCGCTGGCTCCACATCCGGGTGGCGCGACCTTGGGCGTGGCCGTGCGGCGCATCTCGGGGCGCGTGAGGCGCCGCGGGCGTCGAACGCGCGCCCTCTCACCGCCGCCCCCGCCGCCGCCGCCGCCGCCGCCGCCCCACAACCAATGCGCGATTGGTCGCGGGCAATTTGAGGCGCAGAATTTGCATGGGCCCTGCGCAAACAGATGGCTGCGATAGTGCGGGCGGGCGCAGGTGAGCACGGGCGGGCGCGGGCGGTGGGGGCGAAGGCGTGTGCACGCGAGCCGTGGCTGGGGTGGGGGTGGGGGCAGAGGGTTCTCATGTGGTTCCGCGGCGTGAACGCAGAGGTATGAGGAAGGGGGACGCAGCAGATTGCAGAAGAGGGCGAACAATAGAGAGCAGGTGGTACTCGAGACGTTTCCTACGCGGGACCTGTCTAGCGACTGTTATTTTCAAGATAGAATGCACTGCTTGAACACGTTTCTAGATTTGAAGGGAGGACGAAATGAATGCTAGTAAGAAACAAGTGATAAACTTTGAACTCATACATTAGTTAAAAGAACTTTTCACAGTTAGTCTCCACATTCTGTAGCGGTATTTCCTCGTCGCAAGAAATCAATGAGATGTGTTGTTGCAAAATAAAGGTAAAAAGAAAGCAGTGTCTTAAGTACTCTGAGGAATTTGAGTTACTAATACGTGCATAAATTTACGGAAAACTAAGTAGCCTCTTGGAGGAGCCATCTGAGAGATCTCAACGGTTTCGTTAGATACCCAGGAGTACCACACAAATACAAAAACAAAACAAAAAAAGCAATGAAAATATTTCGATTTTGACAGAAAAGTGCAAATATTTTCATTACGTTATCCGCAGTTACTCATACCTGAAGTTGTATGTATGAGTGTATTATCGTACTCACAGCGTCACTTCTTATGACATATCTAACGTCATACTTCTGTATTGACGTGTGCCGTTTCACAACAGTGATTTTTTTCTGTCTCAGGACTTCATTTTCCACAAACTCGGAAATTGCATATTTGTTCCTACAGGCCACATTTTTTCAAATAATAGGGATAATAGTGTCACATTCATATATTTCTCTTCTAAAACATATTTAACGCCCTTTTGTGTTCATTTCATTAGTTTAACGGTAGAAAATTGGATTCACTGGGTCGCAAATGTTTTGTTTACCCTGCTCATCTTTCCATGTTTCCGCCTGACTTACTTATCTTGTTTTCAAGAGTTACTTAACGGACATTTTGCTACCTTTGAGCTGCAGAAAGACGCACTTACCGGGCGTCCCGTGTGTGGCTGCTTCGGTCACTCTCTACACGAGATTCTTCATTAGCATTCTCCGTACTGAAGCCCGCACTTGTCCGACTTCTGGGAGAAAGACCGTGCACTTTGGAGGCTGCTCAGTGTAGGTACGTTGCCTGACAAGAGTGTGCGGAGAACAGTTGTGAACATGGACAGCGTCAAGCACTTTTGACGAGCCGTGAAGTGCAGGCGGAGCGAACGCGAGAGGCCTGCGGACGCCGTGTCGCGCCAACGGACAAGAGCTGCCTCCAGCCTCCGCGAGCCTACTCGCCTGCGCCCCCCCCCCCCCCACGACGCCTCTGCCACCGCCTCCGCTTCTGCTTTCGCCTCCAACTTCAGCTCCATCTCCGCTTTCGCCTCCGCCTCCTTCTTCGCCTCTGTCGCCGCCTTCGCCTACTCCTTCGCCTTTGCTTTCACCTTTGGCTCTCCAATCACTTCCAACTTCGCAACCACTTTGTCTCCACCCTCACCTCCGCATTCACCTCAGCCTTTACCTCCAACTTCGCCTCCTCCTTAGTTTTTGCCTTTGCCTGCAAGTCTGCCTGTGCCGTCGCCTTCGCCCTCAATTCCACTTTCGCTTCCGCCTTTGTCTTCGCCTCTGCCGCCTCCTTCCTCTCTGTCTTCGCTTCAATATTCTCTTCCACCTTCGAATCGACCTCCGCATTCGCCTCCACCGTTGTCTCCGCCGTCACCTCCACCTTCGTCTCCACCTTCGTCTCCACCTTCGTCTCCACCTTCGTCTCCACCTTCGTCTCCACCTTCGTCTCCACCTTCGTCTCCACCTTCGTCTCCACCTTCGTCTCCACCTTCGTCTCCACCTTCGTCTCCACCTTCGTCTCCACCTTCGTCTCCATCTTCGTCTCCACCTTCGTCTCCACCTTCGTCTCCACCTTCGTCTCCACCTTCGTCTCCACCTTCGTCTCCACCTTCGTCTCCACCTTCGTCTCCACCTTCGTCTCCACCTTCGTCTCCACCTTCGTCTCCACCTTCGTCTCCACCTTCGTCTCCACCTTTGTCTTCATCTTCGGCTCCATCTTCGGCTCCATCTTCGGCTCAATCTTCGGCTCCCTCTTCGGCTCTCTCTTCGGCTCCCTCTTCGGCTCCCTCTTCGGCTCCCTCTACGGCTCAATCTTCGTCTCCATCTTCCTCTCCATCTTCGTCTCCATCTTTGGCTCCATCTTCGTCTCCGCTTCCGCCGTCGCCTCTACCTTCGTCTCGACCTTCTCCCCCGCCTCCGCCACCGCCTCCGACGTCACCGCCGACTGCGTCACCTCCGGCAGGTCCACCGCGCCTCCCTCTGCTCTCTTTGCGTTATTTTAATTTTACGCCGCGTTCCAAGACCATTGCTTTTATTATTTATCTTGGCACGCTTTTATTTTCCTTTGTTCGCACTCGATTCCAGATGCGGCGTAGCGGGCGGCGCGGGGTCGTCGTGCTCCTTTTCTGCGTTTATTGTTATGCCGCGTCCATGAGGCCCACTCGGCTCGCAGCGGCGAGGGGCGGAGAGCGGAGCAGATACAGTGGGAAGAAACCTCACCAAAACAGGCCAAATAAATTCTACTTTTCCAAGCAATGTCCAGAAATGTATCCAGCAATGAAAGAGAAGCGTTTAAAACAAACAATTTGCATCGATAACAATTAAATAGACCAAAATTGATATTGCCCATTGTTCATGGATGGGTTTGAGGAGAGTTATATACTTCAAATGTTTATTTTCGGAGAATTGGGTGAGGTCATTTGTGGCTACATTTCAATCGAACTTACACACACAAACGTTTAAAATGTTACAATTCTTAGCTTTGTCTCACCAAAAAAAATTCATTATTCAATTATTTGTCTTGATTTTATTATTGGTTTTACCTTCGCCTACACTGTATCTTCAACAAACTACGAAAGTCACTAAATGAAACCGTCAACGGGTCACGGTTTGGAATCTTTTCGTTAATATTAATGTTTCTCGGTGAAACATGAGTAGTAGAGTGCTACACATAGCTATGGACTCATTGTCGAAAACTAATAGAAGTTTAGTTTAAGGACCGAAAAACGTCTCATGAAAATGAGGAACAAAGTCCAGAATGTTATAATAAAAAAGACAATTTCTCATTTTAGACATCTGCCATTTTTTCAGAAAGTACCAGGATCTTTATAGTATTTTTAATATAAACTAATAATTTGTGATTCTCTCACAAGAGAAATCACAACATTAACTACAAATCGAAACATTCCTGAAGGATATTTTTCATAGTCCAACAGTCTTTGCAAACAGTGACCTGCTGAGTGCTGAGAAGGTGAAGAAAATACCAACAATAATCACCACTACAATTCCAGAGTTTCGACCCATCCGTGAGTGAACGCGGGGGAGCCGGCGGACGCTGCCGCCACCCAGCCGCGACCGCCTTTCTTGGCAGATGACTCAGGGCGGGCGCTGGCGCGGGCGCGGGCGCAGAGACACGGCCCGATGAGCGGACGCGCGTGATTGAGTGTTTCGATAAATCGGTCGTGGGCGACGCCCAACGCCGCGACGGCTTCGAGCGGAGCGCCGACCGCGAGGCGGCCCTGCCACGCCACGCCACGCCACGCCACGCCATGCCACGCCTGCCGCGCCGTGCCGAATTTTATTTGCGGCAATGTCTTGATCGCGCGCCTGCCTTCGAATGGTCTGTCTTTGACCGAGTCACTGATGCATGCTGCCTTCAACAACTGTCTGTAAATATTCTGGCAGGAAATTAATGATTTCGTTTAAAATAACTGTTTGAAATATCGTTTCTAAATATGTTCCATGTATGGTTCAGGCACTGAAATTCTGTGTTCTTTCTAGTCCCATTATTTTATTCACATGAGTATTTTTTCTCTTACCTGCTTCCAATCATTCGAGATAGCTGTTTAATTTTAAAAAGAGGAAGTGAAATTAATGAAAGATCTGCTGCTCAAACTTCAAAAAGAGAAGGAACAAACTTTCAACATATTACTTGCCAGACATGAAAAGTAACTGGAGTTGAAAAGTAAAATAATTGGCTGTTAATCCAAGAAAGCATCTCGTGATAATGAATTCGTCTATTCTGCCCTTCTTTACACATAACAATCTAAGGTGTGTTGCATCTGTAAGGAAATAGTTAAATACTGTCAATATTTGGAAATCTAACATGATTATTTCTGCTCGACTGTACTCTAGAATTCTATCGAAGACGGTGTACTTACAGCAATAGTTCATTTACACAACCAGGATGGAAGGTGTCCTCGGCGTGCGAAGGAAAAGTTGATTGCCGAAGTGAAGATAATTGGGAGCCAAGTCCCACTTATTGAAATGAATTGACCAGAGACACTTCCGAGTTACATACTTCATTTTTAGTCCCATTGGAAACTTACAAGTATATATTCTGGGGACCATTCTCAACATGCGAGGCGGCAGGCATATTCTTTCATATTACTCCAGTATTTTGTTTACTTTACAATACTCATTTGTTTTATATAGATATGACTTTTTTGCGGTACACGTATGACAAACTATTTTGCCGTACTCATACGCAAAGTAATCCAATAAATAAATAAATAAATGGCTGGGGCAACAATAGCACACACTTTCTCACTTTATTTCAACTTTAGATACTTTTGAAATTTCCACGAAAGCCAGATAAGTGTCATTTTTTCAGTCTCCTATGCTCTATCCTTGGAAACAATGTCAAGACAAAATTTGGAACCGTTTTTTTGTGAAATTGTTTTCTTTAATAAACTGCATCAACTTCTAGCAGATACTACTATTTTTTTTCCAAAAAATTGAACATTAACTTCTTTAAAGATCTGATAAATGAGAAGAGATTTTCTTTAAAAAAATGTCTATCATCATTATTGTAGTTTTGCAAAGTAAGATTTTTGAACTTTTCGAAAATACAGAGAGTTAGTCAAAAATGAGACCAGCCCAGCATTTTCGCAGTTCTTTGGTGCATATGAGGAGAAAATAACGAGAAACTAGTGGTGTCACAGAATGGCACAGACCTTCCCGTATTAGTTTTCTATTTCCTTTGTGTTCGCTAGCTATTCGGAATTGCCACATACTCTTGCCAGTAGAACGGAAATATTAATTTTAGAATATTAAAGAACACAAAAACCTACCCTAAACGGCCATTTTCTTTTAAAAATTATGTGCCGTTTTAAAGAAAATTGTGTTTCAGCGCCACTAAAAATGCGAAATTTGAAACTCATTTTCACAGAAAATGTTTGACTTTTCAAAATAATTTATTTGAAGTTATTTGAAGCACTTACTCTCACATATAATAATGTTGACAAAATGCTGGTAATGTGAATATTACAGATGTGAGAGATCCTTTAAAAAATTACATATGTGTAATTTTTGAAAAAACAAAACAAAAAATAACTCATAATAAACTTTACGTCATATTAAAGAGTGCCATTAGCACTATCCGATCGAAAAGTTTGAAAAGTTTTTTTAGCCATATATGAGAAAATGGGGTTTGAGCATTTCTGAAAATGTGGAAATTTGAGCTAGTTTTCACAGAAAACAGTTGTGTTTCGATACACTTTGTTTGACATTATTTAAAGCACATGTACTCATAAATATAATAATGTGAACAATTCGCCGCTAGTGTAAATATTAACGACGTGAAAGACAAGTAAAAAAAATTACATTTTTGCAATTTTTGAAAAAAAACAAAAGAATCGAGAAATATGGCGTTTTTGTCATCTCATAAAATACATCAGGCAATATACCTACAAAAAATTTAAAGAAAAAATTTGGAGTTATTTTTGAAAAAATCTACTTTTGTAATTTTTTAAAATTGCACGCAATATTGCCCGAAAACTACTCAAATTTTCAAAAGGATGTACTTGACCTTCAACAAAGAATTCACTTTGGAGAACACATTTTATTTGAAGAAAAAATTTCTATCTTCAATTTTGTAGTTGGAGAAAGACGCCGAAAAAAATTCGAACTTTCACAATTTTCGAAAATTCAGAGATATCCGTGAAAATCGGACCTATGCCATGTTAATAAGTGTATTTTACTCTATTCATACAAGAAATTTCTAGAAACAATTTGGAGCCGTTTTTGAGAAAATTTTGAAAATGTCCGGGGACTTCATGTAAAAAAACCCAAAATTTCGAAGAATCTTTTTCAAAATCTCAAAGCTTTGACTAGAACCAGATCGACCGGGGAATATCCATTTTGGAAGAAATCGTACGTATGGTTTAGCAGTGTTCACAGACGGACGTTTTCTTTTCAATTGGTTTTTCGATATCAAGGACCTACAAAATGTTTTCTGGCTACACCACGTGTTAGGGGATTTTTTTTCTTAATTTAGCAACTGGTTTTATCCACTTCTTCGTTTTCACGGCACGGCAATGAATTTTTTTCCGCCGAAAATTGGCCATTTTTTCGCGCAACATTACATAACTTTCCCTATACTACGTATATCACTCCGTGTATACTTACGTATACGGGAAAGTAAAAATGTGGAGCCATTTTTGAGAAAATATTTGTTTAACCTTCCAGCGGGCGCGCATAAAATTTTCTTACTAGCAGGCGCGTGTGGTAAATTTTACGTTATTCAATGACTCTTGAATAAGACAGAATTCGTTGAACAATACAATTTTATGTCGCATTATAATATCTAAGAATGCTATTTACTACCAAAAAAAACATATCCGTTGATAAACATTCGTATTTAGTATCGGGAAGCTCTTGTTCTGATCCAGTTTCGTGATGATGCTCGGCTATGTTTTCAATACTCAGGTCACTGACACTATCACTATCCAATGTATGATCTTCGTCTCGATCAGTCAGCTTCTGTAGAATATTCTGAATTTCATTCACATGAATTCTTTCTCTGGACATTTTACACAAAATTTATATTAGGCGAAATTATAATACAATATTTTAGAACAACAGCAGGCGCGCGGTGTAAAGTTAACGTCACTATACACTTATCCCGAACAGTGACTGCAAGAATGCATCACCGAAGATAGCTGTAAGGAATAACAAGAACGCAAGTCTTTGCCAAGAATGAGTTTACAGCAAAAAAACAGCTATTGTTGTGAAATTTACGCCCGCCTTAAAAATTTACCCATTTTTAAGAACATTTTGAAAATGTTGTCAAGACCTCTTGTACAGAACCCCCAAAAATCAAATATCCATTTCAAACTCACAGGGCCTTGAGTTCGTTTAGATCGGGGAATATCAATTTTAGGGATAGTTGTCTGAACGATGTAGACGTTAGCGTTGAACTCAGAGAGAGACAGAGAGAGAGAGAGAGAGAGAGAGAGAGAGAGAGAGAGAGAGAAAGGCAGACAGACAGACAAACAGACGGACGGACAGTCATTATAATTATATTTTATAATGAAGTAAACAGAAAATAGAGGAGAGAATATGGAGTTAGGAGGTTTTCTAATTAGCATGACGAAATTCCACGCAGATCAACTATGATTTGATCCCGGGCAAGAATACGAACAATAGCAAGACCCAGAGACGAGCGGCGGAGACTCGTTGATCTCCACTACAATCCCCGCCGACCGCCTCTCCCCCGCGCCGGCAGCGGTGTCACGGCAGAGGCGCGCAGGGCGGCCACATTCGCATCGGGGCGCCCCGCCCGAGAACGTGCGTCGCCGCCACGGCGCCCGCCCTCCCGCCGGGGCCCGCCCTCGCCCCGCCCGCGCCTCGCCCCGGGCGGCGGCGGCGGCAGCGGGGGCGGCGGGCGGAGCGCGCGCCTGCGCGGCAGTAATTGAAACTATAAATAACGCGCGTGCCTACGCTCCCCTCCCCGCGGGTGGGGGGCGGAGGCGGCGAGGGCGGAGGCGTGGGCGACGCGCGTTAGCGCGTGGAGTGCGTGACCAGCCAGGCCCCGCGGGCCCCGTAACCCCATTTACCGGCCGCCCGCACAAATCACGCCGCCTGCCTCCGCCCCCACCCGCCCCGCCCCGCCCCTCTCCGCCCCCCGCCCCGCCCCCGCCGTTTAATTACGCGGACGCACCGGACGCCGCGCGGCGCCTCCTCCGCCCGTTTATTACCGCCGTATTTTTCTGCGCCTGGAACCCCCTTCCGCCCCGCCCCGCCTCGCCCCCGCTGATATGCAACGCGCTCCGCTAGTTGGCGGCTGGGGAGGGCGACCTCTAAGCGGGCGGGCCGCGAAGACGTCAATTGAGAGTCTGGGCGACGTCGAGAAAGGACAGTTCAAAGACCTGCGGGGAGTACAAAGTACTTCACTAGAAGAAAGCCGGCTCATCCTTCGGTAACTCGTGTTACAGGATGGGAGCGGTAGAACCTCCTTTATGTGGGATTGGATTATCCTGGATTATTTTTTGTAGGTCCTGTTTCATAATAGAAAATATTAAATGCTTGAACTGAAAAATATTAGATAAACCATTAGAACTCTTTCCTACAACTTACTGACAAAATAATTAGTTTTATTAACTGATTTTGAAGGGTGATTTGAATAGGCATTGAGAAATAAGAACTGAAATATTACCAAAGAAAAACTATCCGTTTAGACGCCCAAATGAATTTGTAATATAAGCTAAATTGATGAAAATTGTTATTGGATATTCCACTGTTTGTCACAAAGTTACGTGATGTGTTCAAAAAGCGTCCTGAAGTAGAATATAGCTTTCTTCTCAAAAGACCAGGAGTCGCTGTGCAAATTCCTACAGTAATAAACTTTTGTTTATTGCACCTAATAGATTAAAATATTGTAAAGTCGTGTAGAAAGTTGATTTTCCTTTAAGATGTTATTCGCTAATAACAAGGGCAAGAAAGCGTGAGTGTTGTGATTAAGAAAGGTAAAAAACGATAATAGAATTTTGAATGGGCTACAGCGAGCAAGAAATTGGTATTTAGAACAAGAAGAAAAAAATCGTTTGACAGGAAGACGCAAGCGGTAGCGGTTCTTTGTCATTTCTGGAGCTAGTTTCTTCTGCTAACATAACATGCTGTGTCACTTCAACATTGTCCTTGAAGCTCAGTTACCCACCGAAACATTCCGCGTGTCATCAACTACTTGTGCTTTCACACAACGAAGAAATTTAAGGGAGCGAGGGACATGGCAAGATCCATATTTCATGTCCCTCGCAACGCACACACTTATTATTTACAGCGCGCTGAAGCGGTATTTGTTTCTCCAAGATTACTATTGTGATGAGGTACATCATAATACATTGGTAGATCTACTGCAGATAGTCGCACATGAATCACGGGGAATGAGGAGCTTAATGAAAGGAGCTTTCACAGAAGCCAAGCTCAGGACGCACGCTGCTCCCGGGGCGCAGGAAGAGAAGAAGAAGAAGAAGTTGAAAAGGAGAAAAAGGAGTAGAAAAGAGAAGAAGAAGAAACGGAAAAAAGGATGAGAAAAAAGAAAAGGAAAAGGAGATGAATAGAAGAATAAAATGAGAAAAAGAGAAAAAATAGAAGAAAAGAAGAATAGGATAAAAAGAAGAAGACAAGGAAAAGGAGAAGAAAAGAAGAAAGGGATAGAAATAGGAAAGAAGAAGGAGAAAAAGTAGAAGAAAATAAGAAGAAAAGGAGAAGTAAAGGAAAAGAATAGAAGAAGGAGAAAGTGAGATGAAGAATAGGAGAAAAATGAAAAATAATAGGAGAAAAAGGTGAAGAACTGAAGAAGAAAAGTAAAGGAGAAGGAGAGAAAGAAGGAAAGGTGCAAAAGAAGAAAAAGAGAAAATTAAAAGAAAAGAAGAAGGACAAAAAAGAAAAAGATAGCCGGTCTAATGGTGCATTGATTGGGGAAATGTGCACCTAAATACTCCATACATCAAAGGTTGTGTGTTTCGAATGTCACATTTTCATTAAGAGTTCATGACATGGCGTCTTCTCTCAGCCCCGTATATCGCATCCCCAGCATCCATTTGCATATAATCCGTCCACACACCTGGTTTAGAAGGGCAGAGATATGCCTACGGTGAATCCAACACTCTGTTAAGCGCATCATCAAAAATACTTTTTTGGATCCGAACTTGGCCCAACATCCGCAAACTAGTATATAACCACAAATGTTCGGGCAACGCAGATAAATGATTGCATATAAAAGTTACATCAGACTGAGATATAAAATTAAACTACATTATATTATTAGTATCACAGATAATGCTACACAGTAATACCGTTTTAAATTACAAAAGTATACCACATGGCTTCCATGCCAAAGCAGGCGGACAGTTTTTCTTCAGCGCCAATTTATTATAATTGTGAAAACTAGTTGAAGTGTAGTGTCCTGCTTTGCCCTGCCTGTCCCAACCCATCCCCAACTTGCCTCTCCGCTCCGGTCCATCTCACTATAGAAACATAAAGAGTGCACAGTTAAATTTTGTTTTAAGGAGTGTGACATAATTAGAGCGTTATATCTAAAAATATTTTAATATTTCTATCCTATTTTTCTTACCATTTCTTTCTAATGGACAATCATACGTTGAGATACATTAGTCATATGATACGACGAGGATCGAGAGTTAGCGTCTCATATTAACATTTGACGCTTCTGAAACTGTTGTACATATTTCATTCGTGGTATAGTCTTATTAAATATTAAGTACCAGTCGCGCGTTGGAAATTTCCAGATAAATCCCCTCGCCTTTTCGCAACTCGAAAATTTACTAAAAATTTCAAACTCACTCATACAACTCCTCATTCCTGGAGATCTGATGTACACTCTTCCTTATGACGAACGATTTGCGAGTGTCGGAGAAGTGTCGGCGCGCATGCGGATGTGTAGCATCTGAAATCCCAGTAGTGATACAGCGCATCTGCGCGTCTGCTTTAACTCTCAAGACATTTGTCGAAAAGATCCGTTTTATTATCTAATTTAAGTATAGTAACTCCCTAAGGTGTGGAGCTGGAAGGAGAGGGAGACACTATCATCCAATTGGGAGCTTCGTTACGATTTAATTTTTTGGCATTGAAGCTCCCGATTGGATAACGGTGTCACCCTCTCCTTCCAGATCCTTCTCTTAGAGAATGTTTGTATTTAAAATGTAAAGAAAAAAATCTGAGAATAATCAGAGCCGGGAGTCCCGATGGTGGCAGAATTTTCGATACTTGCTAGGTTGAATTCAGTCGCTGTCTGGAGGGGAATTCTAGCGGCCGGCTGTTTTGATCTGTAGTTTTCCGTGGTTTCTCCGATCCAGGCGAATGCTAGAACAATACCCAAACAAACGAGACACGAATCACGCGCGATCTTTCCTTCCTCTTCCTTCTTCAATACTCACCCCTTACATGCACACATACACATGCACTACACTACCATATATGTCGGGAGTCCGGTCAGGAGTTTAGAGCTTGTCCCAGCTGGGGCGGTGCCTCATTGGTGGGAGATTCCTGGTTGGGGAACACCCCGCTATAACCAACGGTAGGTCGGCGCCTGATCTCACCATCCAGCGGGGGAAGATGGCACCGCGACCTCCCGAGAATAAAAACAGGCACTACACTTACATAGTGCCCTTAGTAACTGTCTCGCCCGAAATCACAATCAGTCAATATATCAATCAACCAAGCCATCGGAGCTAAGGCGTGTTGTCCACCGCGACGCGCGTTTCGCCTACTGCGTTTCGCGTCCCGGATGCGTGGCGTGGCGTCGCGTCGCGTCGTGCGGCGTCGCGCAGCAGCCGAGAGGCGTCACCGCGCCCCCTCAGCCGCAGGCGGGCGCCCGGCGGGCGAGGCGCGGGCGAGGCGCGGGAGAGGCGCGGTGGGCGGCTGTTTGTGTCCCTCTGCGTGCGCCGCGCCGCGCCGCGCCGGCCGTCACGGGCGCGTCACCCGCCTCATCGCACAGCAGGCCCTGTGTTCGCCGACAGGCGCTGCGAAGCACTCTCACAGGAGCCAGGCCTTCACAGCGCCTTCCGAGTCGCCTTCTCCTGACATGCATATTCGTTCGCACAGATGCCAGATTGTCCTCCGTGTCGAAACGAGTTTTAAATCATTTTGTAATCGAAATTTGACAGCTTGCTCTCCGGTTATTTTGTCATGCGGTATGAAGATGACAATACAATAAACGGGCATTCCAGAGATAATGGAACATCCAAGAGTTCGATTACGAGACTCCAAGAAGGAAGATCGATACCATGTAAATAATATGCGAAAGAAAGACGACGGTTTTGACCGATTTATGAGACCATTGTCATAAAACACTGAAAATGGGGAATTATTCTCAGGATATATCAAACAGAATTAAGACGAAACATTCAGAATTTCGTAGATTATGGCGAAGGAAAAATAGCAAGCTCACGTTCAAACTGTAACACATGTTGCATTGCTGTTATGTTGCAACTGACGTTACCATCTGGAAATTATGCGTCATAAGCCTTTAAAACGTTGTTTTCATGACGCTACAGAAACGCGACTTATGCTTTTTATGCTTTAATGCACTCAATGAAACCTTTTTGGACGTTCTATTATATATTTGGAGGTCACTTTCTACTCAGTAGCACTATTTGTCAGAAATGTTATAATTTGTGTTCCAGTTAGAAGCTAGTTTGGCATTTTAAACGAATATTTCTCAACTGCGAAAATTTCTAACGTCTTAAAAAAAATAATTTTAATAAAATAACACAAAGACACATCGAGTGTATCACATCATCAAACAATAAAAAACTGACAAAAACACATCATCTAGAACTTCATAAACTAATTTCATTCCAAGAGCAACACCTGTCAATACCGTCAAAGCGTGTGCATAAATAAGGACGTACTAATGCTTGGAGCTTGTCGTAGAATATAACACGCCCTTATGTAAAACGCGCTCATTGTTATTTCCCTGCAGATAAAAAAGGAGGCGGGCGCGGGCGAGCGCACGGGGCGGGCACGGGGCCGGCTTGGGCGCGTGCGTCACGTGTGCGGGGGCGCGCGGCGCCGCTCCCTCGGCCGGCGTGAGCACGTGCGTCAGCGCCCCCACAAAGGGGATGACGGGGTTGGCTGCGAAGGCGCGCCGGGGGCGACGGGAATTCCTGGTGCGAGCGCATCAGCAATACCTCTAACGCAAAGTTCGTTGAAACGCAGTGTCATAAGTATTATTATGTTCTGAAAAAAAAAGTTAATTCACAGAACAAAGATGGGTTAGAAAGAGGGCAAAAAATAGAAATTCGCAAAAGGAAATGAGAAATCTATCAAATTGTTGATGAGTTAATTTATTTCCTAAATCAAATAATTTCATTCCTAATATTATTTTTTTAAATTTGACATCCAGAGATCATGCTAGTGAATGTCTCTAAAAGTTAATTATTTTATTTTGCAATTACGTTGGAATTCCTTTCAATTACGTTTCTTAGCAAGACGCTCGTTAAAAAAACCTTTCCTGTGTATTTTCTTACACAAAACTGAGAGAAGTAAGAAAATGAAAGTTACCTCTGTGTACACTCTGCATATGAACATTATATTAATGCTATAGGGACCTGTATCTCCCCTCCTTTCACCACGAACCTGAGCATCTAGCTGTAGAAACATCAAACATATGTGAGGAAGATTAATCAAATAGTAATTTTTATGCTTTGAAAATAGTGAAATAAACTGAAATTGAATCATCTACTAATTGTAAATACCATTTATCAAAGAAGCTAACGAAAGGACTAATAACTACAAGCATTACAACCTCGATGATCTGGAAAAATAGTAAGACACAATGTATAACAGAGGTTAGGGAGTTGTCATTTTGTTGCGTCATCGTAGTCTAACATATCTCTCTTCGTTTTCTCACTAATTGCGAGCAAGCTGAGCTTTCAAAAAATGTGTAGTGGGTAATAACAACTTGCAATAAAGAAATGTGTAGAAGACTTGGATTGGTGTGGAAGGTTAGGTGCAGTTATCCATGAGAAGTGCTGCTGGTTGTGCATTAAACATTAGTAATCAGAGTTAAATACTTCAAATGTCCTGCTCTAGAGTTCTTTTGCAGATAGTGATAAGGAATTCCCTATAGTTCGTCTGTTTTTAAATAAACCTTTTCTTCTACGTCTGTTCAGAGCCACGGTGAGGACATGGAAGGACAACAGAAAGAAACGACATCTAAGAGAATGTCTGCAAGGCATAAGACTGACTTCATTTATTCCTCTCATCTCTAAATCTCTACTGAAGACCTAATCTCATAAATATCCTCAAGTAATCTTCGGCATCAAATAACAAAGGTAATCAATAAAAATACTTCTTACTCCCTTCAGTGTTTAAGACATGTTTATTCGTATCGTATTTTTTATCATTTCAAAAATATTTCTCCTATCATCGCAATATTGCATTGAACTTCTTGAAATGTTGTTGTGGAATGATGTCTGTTGTCACGTACGTGCACAAAATGTTCCAATAGCCTGGTGACGAAGAATCTCAGTCAGTGCTCTTGGCTTGGCGCACAGACGCAAGCTGGGTGTAGCGAAGACGCGGGGGTGCCTGTGAACCCCGGGGCAGACAGACGCAGGTGGGAGCGCGCGGCAGAGGGGGGGCGGGGGCGGGGGAGGCGGTGGCAGTGCCTAATGAGCGGCGGCTGCGGCGCGTGACGGCGGCGTGGGCGGCGCGGGCGGCGCGGTATCTGCGGTCACGCGCGCCGCGCAGCAGCCCAGCCTCCGCCGCCCCGCCCCCGCCCTCTGCGGCGTAATGAGGCGCGTGGTTGCGGCGTCGAGCCCCGCCGGCGGCAGCGACGCTGCAGAGCTGCGCGACCGGCAACCATGCGGCGGTGGTGGCGAAGGCGGCGGTGGAGGACGTGGCGGCGGCTGTGGCAGCGGTGGCGGTGGTGCGGCGCTGGCGGTGATGGCAACGCTGCCGTTGGCGGCAACGTTGGTGGCGAAGGTGGCGGGGGCGGAAGGGGCAACAGTGGTGACAAAGGCGGCCGTGGGGGTGTTGACGGTTGGGCAGAAGATGGCGACGGTTGCGGTAATTGCAACGCTGGCTATGGGGGGGGGGGGCAATGATATTGGTATCAGCGACTTTCTCGCTTTCAGCGTTGGTGTTGCAAGCGTCAATGGCGGCAGTGGAGATGGTGGCTATAGCGGCGTGCTTGACAATGACACTGTTATTGGCAGAGACGGCGGTGACGGCTGTGAGAGCGGTGACGGCAGTAAGGCCGTTGGTACTGCTGGCGTCGGTGACTGGCAACTGAGGAGGGGTGAGATGGAATACGAGTCAGCAGCGGCGCAGAGATGCCTGTATGTGTGCTTGCGACTTGAAGCGATCGTTGGTGAAGAGACGTACTACCTTGTGCATTCAATGAAATACAAAGTAAGATGCACACTTCTACTACACACTTCACGCTCGTAAACATTTTAATGAAGCACTTGAACTCCAACTCAGCGTTCTTATTCGCAATTCCTCAGAGGCGCTTCAGTGATCTGTATATTGAAATCGTATATTGAGATCTTGACCAATACACATTTGAGATTATGGCACGAACAGTGATCAGATCAGGTCAACTTTTGTGGCACAAAACGGGTTCTGAGAAGAAAATGTCCAGAGTTCTTCGACCTTCATTACCACAACACCATTTATCATGGCAGTCTCTATCAGTAACATACCACTTTCGATCAAGTGTTGATGAAGTTAAAAGGTTTCATGCGCACAGATAAACTTTACACACATGTTTTTAAATTCTTTACTGATAATTGTTTTTTAATGTTACAATAACACAAATATATGTATTAAATACCATTAGAAAGGGGAAAATCAAACTATTTATAACTGTTGAAAAGTGAACATTATTTTCTTAAAAAATTTTGCCTTATCCCCTTAAAAATACTGGAGTGCTTTAGGTGAAAAATCGTGAGAATATGGTCTTACATACGTAACCATCGATTAGGAAATTAATCAGTATTCATTTAGGCAAATCAGCATTCGTTGCAGAAAATTAAAAATAAATATAAAATGTTCTCTTATTTTATTTTTAAAAATTTGCATAATTATTATTGCCACATGCATAACAATTACATTACTACGCTGCCTGGCAAATATCATATCTGACATCGATTAACGTTTATGGAAATGAAACATTTCAAAATATGTTTGTTCCGAATAATTAAGAATATAAATACAATATTCGAATTCCCAGCAATATCGATGTGTTCGGTGGACCATTTGTCGGAAGTACTCATCTGCATGTGAACGCAGTAAGAACCAACAGGAGTGATGATGACAATAGCAATGACTCAGATGATCCTAAGATTACGAGTCATTGACGGGATTCAAGGGAAGAACGGTTAGGAAGAGCCGCCTGAGAAAGAATATGAAAAATATTGAAGTCAGTTAAGACAACGCACATTTTTATACGCCAAAGACAATGCTAAGGCTAAAGGATCACAATAAATGCAGAAATGAGTCGAAAAATTCTAACTGTTGGGAAAAGGGGTTAATATTAATTGAAACTACTAATGGAAAATAAAAACGATGGGTAATTTGAGTCGAATTAATTGGAGTAATGACCGTTTACAAGCACGGATAAAAGTTGGAGTGCAAGGAGAATACAAATTTAACTATATTTATAAGTCACAGTGTGTAACGTGACAGGCAAGAAAAAAACTAAACGTGATTGATTTACTGTTTGATTGATTGAATGATTGTCTCCGGGAACATCAACTGTTTTGTAAATTAGTCCCTTTAGTCTAAAGTCAATTAAAAAAATAGTCAGTCTATGCAATGACACTGGCAATGACTAAACATGAATATAAATACACACATAAATGGTGAAAGCTGAGGAGAAAAAATAAAGATGAAAATGCTTATGAAGGTTACAGATTATGTATAAAAAAGAAAATCTTTACAATGAAAGAGTTCCTGCGACGCGACTCGAGAAACTTAGTAACAGAGCGCTGACGTCGGCGGGGGCGGCGGGGGCGGCGGGGGCGGCGGGGGCGGCGGGGGCGGCGGGGGCGGCGGGGGCGGCGGGGGCGGCGGGGGCGGCGGGGGCGGCGGGGGCGGCGGGGGCGGCGGGGGCGGCGGGGCGGCGGGGGCGGCGGGGGCGGCGGGGGCGGCGGGGGCGGCGGGGGCGGCGGGGGCGGCGGGGGCGGCGGGGGCGGCGGGGGCGGCGGGGGCGGCGGGGGCGGCGGGGGCGGCGGGGGCGGCGGGGGCGGCGGGGGCGGCGGGGGCGGCGGGGGCGGCGGGGGCGGCGGGGGCGGGGGCGGCGGGGGCGGCGGGGGCGGCGGGGGCGGCGGGGGCGGGGGGCGGCGGGGGGCGGCGGGGGCGGCGGGGGCGGCGGGGGCGGCGGGGGCGGGCGGGGGCGGCGGGGGCGGCGGGGGCGGCGGGGGCGGCGGGGGCGGCGGGGGCGGCGGGGGCGGCGGGGGCGGGCGGGGGCGGCGGGGGCGGGCGGGGGCGGCGGGGGCGGCGGGGGCGGCGGGGGCGGCGGGGGCGGCGGGGGCGGCGGGGGCGGGCGGGGGCGGCGGGGGCGGCGGGGGCGGCGGGGGGCGGCGGGGGCGGCGGGGGCGGCGGGGGCGGGGCGGGGGCGGCGGGGGCGGCGGGGGCGGCGGGGGCGGCGGGGGCGGCGGGGGCGGCGGGGGCGGCGGGGGGCGGCGGGGGCGGCGGGGGCGGGCGGGGGCGGCGGGGGCGGCGGGGGCGGGCGGGGGCGGCGGGGGCGGCGGGGCGGGCGGGGGCGGCGGGGGCGGCGGGGGCGGCGGGGGCGGGCGGGGGCGGCGGGGGCGGCGGGGGCGGCGGGGGCGGCGGGGGCGGCGGGGGCGGCGGGGCGGCGGGGGCGGCGGGGGCGGCGGGGGCGGCGGGGGCGGCGGGGGCGGCGGGGGCGGCGGGGGCGGCGGGGGCGGCGGGGGCGGCGGGGACAGCAGAATTACGCGCACGATGGCATCTACGCCTGCGGCGCCGCTCGCCTCGCTCGCGCGTTCCTGTGCTATCGGCGCATCGCACTCTGCGCCCCCGCCCCTCCTCCCTCCCGGGCCGCGCCTCCCCAAGGCCTTACGCACCGGTGACGACGTTCGGGTGACCGCGCGTGCGAGGCGAGTGCCGGTGCGTTCGTGCCCGCCTCCGCCTCCCGTGCTCGTCACACGAACTAGCCGATCGTGGCCGTAGGCGGGGCGGGAGAAGGATGTTTAGCGAGAAAGCAGGGGATGTCTGGAGCGGGAAGTGGGTGGACGATCTGTGCGGGTGAGGGTGCGAGTGTGTGTCTGAGAGAGATGGAGGGCGGTTGGGAGAGTTGGCGGGTGGGCAGGCAATTGTGCGGATGGCGGGGGAAAGGGAGGAAGGCAAAGGAATAGGGGAGATGGCAGGTGGGTGGGGTTGCCTCTGGGCGTTATCGTCGCCAGAGCGATATCCCGCTCCCCCGGCCATGCCGCTCGCCTGCCTGATGTTTTTTCATGTGAAAGTGATTCTCGCTCCGTTGCTCCTCAGCCGTCAAAGGTTCTGTGCAGCGTTTTACTTTCATCGGACGGCGAACCTGGTTCAGATTTACCCTGCATGCTACTACATACTTGATTTTCGTTTTCGGAATTTGTCCGCGAGCATTATACTTTGATCTCCTGGGCGTACATTCAAATGCAGTAAAAAACACAATAGTGTGTTCTACAGACGAGTTTCAGGTCTTATTTCTGTTTCAAATTACTGTAACTTATACAGAAACTAAAATATATAGGTCTTTTGTGACACGTCTGTTGAACACAGTAATATGTCAAGTAAAAATCTTGCTTAACTTGCAATTTGATGCTCTCCGGTCCTGTTTATTATTTCACTTTAATTTTGTTAGCATGTTAGAGATGAACTAAAAAATATTTTTTCTTGGTTTTTAAATAATTCTATACAATTTTGTAATCTAAACACTTTTTGAATTGTAGTCACTTTACTGACTGCTATTATGAAGTTTTCAAGAATAAACATTTGTTTATAATTTCTTAACGCCTAGGTATAAAATTCTGACAAAAAATTGAAATGTTGAATAATCGTGAATAACTAAAACATTGTTTTGCTTGTATAAAACGAATGTATGTTGGAGGTACTCAGGAATGACACACTCGCAGATTTCCTGCAAATTGATGATTGGCCGACATCTGTAGGTCACATATCGCGAATAGGCGTACTTACTTCCGCAATCATTACAGCAAGTTGGACAGTATTGAGTCCGGAGCATAGTGGGTAGTTGAAGTTATCTGGCCTCTTGTCAGGGGCTGTCATCTCCACAAGCACCTGCCGGCGCCGCGGCCGCTCGTCCGCGTCCAGTTTTGCATACCCGCGCTCTTTCGCCTCTCGTCAACGTCGACCGCAGTCGCTCGGCAAAGGGCACGCAACGGCCGGGGGGTGGGCGATGGCGGGCGGCGGGGGGCGGGGTGGAGGTGGTCGCGGGCAACGAGGCCTCCAAACTGGCTCGACCGCCGCCCGCCGCGAAGAGATCCGGCAGTGCCGGGGCGCATGAATACAAATGGTCGCTAATATGCGGCGCGGGGGCGGGGCCGGCGCGCTGGCCGAGCGGCGTGCGGGCGGGGGAGGGGGCGGTCAAGAGGACAAGGGCAGGAGGAGGGCGGGAGGCCTAGGCGGAAGGCAGAGTCAGCGCGGTGGTTGAGGGCGGTGCGGGGGCGGCGCGGGGACGGCGCGGGGGCGGCGCGGGGGCGACGCGGGGGCGGCGCGGGGGCGGCGCGGGAGCGGCGCGGTGGCGGCGCGGGGACGGCGCGGGGGCGGCGCGGGGGCGGCGCGGGGGCGGCGCAGGGGCGGCGAGTTCGATGCGGCGGGGGTGGGCAACGGGCAGAGAGAGGACGGCGTGTATGAGGGACGGGGGCAGCGTTGGGACGACGCGTAGGGAGATCTCCTGCTGGGAGATACGTGCGAGGACAACATAGGGGTATTGTAAGGGCAGATCTGTGGGAAGCGGGTAGAGGAGGACAAGTCCCTTGCTATGACTAGAAGAGATGTACTCGTCCTAGAGAGAATAAGAGTGCAAGCGTCGAACTGTATAAGGCATATGGACCAGAATAAAATGCTCAGGCTGTGGTAAATCTGGGTAATGAAGTACATATATGAATTAAACATTAACCTATTTGTCCGTAGAAGTTGCAGAAGTACATTTTAAGTTATTTGCGTAATACCGCCTACTGTATTGGATATAAAGAGCAAAATTCTGGTATTCTAGTCATCTCTTTGATGACCAATGGTGCGGAGGATGGAATGGGAGGATTCGTGTGGCCGCTGGTAGAAGAAAAGAACACGTGAGTCCGATGAAGGAGATGCAATGCCACCGTGGCGCGGCTACGTCTTCCGCCTTCACCGCCGCCTGCCATGTGCGGAATTCCCGCGTCCATTGTTGATAACAAGTGGGTGCAGCCATCATCCTCCCCCATTCATCCACTTGACTCGTATTGAAACTTCGCTTTGCTCGGCACTGATTCAAATACTTCGAAGAACAGATAGGTTTTGTTCTTCTTGCATTCCAGAGAGCATCTGTATGGTTTTGTACTCTTAAAGATAAGATTCGTTTCTGACGCACTTTTGAAGATTCTTTACAATGGAAAAAGTATTGTCACTGAAGTAATTTCAATGAACTTATTAATGAATTAAAAGAACACATGACTGATCCATTTCGAAATATTTTTTTAACAAATCATGGAAATATTCATTTATTAATTCAAAAATTTTTATTTTTAGAATTCTAAAAAGAAATGTACCAAAATGAAACAGGGTTGAACCATGCGACTGCTTCATACGTCACAGAAATCGATCGAGACTTGAGCGCACCCCGTGCAGTGCGGAGCGGTGCGGTGAGATATAGAAGTGACAGCCCCTTGCCGCAAGAGGCCTTCGGAACGCACTTGAGCAGAGCGCCTCGCGATGGGAGCGTACCCGCGCGTAGAACTAGAGATGACCCCGTCGGAGGCCTCGAGGCAACTTCGCTGAAGCGGACCAGCTTCCAAAGGGGATAAAGTCAATGCGAGGTGTTATACAATATCAAATTATTTAATTTTTATATTGCATGATAAATTCTCCATCCGAAATGAAAACATTTGTAGTAAAATGAGCATCACAGGATTATACAGGTTGTCCCACCAACTATGGACCATCCTCATAACTTTTAAACAGTTCAGAATGTCGAAATGCAATTTTCGCTGAATAATACGGAATCGTGGGGCAAGTAACATGCCGTAGAGAAATTGTCTATAACATTTTTAGTTTTCGAGAAATTTAATCATCTTTGATTTTTTAAATGGAACAATATATTTTTCTCACCAGCAATCGATAGATCATGAAAAGAGGAATAAAATGATGTATCATATGCTAGTATTTCGATAGTAATTTGAGTATAAAATTAGACTTTCTGATATGTGATTTTGAATGAAACGGACAATATTTCGTGTAGCAGCCCCTGCAACTCTCACCTTCGGGAAAATGGCCTTCACAGGGGCAAGACTGTTGCGTGGAGAGAGAAGACTGAGAGGGGTGGCAATGTGGGATAAGAGGCCTAACTACAGAAATCCAATGTCTTGACACAAAGGTCACACTAAGAAACACCAATTTTAACGATCAGAATGAGATTTTTCCATTGATTTATCTACATTTCTCTTATCTTCTTTAATAATAAATATCATTTTCCAACTTGACAGGAATCCAGTCACCGTCTTTTCGTTGGTAAATTGCATTTTTAATTAAGATGATCATTCGTTCACTTCCCAACCATACCTCTACTGCTGTTCATAAATGGGAAAGAAAACAGTACATTTCCGTTTTCTGCCGTGGATTTTTAAGTTTAAGGCAGCACGTGGCGTTATGGAGTGTGAAACTCTCCAATCAGTATTAGCAGTCGTGACTGCAGATGTGCATGTGTTAAAGTTTAGTAAATTTACACGAACGGTCTGTCAAGACTGTTTCAAAATGTGTATTGCTTTGTTCTTTTGGTAGTGTAGACGTTTATTAAGAGTAAATAATAAGATAAAATGTCTACCTATCTGTTTATTTGATGAATTAATCAAGACATTACCATAAAATCTTTAAGCATTCATTCCCTTCCCATGTTTTAAAATGACAGCTTGTTCCTGCCATAAAACATTTAGCTCGGATGTAGATTTTTGTAAGTTTGAAAACGACCTCTATTATTATCGACCTTCCGCTACAAATTATTTTTATTTTGTTCTTTCCGATGATCGTTGCTTTGGGATTTCAGTAGAAGAAAAGTTGAATTCAGATGAACAAATGGAAAAAAAAGTATCTCATTATGAACGTTAATATTGATGTTTGTTCATATGATCTTGGTGTCAAGACCATGAATTGCTGAAGTTCTTGCTTCTTTCACGGCCACCCCTCTCACCCAATTGCTATCTTTCACGGCCACCCCTCTCACACTCCCTGTCTCCACGAAAAAGTCTCGACGCCGCGAAGGCCATCTTCACCAAAGGCGACTTTTGCAGAGGCTGCTACAGAAAAGGACCGTTTACTTAAAAATCACATTAAAGAAAGTTTAATTTTATACTCAAATTACTACCAAAATATTAACATATGATACATCATTTTATTCCTCTTTTCATGGTCTATCCATTGGTGGTGAAAGAAATATATAGTTATATTTAAAAAATCAAAGATGATAAAATACCTCTAAAATTAAAAATATTATAGACCATTTCTGTACGGCCTGTTACTTGCCCCACGATTCCACATTGTTAAGCGAAAACAGCATTTCGATATCCTGAACAGTTTAGAAGTTATGGGGATGGTCCATAGTTGGTGGGACACCTGTATTTGGTAGCATAATATTTTATGGCGTCAGAACGTACTCAAAGGTATGTAACGTAGAATTCATTAGCATATTAAGATTATGATTCTGAAATTATAATATTAATATAAAGGGAAACATTTATTTTCAAATCGTCTTACTTCATATGCAAAGATTCAGTGTGATGTGTTCGAGAGCATTTGTTCTTTCATATGCCCTACTACAAATAACATTTCACTTGTGATTTTGAACACCCAAACGAATTGTGAACTAAACCGTTCAAAATTTCGTGTTAATCTGGATATATCTGAAACCTCTGTTGGGGTATCGAGTAATATTTGCTCTAGTATGGCGAGATGAGGCAGAGTCACTTGTTCCATGAAGGGGTCATCCATAAATTACGTAACGCTAAAGGGGGAGGGAGGGGGTCTGAGGTAGCGTCACGCTGTTTTACATAGAGAGAGGAAAGTGCGTTACAAGGGGGAGGGGGTATTGGAAATACTCGAAATTTGCGTTACGTAATTTATGGACGGCCCCTAATCACATTCCTCCGGACCACGCACCGGAACACGCAGCTCTCTGATCAGCGCAGCTCCATCAGCGGCCGGGGCGTCTCCTGCGCCCGCCCGCCCACCCGCCAGCACGCACGCATCCGCCTCTTCTCGCGGAGCGAGGCGGGGCGGGTGGGGCGGGGCGGGGCGGGACGGCAGAGGCCGGAGATCGGCCGGCCGGCCGCTTAGCGCGCCCCTGCCCCCGCCGCCCCCGCTGCCAGCTCCGCGCTCGGTGGAGCGTGGCGGCAGCAGATGCGTGTCGGCGCCGCCTCCGCCTCCCCACGCACGCACGCACGCCCCCATTGTTCGCGGCGCGGCCGCTCCGCCCCGCTCCGCCCCGCTCCGCCCCGCTCCGCCCCGCTCCGCCCCGCCCCGCTCCGCCCCCGCCCGTGACCCGGACGCGCCGCGCCGCCGCCGCCGCCTCGCAGCCTTTCTGCACGGGCGGCGACGCCTCCTCCGCCGCCGCCGGCGCCGCACGTCGACCCTCCGACCTCCCGGGGCCCTCCCGGCCCACGCGCCCTCCACCGCGCTGCCACGGAGTACATATAACTGTTAATTGCACGTTCGGGGCTTTGTGACTGTCACGGCGGCGGTTATTAGTACGTGAAAAATACACGGAAAGTGAAAGGAGTTGTGCATTGCAGTACATATTAAGTACACAGAACCTCCCCTTGCCAGCTATGTTTATTTGACAAACGTATTTCATAATCCACATGGGTTATATTAGTAATGGAAGAAACTCCTACTGCATTGTATTTAAATTGTAATTCAATAATTAAATACAGGTATTTTCAACAACCTTGCAAGTAGGCAAAGTAAGGATGACTACAGAAACTGGTACCACTGAGTGATTTTACCATTATAAAAAATGTACATTTAATGTTTAACATTGAAAATATCATTATTAGAGAAATAATTACTAACAACTTATGGTAGAGCGTGTTTTGGTAAATATTAACGATTCAGGAGTATGCTATGAAAAAAATATTTTTGTGGTTACGAGTTATATTTGGACGGATGAAAATGTATTAAGACACTTTTATCCAACACACAAAATTGTATCGATTACGTTTTTGATTATTTTATGTTATAAATATAGCGTTATCGCGGAAGAAAAAGCTCTTGGTTTAATTGATTTTCTTTCCGCGTATAACGTTGCGTGATCCATAAAAGGAAGCACTTCACCCGAGTATTTTATCATATTCGCTCCTGATGGCGCGTGATACTCGTTGGACACAAGTTGGATTAGCACGTGATTAACTCCTAACCCCGCGTTAGCCGCAGCTAATGAGGCAGAGAGAACAAGCCGCGTGGCCGTGTGCGAGTTGTAGCGCACGCCAGATCGCCCGAAAAGTAAGTAAAACGAGAGCGCTCTAATGCTCGCAAATTATACGACGCAAAAGGAGAGGGATCCTGCCACGGACGCTCGGCGCCATAAATCTGCCGCAGGACGCGCGATCCCGTACAGCGCTTCCCACGTGCGGCTCTCCCCTCCACTCCCCCGTCCTTGCCCCGGTTCACTCTCGTTCCTTTCTGAACTTCGCTATCTCAGGAAAAGACTCTGTTCGTAAGCTCTTTCTTTTTCTCTCTCCTTATTTCTCGCCTTACACAATTTACCTTCCGCTTTCTCCCTCCAGTATTAACACTCCCTGTGTTTAACACATTGCATTTTACCTGTTGTTTAGGTGTCATTTCTTCTTTTGCTCTATTTTCCCATGCCAGGATCCTCTCGGAAAGTTCACACTCTTCTGCCCAAACCTCTCCGGAAAAGTACCTGTAGTTTCGTATCTCCGATGTAAAGAAGATTTTAGTACAGATTTAAGCCAGTATTTTCACTATGATTTGGCCTTTCTCTTCTTTTATCCTCAACTTCCTGCAACTTACTTTCTTCCTTTTGATTCTCTTCCCTGCCACAATCCTGTACAGCGTTTCCCACGTGCAGCTCCCCTCCACTCCGCTCCGGTTTATTTTTGTTCCTTTCTAAATTTCGATATCTCAGGAAAAGATTCTCTATTCTTCATCTCATTCCTTTTCTCTCCTTTTTATCGTCTTACGCAATTTTCCTTCCGCTTTTGCTCGACAGTATTAACACTCATTGGATTTCATTTTACCTGTTGTCCACGCTTCTTCTTTCGTACTATTTAGTCCCTGCCAGTACCCTCACGTAAAGTTAATGTTACACTATTCCTTCAACTACATGTTACGCTTAATTATTTAATTTACTTCTCAGCCTTCTGCGTTTCTCAGATTCCTTTTACAGCAGAGGAACAGCACTTGCAGTTTCTGATGTCCGATGTCGATGTCGATGTAAAGAAGATGTTTGCTGAGAGTTAAGGTAGTATTTGATCAATTTGATTTTACCTTTCTTTTCATTCATCCCCAACCCCCTTCAACTTACTTTCTTCCTTTTCATTCTCTTATGCACGACGATCTTCCACGATCCTATCAAGCTTTCTCATCAGCTTTCTTTCCACTCCCAAGGCAAAGCCAATCCTCCTCTTACATTCCACCCCACTCTCTTCGTCCGCTGCGTCTCTCGTTGCCTTGTTCGCATCTCGCGATCCGCTAGAAGCGCTGCGTGAGAAGTCGGCGCTCGAGGCGCTGCCTCTCTCTCTCCTCGGCCGTCGGCGTCGCTTCCGGACGGCGCGAGGGAGAAAGGGCGCGGCCTTGGCCCGGGCGGAGGCGTGGCGCGGGCGTGGGTGGGGAGGGCGATGGGGCGGGGCTGATGCCGACGTTGCGTGAGGGCGGCGGAGGCGGCGGCGGCGTCGTATCGCGAGGCGCTATCGGGGTGCGCGTAAAAAGGAGCGCCTCCTAACGAGCCAGCGCTTCTTTAATTAATGGAAACCGCCCCCGCTCCGAGAAAAATCCGCCGCGCCTCCGGCCGCCCGCGGCATCGGCGGCCTCTGATTAAAAAAGCGCCCGCACGCACGGGGCGGTGGGTGGGCGAAGGCGCAGGCGCAGGCGGCATTCGCGAGGCCGCTGCGCAAATCGGCGGAAGCTCATAGGGACTGCTTGCTGGCCGATTCAAGAAGGCGGGAAGGAGAGTATGGTGCATGCCAGGCATTAACATGATTTTATACAGCCTTTTTATACGACATCTTCTTTTCCGAACTATTCTTCTTCTTCTCCTTATCTTTCTTCTCCTTAAACGACTTCTTTTTCTCCTTCTCCTCCTTCTCCATCTCCTTTTTCTCCTCATCTTTCTTTTTCTGCACCTTCATCTTTTTCTTTGTCTGCATCATTTTCCTTATCTTCATCCATTTCTTTCTCATCCTTTTCTTTCCCTTGATTTATCTCTTTTGTCTTTTTCACATCGTTTGCCTCCTCTTTTTTCTCTCTTCTTATTTGGAAGTTTGGCTTGTGTTTTTTTTACGTAAATCATTGCATGTCCTTCAATGCAGAATTATTAAATTTACACGACAAATAGTTACTATTGTGTAAATAAAGCATAACTGAACTTTCAGTGAAATTCGCCTAAAGCGCTCTGTCAAACATTCGATTAACAGCAGATTTCCGAATGCGAAAGAGCCACACGTTAACTTGCTTCGGCGTCAAGTGGACAGAGAAGGCTGATGGCATATTCACGTCTCCTCAGGATTCACAGCTGGATTGGAATGACAGTTATTCATATTATTCGGCGTCAAAGAGGTCAACTCCCCAACGATAAAGTTAAAATTGTCAGACATTATAAAAGGTAACAATAATTAGTTTTCTTCACATTTCTTAAAACTTGGCGAGATACATTGGTGTTTTGACTTCACCCATCCTCCGTGAAAGAAGATCAACTTTAATCGTTAAAACTTCGAAACTCACTGCCAAGATTGAATCAACACCTCTTAAAGGCTGCACCATTACGCTAGACTAGTAGAACGGAAAATGTTTGCATCTTAGAATCCTCAAAAACATGTTTTCCTCAAGATTTCTACCTTCAAGACTTTAACTAGTCACTATCCACACAGATCATCCACAAAGTAACCCGCAGGATATTATTATAATCGCTAAAAGGATTCTCGCGTGAGCACTAGGAGGCCAAATGTTTAGAGATAACCAAGGGTACCCCATCTTCAAGTTAAAAGGATGAACAGGCTCTCTGATATATAGTAGATTTTGCTTGTGCTAGTGCTACTTGGACTATAATTTCTCATTTTAAATTTTAGTCATCTGCAATTTTATATTCTTATGGTTTTCAATTTGCATTTTCAGAATATTTGCGAAACTCCAACGATACAGCTGCCATCTAATGTTCTCTTCAGAAAATTAGGTTCCAACTGAACATGAGGGAAAAGAAGACCTCATGGAGGCTACGGAGAGCGACGCGCTATTTCCACATTGGGAATAAGAATTTCGTGGGGTGGTTGGAAACAAGCAAAGCGAATAGGAACGAAGGGAGGCAATGGGGAGAGCGGGGCGGACCAGGAAGAACTAAGCCGAGTGGAATGTGGGTTATCGTGCCGGGTTGGGAATGGGAGAGGCAAGGCTGTGGGAGGTGAGAAGGAGCATGGAAGAAATGGTTCATTCACTGACTAGTGATTCCCGACGCGTCGACCCCTAAGGCTATTATTCCCAAAAGTGTAGTGCATGCTCTTTTTATCGCGCGAGGTGGCGATGATATTTCCTCACTGACTAACGAGATCCGGCGCCGACTTACGACCTGGGTTGCGGAGATCTTTCTCAACCGGACATCTCCCATCAGTGTGGCACCGGCCCAGCCGGGACAAGCTCTACCCTCCTAACTGGTTTCCCACCGAATGGAATGGTGTAGTGCATGTGAGTGTAAGTGTGTGTATGAAAGGAGTGAGGATAGGACAAGGAAGAGGAAGGAAATATGCGATTCATGGCCCGTTTGTTAAGGTACGGCATTCGCCTGGTGTTGATCGGAGAAACCACGGAAAACTACCGATCAGAGCAGCCAACCATTAGAATTCTACTGTAGATAGCGGCTAACTTTGACCTAGCTGTCTAGCTAGTGTCGAAAATCCCGCCACAGTCGGGACAAGCACCCTAGGATACCTCTGTCAGAGGCATTGCAGAGACATCAGTTGATGCCCCGAGCCACCTTTCCCGGTTGGAAGGGATGGGAAGAGCGGGGCGTGGAAGGAATGTGAATAGCGGAGCGTGGAAGGGATGAGAAGAGTGGGGCGTGGAAGGAGTAGGTAAAGCGGGGCGTGGAAGTTTTGGGAGGAGCGGATGTGCAAGGGATGTGATGAGTGGAGCGTGGAAGGGATGGGAAGAGTGGATGTGAAAGGGATGTGATGAGCGGAGCGTGGAAGTGACGTGAAAGGCGGGGCGTGGAAGGGATGGGTAAAGCGGGGCGTGGAAGGGATGGGAAGAGCGAAGGGTGGAAGTGATGGGAAGACCGGAGGGTGGAAGTGATGGGAAGAGCGGGGTTGGGAAGGGATGGAAAGAGCGGGGCGGGGAATAGCATGGCGGGTGGGGGAAACGAGCGGATCGGGACAGAGCGCGGCTCGAGACCCGCCCATCCGCCCCGCCTCAGACAAATGCGGCGCGGCACGCGAGCGCGGCGTGGCGGGCGCTCGGGCCTCCCCGCGCAGCCGCCGCCGCCGCACCGCGCGCATTTTTCATCGCGGGAATCCCCGAAATCTGAGGGCGCCATCGCCTCCGGTCTGCGGAGGCGCGATGGCCGCGGGATAAGGGCCGCGCCCTCGCGGGCCGCGCCGCTGTGAAGGATGCGCGCGCCGAGCGCGGGCTGCCGGCGCGGCGGCGAGCGCGCGGACGCCGATGTGCATGCGGCCACTCCGCTCGACACAGCCTGGCGAAGGTAAACGGATCGCACGTATAACGCACCGCTATTAGCACCGCTTAACTCAGTGTTGTCAAGGTTGAGGCCACGAGCGGGAGTCCGTGTGCCACGACGAAATCGCCTCTCCACGCAGTTCATAACCCCGCCGCAAGAGACAACGCCATCACTATTGGAATATGGCGGGATTACTAATAGTTTCCTCTCCCGACGCTAGTGGCGCAGAGAAGCTCGTGGCATGGCATGATGCCGCGAGGCGCGCCACTGCCACCAGTAGTAGACCTTGACACCACTAACAGAACACTAATTGAGTTATTTCACACAAGTTGGACCCGTGCGAATATTCCGCACTGTTGGAAAAATTGTTTTCAAATTTGAAATAGATTGATAGTGAGACTCAACTCAAACGTCTCTTGACAACTCGTGCTACGGAGTGTGGTACCCCGAAGGCGTAAACAATGCATTGTTGTGAGTATAACAAAATGTTTCTTGACTCTTTATTTCGTACAACCTTACAGCGTGAAACCACGATTCATAGTGACTCGAGCCACTTCCAGTTCTCGCTGTATCCTAGATCTCAGATGACTGTCGGAGATTTTCTCGACCAATGAATCATATAAACATGGATCAGTCAATCGCTCGGTTCCGAATATGGGAATGAGAACTGATTCGACAGGAATCACGCGCGGTCCGTGACATGCTGTTTGGGGCAGGACTGCTTCAGTGGGCGATGTGGCACGCTGCTTGTCACGGCAACCCAGGGAGGGGAGAGGAGGTGCTCATGCGCGATCCGCGCATGCCAAATGAAAAGTATATGGCGTGCGGTATGTAAGTTTGTAAGGCAACTGCAGGCTGCCTTCACGGGTTGTTTGGCCAGAAATCGTGAGCAGCCCTTATGGCACGGAATCCAATTGGAATTAATCAGAGGAATCCAGGATCACTTCAGCTCGCTTCTATATTTTTCATTTAGGCAGTGGTAGGCCCCAACTCAGCTGCTTTAACTTGTTCGTAGCTTTTACAGCATGAAATGAAATGGAAGAAAACCCAATGAGGTGACGTACAGATCGAACTTTTGTACAATGACGGACAGAGCAAATGAGCAAATCATTCATGGTATTCCAACCTGCAACAAAGTTTGTATTCGTAATGAAGTTGCAGGGCCTGGTCATTACCAATTTCACCAATATTGATATCAGGCATATGATTTTCTTGTTTTCAGTTGAATGCCCTTCGTGCGAATTTCTTATTCATATTTTTCTTCTTTGTTTTTAGTAAAAATACTCTTTTAAACTGTTCTATTTCATACGATTGGAAAATAAGTGACAAAAGAAAGAACGAAATAAGGAAAGAAAAAGAAAGAAAGAAGAAATCCATTGATAAAATGCTCTAATGTATAAGAAACATAAAGAAAATAGTAAAACCACAAATCATATTTATTTCACCTATGAGTTAATTCAAGCTTATTTCCTAAGACTGTAATGTCACGGAAAAGATTTTACAATGACCTTTTGGCAAATGGATCTAAGCCAAAATATTACGGGAGAGCAGTTCTCGTGGCCAAATTTGGTGATGCAGTGAGTCTACTGGAATTACATCTAACATTGCTTAAAATTCTGGAAGCACATTTAATTTTTTTCAGCAGCTACCAACTAAAAACTGAAAAAATTACCCTGCAGTTAACACGCTTAAAGTATTCTCTCATTCAATGGCTGTGTGAGTGCCGATTTCGAAGCCTGGGCTGGAGAGTCATGTTCTTTCGTTGAGTCATGGCTGACTTCGCTGATGTCACAGCTGAGAGACAAGGAGACGGGCGACAGATTGCAATGCGTTATATTTAGAAATCCTCTTTTAGACTGTTGTTGGTAATCTGTTCAATCTGGAATAGCTTAAATAATAAAAAAAGATAACATAATTACAAAGAAATTTCAAAGCACAACAATAAACTATATTAAATACAGTACGAAGAACGTCGTTTCAAACTATATTACGTTAAACATTTTAAATTTTACAGGAAATGCAAAATCCATAGTACTATTAAGCGAGGAGTGTTGTATAAAAACAAAAAAATATAAAATTTGTCATTAAATATCTCGAATTGGTGTATGTAGGCAATTAAATTTTAGAGATGTTATTGGGGTGGTTGTTATGAACATAATATGGTTTGCTACAGGAGGACAATAAATATCTAAAAATTTTTATTGTACATTTGGTGACGTATTTGGTTGGATGTTTAATAAAACATGAAACAATTTTTTCCTAATTGTTACAGAATGGAAAATCTTACATTGTTAAGATGAGTCTATTTAGGGAGCGGCAGTGAAATGACTGTAGCTACTCAATGCTCATTCCTCACTTTTCTAAACAGTCACAAAGAGTAATTATCAATCCGATAGATGACTGCATTTAATCTGATACAGTGTATTTCTCATCTTTTCTTGTTTTTTCGCAGCATTTTTGAGTTAATTTCACTGTTCCCCTCACATTTCTTATATTGTCTCAAATCCTTGTAATTATTCATTTTCCGTTTTTTTCCTAGTTTATAAACCAAATAAAATGTCTGATAAATTTCTCAATAATCGTTTAGGTTTAAAATTTTCGAATTACTTCTTACACAATTGTCTATTATTCTAAAAATTCTGTCGCCTGTCAGAAAACATTTCCCTTGTAAAGAATAAAAAATGTGATTTTCTTCAGATGACAAGGGGAATTGTTGAAGTGATATAACATGACATGAACAATACGCTTGTTTCAGTTCTGCACGCACAAACTCCCTCGCACCCAGCTGCAAATTCCTTACACTCTCAGTTTCAGTGAGGTGTATGGTTACTGCCGCAGCAACACTAATATGAGCTTCAGTATATCCAATGAAATCGCTTAAAATTGCAGTAATATGAAAAATAGAACCGAGGACAAAATGCAATTTGCACCAATTGAGAGTAAGAACATAATACCATACGGAATAACCGCATGTTTTCAAGCTTCACTAACGAAGGGAAAAACGAATTGAGCATAGAGAATGATAGAGGGCATTAGAAACATGAGGAAAAGATGCCAGAATCATTTTTGTCCACTAATGGGCACAAACGATTTGAAACGACCTTTCTCCTAATGAGCAATGCGCATAAGTAATGCTTATAATTAAAAAATAAAATTATGTTTACCGTAATATATTAAACAACACGTTCATCAAGTACATTTTTATTTTAAACTATAAATGTCAGTTGCTATTTCTGAAAGTGAACCTGTTTCCATTCTATTCCATCACATAATCCACATAGGAAATGTAAACATTTAATTTACATTTCCAATACAGTAAACCCTTGTTAGCACAAACTCGCTTAACACGAATTTAGCCGTAACATGAACATAAATTTGGTCAGGGCAAGGGATTTCTGTAATACAAACATTTATTCAGATAATTAATAAATTCAGATAACACGAATTTTTATGACACGAACTACAATTATTTCGGTCCCTTGGAATTCGTGTTAATGAGGGTTTACGTAACTACGGATATTATTTACCGCTGAACTTGAAAATTATTCATTTAACCCCAATTGGTGTGTACATATTATTTAAATATGACTGTTTACCGTTCGTAGAGTTACACAAGTTTTATTACTCCTCAACCAGGTGTGAGAGGTCTCAAGATATTGCAAAGTATTTGATTGACCAGTGTATCATCAGTAGAAGCATTTCTCCTGATAAGATATACATTTTCCAAGAAAGGAAATGTGTAGTTCTTTCTCATCGAAATATAAGTATATTGACGACACTCAAAGGTGAATGCTATGTATGCCCATAGCGTTTGTGTAACCCGCGAGCGCTTTCACAAGATAACGCGTGAATAGCTCCGCAATCTTAATTCTCGCAAGTCTATCTAAAGAATTCGCGGAAGACCCACTTTTATGGCGGGGGGGATCGAAGAGTCAGTGCCCTACCTCGGCCCTGACGCAAGGAATTCAAACATTGCGCGAACTTTGGGCTTCCTTTTTTTCTTGTTTCACTTTGATTGTATGATAGAATCACATTACCTGAATAAGTGGTACAAATATTAAACTAATGGCAGTTAATTTTAATATTAAAGCACTGCTATTGATTTCTTTCCTTTTAAAAATTCATTTTAAAAATTAATTTTTCGTTACTACAGTATTATACCAATTGAAAAAAATGCAATCAATTACTTTAAAATTTGTTACATATGTATTACAAATAAGATAATTTTAAAATTGCATTTTCTGTAGTAATTATTAAACAAGAAGTTTTGTACTTCGTTAAACAAATAATAAATATATTTTAATATTCTTATTACTTACTTTCAAAGTTATTATTGCAGTTTTTGTAAGAAAATATTTAAATAATTTTTACTTCGGTGGTTTTTTATTCCGTTTTCTATAATTATTGGCCATAAAACTTACAATTTCATAAAAGACTTAATAATTAATGAGTAAACAACAAGTATTGTAAGTATACGACGACGCAATGAAAAACGGTGACCGTGCAATGCACCTTGACGATTTGCACTCCTCGACCAACGGCGATGAAAATGATAGTCGCAGGGTCATTTTAGTGTCTTCATTTCAACGCCGTACAATACAATTGTGCATCGTTTGCAGCGACCGACAGAGAGAATTGGTGTGCGAACGCCGCGAGACAAGGCCCATACAACGGTCAATTAACCGTAGGGGGAAAGTTTCGTCTTGAGCACGATGACCAGCTCTGCGCCCGCAGCGCTCCTGCAGGTGCGCGAGCTAACGAACACGCGGAACGAAATCTGCGCTGCGCAAAACAACTGCCAGCGCCACTGCGGGACTTGCACTTCTGCAACGAGCTAGAATATATTATACGCGCACGTTTCCTTCAGCCCTGGAAGACCTACCCCACTTCTTCGCCCACATTCATTGAATTAATGATAGCACCGAGCATTTTAGACAAAATCTGATAACTAGAAATTTTTTTTCCCGCGTAATAGAAACTATTTTGTATCGGAAAACAAACTAATCTGATATAAAAATCCTTTTGTCAAAATAACCATCCTCCTCTCTCTTCTCGCGACTACCGAGCGAGGGCTCAAGAAAATGTGCACGGTTTCAGCGCTCTTGGTGGACGCTCGACGAACTAGGGACCCCCCATGTTTCTGGCAAACAAAACGTGAGAGGTACCTGATGGTGGCGTATAGAATTGTTGTATTGAATCCACGTGTTATTTGTATTAGATCTTATTTATATATTGTTGTCTTTACGTTTATCTGTATTTAAATTATATTAGTGATTTCAATAATAATATTCACAATACCTTCAGTATGATCGGCATATAACTGCAAAAATAGAAGTCATCAAACCACAAATATATCATTTTTCAAGTTTGTCGCTTTATTTGTGATGTATTTGTTTCCATCTTACTGCAATAACATTCAATTCCAGGCGTTATGATAACTACAATAACAGTTCAACAGCTTCCATTCTTATGACAATAACCGATGCAGGAAGCAACGTGTTTTCAAAGTTTCTCAATTCGTTCTCCTTACATTTTGTGATTTCGTTTTTAAATGATTGATTTTTGGTTGTCAAACACAGACAGAGGTTTTGTATTACGCTCACCCGGCCTTCACCAGCGCCAAATGGAATACTAGAATACTGTTTCTCAAGAGGGCGCTGCTTTGACTGCAAAAAACATGACTTCAATTTGCTGCAGAGATGGAGGTGCTTCTACCACTCTACGTAGTCTATTGTAGCTCATTGTACTTCTGGCGTGGGAGTCGCACCCGGACACCGCCGCCTCAAGATGCAAACGCAGTCCTCAGATGCAACGAGCAGGAGGTTTTCAGAGAAATGGAAATAGCATCGTGTTTTTATTTTGATTTGTCTTCGTCTATGTTACTAATTTTCAATGCGCGCAGAAATTAAAACATAATTATACAGCCTCCGATCCTGTGAGAGGTGTCTGTGGGTTCACTAGATACCCAGGAACTCTGAAAAAATTTAAAAAAACAATAAAACAGTTTCGATATTGACTGAAAAATTCAAATGTTTTATTGTGTTATTCTTGTATTCTTCCGCTTAAACTCATATTTTGCGTTGAATCCTCATATTCATTGCGGCACTGCACACGACACAGCTGACATTTTGTGATAGAAAATCTCTAAGAAAGAGAACACTCGCCATTCAGTTCTTGGTATTCACGTGTTGCATTTTGGAATATTAAGTTTTTGATAACGTAGATATGTAAAGATCTGTTGTACTGTATCAACAGTTCGCCTCTCATGTTATTGCATTCATGTTTTTTTTAACATTTAATTTACTGCAGTGTTCTACGAGAGTATTTTATTTGTTATTTTTGCGTACTACGGTTTGGAAAAGCATTTTGTGTGATTTTGTTTAGCAGAATGTTTGCTGCTGCAGGCCACTAGCTTGCAATAAAATGGTAGAAAAAAGTAAATACTTAGCTCATTTATGACGAAAGAATATTTATCGAAGCTCTACAACTGACAGATTTCAATCTATTCTATGAATGTTCACACTATTCTAAATATTACAATTACTTCCGCATTTTGCATTGCCTTTACAAAAGTCGATGGCAACAACAAAATTTTTCCGAGTTTTTAACTATAGTTAATATAGTTAATTAACTATATTAATAATATAATATATACCAAATATTAATTAGTATATAATATATATATATATATACACATACCAAATAATATAATTAACTATAGTTAACTATAGTTATACCATATATGGTATTGGTATTACAGCAGTTCTAGGACGATTGCCACATGCCTTTTGCGACTGTCGTTTGATACATTTAAAAAATAGTGCATACTGGTTCTTGATATTCCTCTTCTGGAGATTTTTCGTAGAGGTTATGGATATATTGTTATTGAATCATGCGTTTTAATTTTTATAGATTTAAATTGATCTCAGAGCTGAATTTGGCAAACACTTCAAACTCCTCACCATTCCTGTTTCTTAACTTTTTGTTCCCGACGAAACCGATGGCGCAACATTAAAAGCAGATCTTATTGGAGCCATTTCTAATCAATTAATGGTCTTTACAAGTGCAAAAATAAAAATATGAAGTATGAGACCAAAATGATACATAAACCTTTTATTCAATTTTGTCACACACCCAGCATTCATGATCATAACTTCCATAAGTCTAAACTTTTGCAGTTAATGCTGTTTACTTTTATGTTTACTATTTGACATTTACTTTGCAATCGATCAGATTTTCTGCGTTTAAATCTAAACTTACTTTTGAAATAAAACGTATCGTTATTTGGAAGAATTTTTAGTGTTTTTATATTAGCATGAAATATTTGCACACCTCGGTTGTTGAAGTTTTAGTTTTCTGTACTCTCAACTACTCAGGTTCGATCCCGGTTGAGACGCGTGAATTTTTGAATAGCGGAAAATCCACATTGGTCATGTAGTACTTGCGAAATGTAAGAAAACCGTTCTAAATGCCAAGCAAAATTAAATTCTCTTTTCATCGTAATCAGATCCCAAAATCCCTTAGCCAGAAAACTCCTCAAGTGAGAGAGGGTATGTGAAAATGGAGCATTTGTTTGATTTTCCTTAAAAGATTGTAGTTGAGCGGAAGAGCAGGCCTGATAGGTTCGTAAAAATAATAAAAGGTATTATATTGAAAATCGGTCATAATTCTTAGTTTGACACGACAACTACGCACCAGCTTAGAAAAGATGTCAAGACTGACTGCATTCTTGCGTCATAAATGTATATTCAAAAAGGTATTAAAAAAGCAACAAAAGCCAACAGTTAATCCGTAAAAATTGAAGTAATATCTGACGACAATCGAAAAGCAACTGAAGCATGTCACAGAATTTGCATGATTTATTATGCTACAATGTACACATGAGCACTATATCTTGAAAGTATCGAGTGTTCCCAGCATCGTCACCATCGCCTGCTCCCCATCGTCCATGTCACCTGTCACCCATTGCCAATCGCCCGCCGCTCGCCGCCCGCGTCGCCCGTCCCTCACGTCACCCACTGTTCACAATCCCCATCGCCCGCGTCACCCATCGCCCATGGTGTCCATTGCCCACGTCGCCCATCGTCCGCATCGTACATCGCCCGCATCGCCCATCACCCACGTCGCTCATCGCCCGCGTCGCCCATCGCCCGCGTCACCCATCGTCTGTGTTGTCCATCGCCCGCGTCGTCCATCGCCCTCGTCGCCCATTGTCCTCGTCGTCCCTCGCCCACATCGCCCATGTTGCTCATCGTCCACATCGCCCATCGCCCGCGTCGCCCATCGCCCGCGTCACCCATCGTCTGTGTTGTCCATCGCCCGCGTCGTCCATCGCCCTCGTCGTCCATCGCCCTCGTCGCCCATTGTCCTCGTCGTCCCTCGCCCACATCGCCCATGTTGCTCATCGTCCACATCGCCCATCGCCCGCGTCGCCCATCGCCCGCGTCACCCATCGTCTGTGTTGTCCATCGCCCGCGTCGTCCATCGCCCTCGTCGTCCACCGCCCTCGTCGCCCATTGTCCACGTCGCCCCTCGCCCTCGTCACCCATTGTCCGCCTCGCCCCTCGCATACATCGCCCATGCTGCTCATCGTCCATATCGCACATCTCCCGCATCGCCCATAACCCACGTCCCTAATCGGTCACGTCACCCCTCTCCCGCGACACCCATCGCCTATGTCGCCCACCTCTGGCGTCACCCATCTCCCGCGTCGTCTCCCGCTGCGGTCCCCGGCTCCCAGCGCCTCCGGCCCGCCGCGCCGCGCCGCGCCGCCCTGCTGTCCTTTTTGCCGGCAGAAGGGGCCGCAAGACCTTTTTTAGCAAATCGACGCCTCCGCCTGCGCCTCTGCCCCCCGCGGCGCGCGCCCAGAAGTCCTTCGTCACTGCGTAATGCGCCAAATGACCACCGCGCGGGGCGGCGCGGAGGCGACGCGGGGGCGGCGGGGGCGGCGGGGGCGGCGGGGCCGGAGACGCGCCGCGCCGCCGGTGCAAAGGCCGCCACGCACCGCCGACCGCCGCGCCGCCGCCGCGCCGCCGCCGCGCCGCCGCCGCGCCGCCGCCGCGTCGCTCGGCCTCAGCGCGCTGCGCTCCCTAGCGGTCAACACGCGGCCGCGGAACGACTCGGCTGAGAGGGAGCTTCGCCGTTGGGAGACAATGCGACATTCGAATCCCTCAACCTTGAAACGGATTCGAAATGTTAAACTAGGAATTTCCGTGATTTAAAAAAAATTGATTATTTCGATTTCTTTTTTGTCGACTGTCGGTAAAATATCGGTTGTTGTTAATAATTCACGGCAGTCTTGCTTGGAATTTCCGGACAGCCAGGATTTTATTGGCTCGAACCGTTTAAGAGTACATTTTGCAGTCCGATATGTTTTACGATCCCCAAGTGGTGTATAAGAACCTCGTACTTACAACAAACCTATCCCGTTTATTGCACTTCCCATCACATTACTTGTTTGTATATTATTCAGTTAATAAAAAGAAATGAATATTAGCGATCACACTACGCCAAAAGCAAGTTCCAAACTCCTTGAAACAATACGAAAATAGAGGTTATGATATTTTTTTTTGTAATTAACATTATTGCCAGAACATACTATATAAGATAGTAAAAGACAGACCCTATTCAGATGTGTTGTACCCTATAAACGACTTATAAAAACGAAAATAATCTTAAAGGATTTAGAAGCAAGTAATCTTAAATCATGTAATTGTAATATGTGTACGTAATTAATGGGCAATGCAAACTGGTTAATTATCTGTCCACCATTATTCAATGTAAACTTTGCTTCGCTAATTATTCAATGTAAATTTGTACTACGATCAGAAAGTAGTAAGAAAATATTAAGATTCAAACGAATCATGAAATAAATATATTTGGTCATTTTCCCCACAATTGTGTTTAAAAGACGCTAGTTTAAGATTTTTGTCTTGATGCTTGAATAATACTTTCGGGTTTCTATGTGCTGAAAACATGCTATTAAACGTTAAGTATCCATTAAAATAAGAATTGCAGATTTCTAACATTTCTTTCTTATCACAGGAGGTTTTCCAACATTACTACTATCACGAGAAGTATTATCTTGCAAGATTACTCAATGGGCTTATACATAATACTTAAAATGTTCAACGCGGAAAATTTGAGACATTCGTGAACACTTTATAATACAGATTCGAAAAATCTAGTACTCGTTTAGTTATGACACCATTTGATCACCTTAAAATAACATTATTAACATTTCAAGATATCTATGAATTATAAATCTATTTCAAATTATTAAGTTGTTGTTGTGGTTAGAGAGGCTGATACTTTTTATGTAATGAATAAAAAAGAAGAGTATTGCCGACGTGTCGAGTACTCGTAAGTAGTAAAAAGACTTTCTTAAAATAGATTCAAATACGCGTAAGAGATAGTAATTCTGTTAACTCGCAAATAAAATGTGAGGTACGTAATATAGGCAAGGAAACAGAATGTGAACAATATTAACGAATGTACTACATAGTATTTCAACATTATATCTAACGTCACAATTGTCGAAAAGGGGAACTATGTTATTGCGTTGATTCTGCTGTAATAACGTGACTTCTATACGACCTCACAAAACGCTACATTCTACTAAAAGAGAGTAATTTCCACTTCCTAGCCTTCATGCACTCTGCAAAGTACTGCTGAGCATCTAAATGTATGGCGTTCGCTCTTGTTCAGCTTGAGCGAATAAAAAAACTTAAGTGTAATAAATCCTGTTTCCTGAAGGTGTTTATGAGGCAGCTAACGAAAACGAACACAAGAGATGCACTGAACTTATGATTCACTCCCAAACCAAATAAGATAGAGGAGAAGAAAGGTTTAAGAGGTTAAGTTTAAAAGGAGCTGAAGGGGAAAGCAAGATAGGCAAATCTGTTGCAGTTAGTATGCCCAGATTTAAGCGGGAGTGAAACGTTGTGTCACAGATGCTTCTTCTTACAGCAGGAAACTGCAGAAATCATCTTCAATGACAATGTGACAACGAAATTGAGAACGAGAAGCAAGAAGTAATGTTCCCTTTGCAACGCCAGCTTTGACTATCGAAGAGACAAACCACTAATGGATTAAGCGATGCCTGCTGGAGTTCTTGCTGGGTTCTTACACTCCTTCGTAGCGACCTCCGTCGACCTCATTGCTGCAGTTCTTGTTCCTGGATGGGTGGCGCCTTTGTAGGGAACATAACTGCTGAAATTTCTCCTGCTCTTTTCAAATGCCAAATTCTCAGCGCTGAATTTACTTTTGTAATAGTACACACGGATTTTTGTGAGATGATAAAGTCTGTAATTGAGAAATTTGTTTTAAAAGATATAGATAATAAACAGTTTGCTTACATGAGATGAAAAGTAATGAAACATTGTAGAGAAAGACAAAACTTTCAGTAAATAAAATTGTAGTGCCTAAGAACAATGTAGGATATTTTTTAGTAAATTTTATAGACTATAAAATTAGAATTGGTGTTCATGGTGGTAAAGTGTTCCACTCACTGTGATTACAAAACTAGAGTAAAGTGTATCTAGAGTGCCTGTTATTTTGGAAAAGGCAAAATGTTATCGCTCTAACCCTCCCCTAATAGGTTTGGCATTTAAAATTATATCCTCAAAATATTTAACTTTTTAAAATGTTGTAAACCGACTTCAGAAAGAGTGATTTGAAGAACATTCATCATAATAATTCATAATTCATAATTCATTATAATTCTAATTGGTGTATAATACCAATTTCTAAAGTTTTCTGATTGGTAGTTGATTAAAAAATGATAAAATTATACATATTATTTTGATGAGAAATATTTACATAATTTGTTATCGTCCGAGGAGGAAAATTACTATCGGTCATTTATTTCTAAAAACGATATTGCAAACAATATTTGCCTAAAGAACAAGCCTTTAAACTGGACTAACGTTAGGAGAAAAAGATGCGATTCAAATTTCAATTTTTCACTATTTTAAATCGTTTAAATTTCTTATAAACATAATTTTTAGAGCATTATTAAAATATCATTTTGAACTATAGACAGTATTTTCATTTTAACAATAGTAGTGCGATAATACTTGTGTTCCCACAGATCAGGAGCTTCGTAAGTGAAACTAATGGTTCTACAGAAATACACATTTTGTCATTCTAATTAGTTTGCATATCTCTTAATTTTGGGCCATCTTTTTGGTTTCCCGCACTCCTCTCCGCTGTCATCTATTGACATCTGAAACACATTATTCCCTTGTTTTTCAATTTTTCGGATGTGCAAATTTTCGCTGAATAATTTGAACCTGTTTTTAAGAATGTGTTGTTTGAGTGTTTCTGAAAATGCCAATTTTCAACATAATTTTTACTCAAAACTTTTGGGTTTTCGAGAAACTTCATAAGAAATTATTTTAAGCAATTGTATTCACCCTGAGGATAATGTATAAGAAATTCCCACAATGTAGTGACGTGTCGACGTGAGAGATACTTAAAAAAATATGCATTGGTACAGAGTTTGAAACAACAAACGAATACTGCAAAATGACATGTTATACAGGTTGTCCGGGGAGGAAACATTGAAACTTCGAAAATAAGCTCTTAAGACCATTCTAAGCATATTTTGTCTAATAAACTACGATGATATCCCAAATGTTTAAGCCGCAATTAGCACTCAAAAATTGGTTTAAAAAATGATTTCTCGGTAAAAAGTTGCAATTTGGAAGCATAGAAACACTCCAGAGACATGTAAATTGTTTATTATTTTTAAAAGAAATGAATATATTCATCAGCGATCAGTCCTTATGAGCATGTCATTGTAATGGGTGACTTTAATCATAATTTATTAAAAGCCTCCCCCTCTGCAGAGCAGTTTAAGCGTTTTTTTTCACAGCATGTGCCTCGAAATATTACCTCTAGCACCAACACACCATTCAAAGAGCACGGAAACTTGGATTGATCATAATATAGTGTCTAATATAAACAAGGTTCGAAATCACGGTCAATTTCCGGTTCCTGGGATTTCAAAACACGATCTAATTTATCTTGTTTACAACCTGAAGTGCCCTAAATACTCACCTCACATAATCGAATACCGCGATTTTTCAAAATTCGATAAACAAGCATTTAATATAGATGGATTGACACTTCCTTGGTACCTTGTGCACGAAGAAGAATCACTGGACGCTAAAGTTGCGATTTTCACTAACTTAGTAACACAGCTCTACGATCGGCACGCGCCTTTAAAACTAACTCGCGTAACTCGTCCACCTGCACCATGGTTAACCGATGAAATTCGAAATTTAATGAAAGATAGAGATGCAGTGCATGCTATTTTCCGGAAAACTAAATGCGAACTACTTAAAAAACAATACAAAATGCTCAGAAATTTAGTCACGCAGAAATGTCGCAACGCTAAAATTAAATACTACCACACCACTTTCGGCAGAACCCGCGACTCGAGAACGATTTGGAAAAGTCTGAAATGTCTAGGAATAGGCAAATCTCATCCCCAAATTGACACGTATATCTCCTTAGAATCACTAAATCATAGTTTTATAAATAACGTTCCTTCATTTGACAGTAATTTGAAAAAGCAATCTCTCACGTTTCTCCAAAACTCAGAAACAATATTCAAAGACGAATTTTTCTTTTCGTCCGTTGAACATGAGGATGTAATCAAGATCATTCAAAGTCTCAAATCAAATGCTTCAGGTTCCGATGATATCAATGCCAAACTGCTAAAAAATAGCCTAAATGTGATTTACCCAATCATTACCGAAATAATCCTATTCCCAAAACAGCATCAAACAAAAACACTATTGAATACCGCCCAATAAGCATACTCCCAACTATCTCTAAAGTACACGAGAAAGTCGTCCGGAAGCAAACTGAACAGTATCTCCAAAAAAAATCACTTTTAAATGATCAGCAATCAGGTTTCCGTTCCGGCAGGAATACTGGAACCGCGCTACTAAACGTTATTGAAGACGCCAGAAAAGCAATAGATGACAGTAATATAACTGTTTTGATACTTTTGGATTTCAGCAAAGCGTTCGATTCCGTAGATCATGACATCTTGCTCGCAAAACTAAAAATCATGGGAGTTGCACAGCAGACACGTACATGGTTTCTCAATTACTTAACTTCAAGAACCCAAAGAGTGGTATCCGGTAGCCGCAGCTCAAGGGACTTGGTACTAAACCGCGGAGTTGCTCAAGGTACTGTGTTAGGGCCACTAGCCTTCTTAATCTATGTAAATGACGTAGGTAATGCGCTTAAATATTGCAGTCATCAAATGTATGCGGATGATCTTCAGATATACCTAAGCGGTCACCCATCTCACCTCTTCTCACTCGCACAAAAAATTAATGAAGATTTGATAACACTGAGCAACTGGGCAGCGTCCCTAGGCTTACAGTTAAACCCAAATAAGTCACAGTGCATGCTTATCAGTTCGAAAAGCACTATGAATAAAATCTCATCTGCTGCTCTGCCTAAAATTTATATTAATGACACCGCTCTACCTTGGTGTTCAGAAGTCAAAAACCTAGGTGTGCTTATCGACAACACCCTCAGCTGGAACTCGCATGTAGATTCAACCTGCCGTAAAGTTTTTGCCTCAATGCATTCCCTGAAACGCCTACGAACACTTTTACCAATTAGCACACGTGAAACTCTCATCAAATCTCTTATAATGCCACATTTCGACTATTGTGACTTTCTTCTGACCAACATGGCATTTAAATTACAACGTAAACTTCAAGTAACTCAGAACGCATGCGTACGGTTTATTTTTGATTTAAGGAAATACGACCATGTATCAGATTTTTTCGACAAACTTCAAATGCTTACTCTAGACAAAAGGCGGTTATTTCATTCTCTACTTCTTCTTTATAAAATTTTAAACGGTACATATGTAACACGCCTTATAAGTAACTTCAATCCTCTGAAATTAAATCGAGCTCGTGATTCAGCACTGCTTTGTGTACCACGTCACAACACTACTTCGTTCAGTAGATCATTCACCATTACAGCTATCCGAGCCTGGAATAAACTACCAGCAAGCCTAAAACATTCAAATACCTTCCGTAAATTCAAAAATGAATTAACCACATGGGTAAGGAATAATGACATGCAGAATGGCTGTTAACATCTCCTTCAATCTCCAGACTTTTCCCACCTCCAAGCACCCGGTCACCGCACCCTCTAAATGCAACTTTCCGCACTCTCTAAATTCAAAATTCCATCCCATACCTCATGACTCTCTTCACTTTCCATTCTGTATCAACCCCTGTAAATTATTTAATACAATCATATAATTTTCAGTGTATCTTAATGGAATTGTTTAAATAAAATATACATAAAGTGACTAGCGACATTCCAGATAAACGTACTTATACTCGTAGCTATTTTTGTATTATCATCATAATCTTTACTGCAACATATTGGTATAAATACAATTTGATGTTAAGATCCTACTATATTTTTATATTGTTCCTGAATAATGTCAATATTGTTTTATAAATTATTGTTACTTTTAGCCTATAATGTATTGTACTCCTCTGGTGTTAAAAATGATTTTATACTTATGTAAAGTGCTCATGTAAACCGAATGTACCTTGATGTAACGTCTCTGGAATGACTTCACGTCTTCCGCCTACTTTTTCTTCCTCCTTTTCTTCGCTTCTTCTCCCTTCCCTTTGCTCACAAAACTTCCCCATTTTTTCATTATGACTCCCCCCCCTCCGAACATCTTTCTCTTCTCTTTCTCTGTATATATTCTGCTCTATTAATGTTCGGCCCTAAGCCGCCATCCTGATTGAGATTTTTCTGGGTTTACTCAATCGCTTAAGGCGTACGCCGGGATGGTCCCTTGTATAGCACTCCCAGTCATAAATGTACAGTTGTCCCCCCTTTTAGTCTCTCTCCTTTCTTCTTTCTCTTTCGACCTTTCTTCTTCATTTCCATCTGCATTTCCACTCTCTTTCACTTCTCTCTTTGTTCTTAAAATGTTCGGCCTTTAGCCGCCATCCTGATTGAGGTTTTCTGGGTTTACTCAATCGCTTAAGGCGTATGCCGGGGTGGTCCCTAGTTTTGCTCTCCCAGATGTAAATGTACAGCTGGCCCTCCCCCTCTTAAAATATTATTTCTCTGTATTAATGTAGATTGAGTGGTTAGGCGGAAGAGCAGTCCCTATGGCCTGAGCCTCGCCATTAATAAAGGCATTTTTATTATTATTATTATTATTATTATTATTATTATTATTATATTTGCTCAGACAGTAAAATTAAGCGAGAAATAAAAATGGGTCGAATTGTGTAAATTGAGTACTTTTTTATTTCTCGCTTAATTTTTCTTTCTGAACAAATATATTAATTTATTTTGTAAATAATAAACAATTTACATGTTTCTGAAAGGTTTCTATGCTTCTATAATGCAATTTTTTGCCTAGAAATTAATTTTTCAAACCAACTTTTGAGTGCTTATGGCGCCGCAAGCTCAACCATTCGGAATGTCAACGTAGTTCATAAGACAAAATATGCTTAAAATTGTCCTTAGAGCTTATATTAGAAGTTTTGACATTTCCTCCCCGGACACTCTGTATAACACTCTCCTTAAAAAATTTAAACAACAAAATTTGAAGCCGTATTTAAGAAAATAGCGTTTGAGTGTTTGTGGAGTAAATTTGAGCTCAGTTTTTCAGAAAATGTTGGAGTTTTCGACAAACTTCGTAAGACGCCATTTGAAGGACATGTAGGCACAAATAAAAAGAATGTTCAAAAATCGCCAGTAATGTAGTAAATATTAACGGTATGGGGGAGATATGAAAAAATTACATTTTTGTAACTTTTGGAAAAGCAAAACAAAACAAAAGAGCACAATGACGTTTATGTCACCTTTTACAGTGCTTATAGCTTTACCCTTACAAAAGGTTTAAAAAAAATATTTGGAGCAGTTTTCGAGAAAATCTTGAACTTAATATTTTTGACCATTGCTCATATTTCACTCATAATTACGTAGAAACCACTAAGATTTTCAAAAAATTTACATGATAATAATGAGAGAACGAATTGTAAAGAACAAATTTCGTACATTTTTGTAATTTTTGAAGAAAAAATAATAGAGCAATATGGCGTTTATGCCATCTCACAGAATACAATTATTACTATCCATATCAAAAGTTTAAGGAAAAAAATTGCAGCCGTTTTTGAGAAAATCTTTTTTTTTTGTTATTTTTTAAAATTGCGCTTACATCACGCAATATTACACGAAAACTTCTCACATTTTCAAAAAAAATAGTACATGAACGTAGTGAAAGGACTAATGGAGAACAAATTTCATTTGAAGCAAACATCTCTATCTTCAACTTTGTAGTTGTAGGAAGATGTCGAAAAAGTTCAAACCTTTTCACAAACGGTTATCAAAATTCATAGTTTATCCTGAAACTACGACCTATGCTATCTTTATTAGTGTATTTTACAGTATTCTTATATGAAATTTAAAAGAGATTTAAATTGGAGCCGTTTTTAAGGACATTTTGAATATGTCCCAAGGGCTTCATGTAAAGTACCCTAAAAAATTAATGAATATTTTTCAAAATCGCAGAGCATCGGCTCAAGTCAGATCGACAGGCGTTTTTTCAGTACAGTGGATAAAACCGTGCGCATAGTTTAGGCGCTAATGTTGTTCACATACACCAGCGAGACGGACGGACGTTTTGCCGTCAATCGATTTTTCGGCATCAAGTACCCACCAAACATGCATTTTGGCTACACCATGTGTTAGAGTTTTTTTTTCTAAAATTAGCGATTGCGTTTATCCACTTTTTTGTGATCAGGGCCCGACAATGAGACTTCCTGCCGAAAATTCGCCGTTATTTCGCGCAGCATTACATAACTTTCCACTGCGTAAGCGGTAGCGAGAAAGTAAACAGAATGAACTCATTAAATGATTCTTTACTTAAATACTATTCAAAGTATTCTCTATTTGCGTCGCTTTCAGCAGTCTTCTTCTCCATCGACTCCTTCTCCTTATCTTCTTCTGCGCGTCTCTCTCTCTTCGTCCTCTTCCTTTTCCGCCTCTTTGTCCCTCTCCTTAGTCTTCTACTTATCCGACATCTGGTTTCTGTTCTCATCGGTATTCTTTTTTCTTCTTGTTCTTTTACGTCTTCTTGCCTAGTCCGCCAAATTCTTATCTGATCCATCTTCTTCAACTTCCTCCTTTTTATTCGCCTTTCTCCTTCTTTGTCTCTTTCTATTTCTCATTTTTTCTTGGTCATTTCCTCAACTTTCATCTTTTTCTTCGCTGATTTCTCTTCACTTCGCCCTTTCTTTCCTTTGTGTATTCTTCTTTTCGGCTTCACAGCTAAATGTCGCTTATAATTCTTATAGGAGTCACTGAGCGTGTTATGCGTAAATATCCAGCAGATTGCGTGCGAAGAGTGACAGCTAATCAATGAGCTCGGTTAAATTCATTAATTGGATTAAGTTAAATATTCATTCGATTTTCTTTGGAAAATATCTATCAAAAGCGGGTTAGTTTAACGTTGTTGATTGTATCAATGGTAAATTCATGTTGTCCAGCATCGATACATCTAACGGCTCTTTGTGATTGATTGACTGATTGATGTTTCCGTTCATCACAACTATGGTCATTAATCCCATAAGAGTAGCGCATGTTTTTACCCCGACAGATAGCGGCGTTCCTCGATCTCTGGACGTTGAAATCCATTGCCGAACTACAAGTCGTCAAGGTGGGCCTGTTTGTAAATAAGAATTGTCCCCTTAAGAACCTCTGATCTGAAGCGTCCGCCATGAATTTGGCTCCAACAGCACCACACTGTAGAGAGCGCCAAGAAAGTTTCGGCCCAGTCGAATCAGGGCCACCTATTAAAAATTGCATTTAAGCTTGAAGCAACCAGATCACTGGGAAACAAATAACGGGCGGCAACACTTCCAGCATCTCTTACGATTGTGGTGAGCACTCAGTTTACGTGTTCCAGCTGCAGCTCGTGCTACCAAGACAACTTGTGTTGCAAGTACTCTCAGCTGCAAGATGCCACTGCGGAGAGACGTTCGTGGGGCGCTGTGCTCGACGTGCTCGGGGTGCAGCGGGTGCAGCGCCCGCCGCCGGAGCAGCCGCGTTCCGCTCTGGTTTCGAGGGAATCGGCACGGCGCGACAGTCGCGATCGATTGCCCAGTCGCCCACCAGCAGATTTCTAGGCCGTTAGACTCATGTGCCTCGCGTGCTCTAGTTTGGATTAGTTGGCAGCCAGGTGACTCAGTGCGAGCAACTGAGGGCTTTAATTATAAGTTAAGATCATTCTGCAGCAACCGTCATTGAATCTTCAGTCCGCGCTGAAGGAATCGAAAATAAAGGAGACGGTTTTGCGAGGGGAATAGTATAGTTTAATAATTTCAGAATAAAAGAAAATATCTTCCATATAATTTATTTCTAAAGTGTTTTTATAACCACAAGAGTATGGATATTGTTTATTTTCTAGTATAATCCTGTTTTTAGCTATACTAATTTTAAATTTCTTTTTTGTTTAGTAAATTAAATATGACCTTTAATAGCAGGAAAAATAGTTGGTTGTCACTGTATTAGCTGCACGCATGCAATGAAAACTTGACAGTTATCAATCTAAGTCACGAAAAGGATAAAAGTCGTGTATTAAAGTCACTAAGCACGCAAACATGGCCAAGAAGATATTTCTGGTCGTCTACTACTATTACTACTACTACGACTATTACTACTACCACTATCACTACTTCTAATATTACTACTATTACTACTATCACTACTATCACTACTACTACCACCATTACAGCCACCACCAGTACTAGCACTACCACTACTACCTCTACCACTATCACTAACCCTACCACCACTATTAATACAACCATCACTACTTCTACTATCACCACCACCACCACCACCACCACCACTTCAACTGCCCTTGATACTGCTGCTCTTGATACTACTGCCACCATTTCTAGCGCTATTACCATCGCTATTAGCACCACTACAACTACTACCACTACTACTACGGCTACTACTACTACTACGGCTACTATTACGGCTACTACTACGGCTACTACTACGGCTACTACTACGGCTACTACTACGGCTACTACTACGGCTATTACTACTTTTTTATGTGAGTAGGTGAAGAATCTGTTCACAAATACCTTGAAGCCAATTTTCTAGTTTGTGTGAGGATGCAATTGACTGCGACCCACTAAAAAGCACTTTCCTTGTCCGTTCCTCTGTTGTCGACGCGTTTTTGTTTTCACATTACTTCTCGCCGGCGTTGTTTGTTTGCGTCTCCCTATTGTGAGCAGTTTTCACTCATCCTTCCTGTTAACTGCTATTGCTACTGCTATTGCTACTGCTATCGCTACTGCTATTGCTACTGCTATTGCTACTGCTATTGCTACTGCTATTGCTATTGCTACTGCTACTTAGAGCTATAAATATTTTAAGTTCAATTACTTAAAATGCAGAATGTTACCCGACCCGATGCTGACTCAGAAGGTGCTTTATATTGCACAGAAACGTTTACTTCTCCGATTCGAATATGACTCGACCAGCCACCGTGACGTTTGGCAGTTAAATTGTCAGGATCCATTATCAGGATGTGAGACTAGCAGGTGTCAGTCATAAACATGCCTAGTAAATGAATTTGCATCTGTAATTTTGAAGATGAAGCAATCTCTTTTGGGATACTTCCAAAAGTATTCATTCATCTTGATTGAATGCTTTATCGGTCATTATTATAAAATAAGAATGATTTCATATGTTTCATGTGTTTGGGGAAAAATGAAACATTCTGTCGATAGTTTTCAACATCATTAATTCAACCAGTGTAATTATTGAAATTTTTTTCATATTTGTTTTTGTTTTTTCTAAATGGACAACAAGTATGTTTCCTTCTCCTTGTATATTGACCACATACAATTCATACAACTCATCACCACTGGAGGACCACAGACAACAAATATCACAATAGCCTAAGCACTTTTACAATATTTAACTATTTGTCAATATTATAAACACATCTTACTTTCCCTTACAAAACTTGCATTCGTAATTTGGTATTTTTCATCTGGTGCCTCGGAGAAGAATCTATTTCATTTCTATAAAAAATCAATTTAATTAGTGTAATGTAAAATATAAATTCGTTTCACAAGCAACGCCTTTTTCAACATGGAAAATGTGGCCGCATGACGTTGGTTTGACACTGACTATTGGAACAAAATAGAATATTTAACAAGAATAAATTAAATGCATACATGTTAAATAATTGGTGTGAACACGTAATAAACGTGAAAAAAATATAAACGTAAGTTATATTTACACTGTCTAAAATTTCACTCATGAAACTTCATCTAAGTCAAAAGTAATTAGCTTTTCCTTTTTTCCATGATTTACACTATATATTGTGTCTAATGTGTCTATTTTTCGTAGGAAGTAATGTTTTTGTTGCTTCCTAAGCTTCTGCTACTACTTTTGAAATATGATCAATATATTACGTTTTAACACGTTTCCTTATCCTGTAAGTCACTATGGTGATCTCAAATACAGGATGCAAGACACATCTTCTTGTTCAGAACAATTATGACGTCATAAAATGTATGCCACGAATGTTAAAATACACTTGTATTCTTCAAAAAGTAAATTAATAATAAACGGAGACGAAAAAGTATTGAACATAACACATGGATGATTGCACTCATGGTAAATAAGAAAACAGACATCTATCGTCGCCAGTTTTCTTGGATATGTCACTAACAACAACTATGAAGCAACTATAACTTATTTTATCCACTAGTTTCGTTAATTACTGTTATGATAACTGAAACATAGTACACCCTACCTTGCCATAGGGAGTTCTTAATTTGTAGGGATCAATTTTATTGCATTGGAATTTTCTTGAATTTTGTCAAATAATATGAAGAAGTATATATGTTAAATTTCATTTATTCAATAAGTTAATTCCGTACTGTAGCAATTTTATCATAGATACTACTTTATAGGAAATACTCAAATGTTTGATAATGGAAGGGCCACTATAATACAGAGACCTTATAAGTAATTATAGTTACTTAAATTGAACTCATAAAATTTAGAACAGTGTCCATATTTTGAGTTCTAAAATCCCATTTAAACTTGAGAAGTCTTTGCTAGCAAAAATGTACTGGTTCCGGAACATTACTTTATGGAGGGTGAAGGGAAGAAAATGAAATTTACTGCAGGAGTGGAGCAAAGACAAGTTACCAGCAGCGATGATGGAAACATGTCCTGACATCGGCGGGGGGGACGGGCAACGAGTGCAGTGAGCTGAGTCAGACGCAGACTGCAGGACCGTCAATGGTAAATATTTTGAAGGGGGGAAGAAAAGGCCTAGAGAGGGCGGCGGCCATGAAAATGAGATTCAGTGTTCTAAAAGTGTCAGTTCTGTTTAATTTTCTCATGTCTTACAGTTATCTGAGCTCAAAAAATGCATTTTCTAAAAGCAAATTTAAAATGTAAGGAACAATTATCTTCGTATTCGTGAATGTTTCACGTCAATGATTAGTATTGATTTTTCATTACGAATAAAAACCAGATACTTATCCTACTACGTTCTCATTGGTAACTTTACCTTTAAACCCCATTTTCTCGAAAAGTAGATTTACAAATTACTTTCTCAGATTCTTTTCACTTAACTTAATGCATGGCTTTGTTTTTAATTTCTTAGAAAAAGCATGGATCAAAAAGAGTCTATACAAATTCGAAGAGAATAAAATGGATGAACCACATTTAGTTTCTAATTGATGACATTTTTATTCACGATGTCTGTAATAAATGTTACCCAATATATTATGGAGGGAAGTTTAGAATGTACTGGTTACTCCTAGTACATGCTGTACACAAATCATTTCTCTACAGTCCTCAATTAAGGAAAGCCTTACTATTAGTTTCTTCCCTCACATATTAGTTTCGAATGAGCCTCTCAATGGCCACATTTCCGCAATTTGCTCATCAAATCGTGTGTTCTTTCCAGATTTCTCAAGCACTGACGGGAGAAAGTACACGAGAATCACAACGATGTGAGAGTGAAGTGGCATAAAGTAAACGGTCGTGAACGTGGCACCTGAGGGATTGAGAGGTACGGAAACCAGGAGTGTGCCCTGGGAGCCTTCTCGCCGCTCGCGTGTCTCATGGAGCGGCGGATTTCAGTTTGAGCAGCCTCGCGCTGCTCTGCGGATCGCGTCGACAGCTGCGGTGGTGGATACGGCTAGCCAGCAGGGAGGTGCTTCCAAGTAGACGATTGTGCGACTGGCGATCAAGGGTGATGGTGGCTGAGCCCGAGCAGAAGTCGGAGGAACGAAAAGAGGCGAGGACTAAGAGAAGGAATAAGAGTTAGAAGAGGAGAATGAAGAGAGCATTAGAAATCTTAGGAAGACGGAGGTGGAGGGAGGAGAAAGGGAGGTGAGAGAAAGAAATGGTGAATATGGAAGGGAAAAATGAGGAGAAAAATAGGAAGAAAAAGAGGAGGAAGAGAAGGAGAAGAACGGGAATAAGGTGAAACCAGAGAGGGGAAAGGATATCGAAAAGACAGAGGAGGAGGGTGAATGAAACGCGATGGAGGAAAATGGAGAGGAAGAGGACGCGGACGAAGAGCAGATCTGAGAGGAAGAGAACGCCTTGGAGGAGGCTGAGAGGATGCTGCGGGTGGCTGCCCCTCCGAACAAAGCGGCCGCCTCGATGGCGGCGGGGGGGGGAGGCGGGCGGCGGGAGGCGGGGCCGGGGGCGGGGCGCGGGGGCGGAGGCGCGTGCACGCGGCGCAGGGGCGACGTCCGATTTAGCGCCCGCTGTGCGGAGCGGAGCGCGGTGCGGAGGGGGGGAGATGGAGGAGGGGCGGGAGCGGCGCTCGCGTGACCGGCACGCATCGGCGAGGGCACGTCGGCGAAGGGCGATGGGCGAAGAACGATGGGCGATGGGCGATCGGCCGCTCTCGCAGCATCGGCCACCGGAGGCCGGGAATGTCGCACGCACCACTGCGATACTTTGGAGCTTGCAGCTTTTACGGCTCTTGGTTACTTGAATCGCTCGCGGAATGGTTTAGTAGCTGCTTGAGTCACGTGATAAGGCATTGTTTCTCACAATTATTTTGCTGGTACAATAGTGTAATAACGTGGAAGCAACCTGCGATGTGTGTAGTACGATCAGCAATGTGATGGACGGTTTTTCTTTATGGTGGGTATACTGCTCTCAAGAGTGAACGATCTGGTTTCTTTATTATTTAGGATATGAGCAGCAGTTGTGGGTGGTCGTACGCTTCTTCCACTGCAGACTGTACGGTCTGGATTTCTGGACAGAAATTAAAATGTTTGGATAAAGAGAGTAGGGGGAGAGTTAGATTAACTGGACAGATTAGGTTAAGTGGTCCATGCTTTTAAATGTTAGTGGGAAGTGTTTCCTGTCTTTTCCACTGGATGGCATTCGTAGGATGATGACACGGCTGATAATCTAAGCCACAATCATAAGTTGTAAGCCTTGATTTGTTCAGTAAAGTAAGGAATTTTTATTGTGAAAGGTCTGAGGTTTTTTCTACCACTCATCTGCTTTGCGTTTTATTGCGATTGAATAACAACTACAACAAGAATGTTCACACCAAATTAATTGTTAGTATTTTTGCCCTATAATAATGTGTTTTGTTTTTAACAAAACGTCGCCGCTTGTGTGCTTTCGGGCATATAAAGAAAGTGTGTGCTGTGGGGTTAGTTGAACAGCCGGGTGGTTAAGTTAAGTGAACCGTTCCAGTTACTCTATTTTTTTCGGAAGTATAATTGTGTATTTGCATTTTTTAAAATTTCGAATGTTAGATAACTTATTCCCGTTTCACTATTTAATTTAATTCATTACCACTGTTATTTCCAAGTTTTAATTTTAGATACCACTTTTGGGAAACGGCGCGCTGTCCGTGGCCCATTTCCTCAATAATGTGTGAAAACGTTAATGACAATATGTAGAAGATTTTTTTCATTTGAACAGTCTATTAAACGTCAATTTTATTTTAACAGTTTATTTCAATTTTTGGTCCACTTAATCTTACCGGTTAGGTTAATTGGTTCTATTGCAAATGTATAAAATATTCCGTATATGACGATAACTGTAAGCACAATGATGTCTGTCTCTACAATATAAGGAGAAAGCCTCTTTCAAATGTCATGCAAAACTTCATGTGTATTGGCCCAGTAAATAACATTTTAGAGCCATTAAAAAAAGTAGACTAGTTAACCTTACTCTCCCCTTGATAGTTTTGTATGTACCCCATTTTTAGTATGAAGTTTCGTTTCGACAAAGTTTTTGTTTAGTATTAGAACGTAGAATAGTTCATCACGTTTGATGATGAGCTCTGATATTCCGTGTAGAATTTTGATATTTTTTGTAACTCATTTATCCACTACGTTGTTTTGTTTTGTGTTGGGTTAAATGAAATTGCAAATGCATTTCCACTGACTATTCTATGAAAGTGTCCTTAACTGGCGAAACGTATTAAAATATGCAATTCTTGTCATGACAGTCCTTTACAGATGACATTCTTTGTTCTTTCTTTCATGTAATCACAACTTATAATCTCTCCCTATGATGTTGGTGCCTATATTTCAGGTTTGTCTTTCTAGGCGTACGACTGAATTTCGATTTGCAAGTTCACCTCTAGGACTCGCAGAGGTTTCGACCCTTTATAGAATGTTAACTAACTGGATTTGACGTTTCTATGTATTGAATAAGATATGCCATTATGTTGAGTATTTTTAAGAGTTAATTTTGCAGAAAAGGATCCCTGAATCGCTTTCATGACCCCTGTGAAATTTGTGGCGTCGGTGGCATTTCTACCATTTGAAATTAGCGGAAATTGTTAACTTTAGCAACGAAAAAACTCGCAAACTTCCGAACCCGATACCACCAGGTAAACTATAGCTAGATTGCGTTCACTCTAATTACAATATGACGAGTATTGCACTCAATTACTACGCATAAGCGAGAAAGTGCTTGCTTTAATTTCGCCTCCTTTGCTAGCAGATGTGCTTTTAGTTTGCCTTGTTCTGAATGTATAATAAAGGAGATGGTATTGAGGAGTGTATTATAACATATGAACAATCATAAATGAAATAATGATTCAGACAGATTATGTGATGGCTTGAGAAACAATCCACATAATCACACAATGAAAGCATCCATGACTTACGCAATATAGGTAACCACTAACATGTTCCCAGCACCTACACCTCTGAGACAGACTATTATTGAATGTAAGAGCCCAATAGCATAAAGATATTAAAAGAACTAGTCATCCTTTGGGTACTACAAATAATTTACTTTCTCGCTGCGGAGTAAAGAAAGTTACATAATGCGCAAAAAAAACGGCGAATGTTCGGCAGAAAAGCTCTTATTACAGGTCCCTGATAACGAAAAACTAGATAAATCCATTTTCTAACTTTAGGAAAAGACTCTAACACGTGGTGTAGCCAGAATCCATGTTCTGTTGGTACTTGACAGCGAAATATCGAATGACGGCAAACGTCTGTCCGTGTGTCCGTCTGTCAGCCCGTCTATGAATGACGATAGCGGCTAAACCGTTCAGCCGATTTTCTTCAAAATTCATATTCCCTTATCAATCTGTCCGATGTCACGGCCCCTTTAATTTGAAATCGATATTTTAATTCTGGTACTTTACACGAAGCCCCTGGGACATTTATCAAATTTTCATAAAGTGGCTTCATTGATTTTGATTATTTTTTATTGGATAGCGTGAAGGATGTTTAAGAGAATAGTGCAGGTCTTCTGTTTGCTGAACACTCAAATTTTGAACTCAATTATTAAAAAATTGTTCAAAATTTTTTGGACTCTTCCTACCACTAAAATATTTAATATAGAGATTTTACTCTTCATTAAATCTGTTCCTTAAAGACAGATTTTGAAATGAAGTCATGTACAATCTATCGAAAATTTCAGTATTTTTCTCGTTATTTTGAGTGAAAATATAGGTGAGAAAATACATGATGTTTTAGGATGTGATGTTTTAGTATAAAATAGGCTTGTTTACACAAAAACATGGCCACATCATGGATAACACTGTTTGAAACATCTTTTCGGTTTATTTGAATTTTTCACAAAGATCCCAAGATGAAAAATGTTGAGCCTCATGTGAGGAACACTACGTAGTAGTTTACAATAGATCCTGATCTCACTAACTTCTGTTTGAGAAACAATGAAAAAAGTTATGCAAATTTTTTACTTAATCAATTTTTACTCAAACCCACTTTTCACATCTGTATATTAACATTTCAAATTCTTGAAGATGTGTTCACATAATGGCCACAAATTGCTTCTATCAGCTCTCACTCTGAATATTTTCATCATTGTTCAGTTTTGATAAGTGCCACTGCAGTGCCTCTGACCGGAAGGTCCCAGTTCGACGCTAGCAGAATTTTCGACCCTAGCTAGATAGCTAGGTCGAGTTCAGTCGCTGTCTGGAGGAGAATTCTAGTGGCCGGCTGTTCAGATCGGTAGGTTTCCCCGATCAACATCAGGAATACCGGAGCAGTACACTAACGAACGGAACAAGCACTACACTTACGGGACTGATGGCCTTAGCCGTTGACGCAACCGGAATCACTAATCAATGAATCCAACTCAAGAATCACTCCACAAAACTGAATGAGACGTCGGCTGCAAACTTAAAGCATTCCAACAATTAAATATAAGAATATACACTGCTCAAAAATTTTCCCATTGAGCGCTATTTTAATAAGGTCGTTAACTTACGGAACCGCCCAATATCTAATGTTCATGGACTGATGGAAGTATTAGAGAGGCAGGAAGGAACAGCAGTTTCTCCGAAGGCCTCTTTGTTGGCAGAGTGGCTACGCAGCCGCGGGCCAAGTGCCATTGCTCTCGCAGCGAACGGTGCGCGGCGTGGCCTCGCTTCACCGCAGCGGGAGGGGGAGGGGGAGGGGCGTCAGGAATCGCGACCCCTCCTCCTGCCGCGAGGCTCGAACCACAACCGCCGGGCGGCGCGGCCTAGTCACGCTCAGCGGCCGCGGGCTCCGCGCCGCGCCGCGCCGCCCCGCCCCGCGCGGGAAACGCAGCAGGCTGACGCAGCCCAGCGCAGCGCAGCGCAGCGCGAAAGAAAGAGGCGGAAAACCAGGTGGGGCCTCGCCGCGTCGCCACGCTGCGCTCAGCGCGGTGGGCCGCTACTCGCACTTTCCCGGACGACACCGACGGACGCCATTAGCCACCAATAGGCTCCAATAGGCCCCAGGGCCTTGCAACTCTCCATCGAAATCGGAGACAAAGCTTGAAGGTGTCGGCCCCGTGGCCGAGATCGCTAAAGCAGTAGTGCCGTAGTGATCTTCGCCCTGTAGTCGCGGGTTCTACTCCCACCTTGGGCATGGTTGTATGTGTTCGTCCTTTCACCCCCCTATCATCACCAGATCGTTTCATCCTCATACCATAACGTTACATCCCATAGTGGTCGCTAATGACCTAGTAGTTGATACGACCTTAAATAACAAAAAAGCTTGAGGGTGCTACTATAGGAGGCGCTAGTGTCGCCGGGTAAGCTGCAGGTTAGGCTCGCCAAAATCCGCACATAAAAATTGGCTGATTTCTGAGAAATACGAAAGTGTCTTCTAAATTCTGAATTATTCATAATATATTCATGTAAAAAACGCTGAAGAAAGCGCAAACATTGACGCTATCCTTTGTAACATAACCTGCTTGCGACCCGCGAAACCACACAGCAGCCCGGCATGTTTGAAATATCATTGGCAGCAGTTCGTCTTTTAGTTTCTGTAAGTATGTGATGCAAGAGAGCGCGCCACTGTAATGGTCGCGTTATATGGGAGTTATAAGCCCCAATAGGCGCCAATCACCATGTAACGTCTTTGAAACTTTTTCCTTCAATATCCAGTGTAAATCATACAGTTGTCCTTTATTAACTTTCTGTGCCACGAGATGCCTGCTAGACACTATAAATACAAATATACTAGCAGGAAAACTAGCCGAGACTATCTCTGACAGACGAGGCGAGCATCGGCCCTATGCTCTCAAGAGATGGGGAAGGGCGACGGGAAGATATTTCTAGGGACCCCGCGAACTGTGGTAATCCACTATGAGTCCGATAGGTTAAAGGGTGATAATAAAGAAAACAAAAAAAAAGAACAAGAAACAGGTTGGAGACTGGTCAAATCCTAGATGTGATGGACACCGTCGGCTCTGAAAAGTCGTTTTCTGTGATTATTTTCAAAAGAATGCCGCTGGAGTACTTTCAACAATGGGCTATTGATTCTTTCTTCTTCACCCGGTATTATTACCGTTCTTAATGGTGGGACGTATTCGTGGACCCTTTTCCAAAATGGCCCATTTCCTACGAAGTAGGTAAGTCCCTGACAATTCTTTGAGCGAATGAATGTCAGTCCAAAATCAAGAAAAATAAATTTTTCAACAAATCTGTATTCGATCTGACCCTGACTTTGAGTTTTCTTAGAAATATATGCTAGTTACTGGACAAATAAAATTTAATTGACTTTTATCCAAAAAGTTAGTTCGGTCATAGCCCTACAATGCTCCATGTAGTTGAAAACACAAAGAAGATATGCCAAAATAAACTAGTGGTGCTACAGAATGGCGCAGACTTTCCTGTATTAGTTTTCTAGTTCCTTTGTTCTTGGCTAGCTATTCGGACTTGCCACATATTCTTACCAGTTGCTATCTATCGCCGCCTAAAGTACATTCTTTTACCTTTTCTTAGTTTTTCGCTATCCTAGTAGTAAAACGGAAATATTCTTTTTTTTAGAATATTAAATAACAATAAAACATCGTTCTAAATGCCAATTTCCTTTGAAAAATTTGGAGCCGTTTTCAAGAAAATGGCGTTTAAGCGCTACTGTAAATTCGAAATGTAAAGCTCATTTTCACAGAAAATTTTTGAGTTTTCGAAAAACTTAATGAGGCTATCGTCACCGTTAACTTCACGAGGTCCCAGTTCGACTTCATACAATAGTGTTTACGAATGTCCGGAAATTAGCCTATTAACGGTATGAGAGAACTTAAAAAAAATTACATTTCTGTAATTTTTGAAAAAAACAAAAAAATACTCAAAATTTATTTTACTCATATTAAAGAGTGCAATTAAGACTATCCGTTTGAAAAATTTGGAAGAAAAATTTGGAGCCATTTATGAGAAAATGGCATTTGAGTGTTTTTGAAAATGCGGAATTTTGAGCTAGTTTTCACAGAAAACTCTTTAGTTTTTGAGAAACTTTATATGACACTATTTAAAGCACATGCACTCCTAAATATAATGATGTGAACAAATCTCCTCTAACGTAAATATTAACGACGTGTGAGACAAGTCTTTAAATTACATTTTCGTAATTTTTGGAAAACCAAAGAATAGAGCAATATGACATTAATGTAATCTCATAGAGTACTTTTAGCAATATCCCTACCAAAAGTTTAAACACAAATATGGAGCCGTCTTTGAGAAAATCTTGTTTTTGTCGTTTTTTAAAATTGCACATAATGTACACAATATTGCGGAAAACTACCGAAATTTACAAAACAATGTACAAGACCTTAATGAAAGAACTCACTATGGAGAACAAATTTTATTGGAAGGAAAAATCTCTATCTTCAATTTTATAGTTGGAGGAAGATGCCGAAAAAAATTCAAACTTTTGCAATTTGCAAAAATTTAGAGTTAACCGTGAATCTCGGATCTATGACATTTTTCTACGTATATTTCATTCTTATATATTTCTATTCTTACAAGAAATTTTGAGAAAACATTTGGAGCCGTTTTTGAGAAAATTTTGAAAACGTCCAGTGAGCTTCATGTAAAGTAACCCCACATTTTACAGAATCTTTTTCAAAATTTCAAAGCTTCGACTTCATTCACAGTAACTCATTCTCCTTCTTGTCGTCACTTTAGTATTCAACACGTAATTAAGAGATAACGGAGCAGGCACATGAAGCTTTTCGGGAATCCATTGAATGTATGGAACTATAAAGTTGCTGACGAACATTTACCAAGCACATGGAAGTCTGAATGTCGTGGAATCTTGGTAATATTTCTAAAATTCCAGTACTTTTACAAAAGTTTTAATATTTCAGCGTGTTCATTGAAAAGAGAGCATGGTAAAACAATCTCAACCAAAGTGCTGCCTTCAAAATGGCCGATTGTGCTAGAGTCCCGGACGCAGGTGCTGTTGCCGCTGCTGCTGCGCGCGCAGACGCCCGGCCCACTGCTCCCGCTGCGCACCGCCCGCGAAGTCGCGCGCAGGCAAAAACGCGCAGCGAGTGGCGCTGCGAGCGGCGGCGCGATTTCGCACCCTCCATTACCGATTCGCGCGGCGCGTCCCGACGCGGCGGCTGCGTCGGGGCGCGTCGCGTCGCGTCGCAGCGCCTCCGCTTGCGGTCGCCCTCCGCGCCGCCCCAGCGCCCACACGCCCGCCCCGCCAGCGCCGCCCCGCCTACCCCGCACCACGCCGCCCCGCCCCACCCAGAGAGCCCCGCACACCCCGCACGCCCCGCCAGCCGCCTTGCCTGGCCAGCCCCGCGCCGTCTCCGCCCTGGTTTTCCTCCCGTCAGAGTCGCCCCCACTCCGTCAACCCCGTTCTCTCCATCCACTTTGTCCACCTCGTCCATTCCGTCCACCCCTACACCCCGCACACATCGCCCAACCCGCCCACTTCGACAATCTCGCCTGCCCCACCTGGCCCGCTCCACCTGGCTCGCCCCACGACCCCTGCCCGTCGCCGTCTCCGTCTCCGCCCGAGGCTTCCTCCCTTCCGGGCCGCTTACCCCACCCACCCCGCACGACCACGCTGCCCATCTCGCCCACCCCACCCACACAGCCCAAAGTGCTCACACTGCCCACACCGTCCACACCGCCAACACTGCCCACACCGCCCACACTGCCCACATTGCCCACATCACCCACATAGCCTACACCACCAACACCGCCCACACCGCTCTCCCTGACTACCCGCCCTCTCCGCCAATCTTGCCCTCACTGCCCGTCCCGCCGTCCCGCCAGTCCTGCCAGCCCTGCACTGCCGGTCCGCCCCGGCACCCGTTTTGCCCGGCCCGAACTACCTCGCCCCGCCCCGTCCCATCTCGCCGCACCTGCTCCGCTTCGCCATCCCCGCAGCGCTACGCCCCCCTACGAGAACGGGCAAAGTAAAAACCGTGTGATTTGAATTCTTTTAAGTTAAACTTCACTACTCGCGCTACAGTAAATCGGCATTTTTATTCGTAAGAGGTTAATATATGAGTACTTTTTGATAAATGTAATTTTTCTGGCTGAAAGTTTCACTGGCAACATGGAAACGTAGCACCTGTCCAGGGCAGATTAAGAGATATTTCTTTCAATCTTTTCGGTCTACCCAGGCTCCTTCTCGTGAACCTCTTGCCTCCATATCACATCCTACATCTTTCTTCCAGCTTCTGAGAGACATCTTTCTTCTTTTTTGTTGTAGGTGTCTACACTTTTTTGGGCAGCATATATGATCAATCCATTGGAGATGCCCATACCAACTCAAGCGCTCGGCTTCAAGTGAGATGGATCCTTTTACGTCCTTCTTTTGTTGGATGTCTTCATTTTGTGTATGATCTAATTTTGGCACACCTCAACTCCCTGTCCAAAAACCGTTTTCAAGGGTCATCAACTCCATTTCTTACTTCTATCTCTTTCACTTAATTCCCATGCTTCTGCTCCGTAAGTACATATGCTCTGTATTATTGTTTTATAAATAACGCGTTTGGTTTTTTTGTAATTTTTGTACTCCAAAGTAGAGAGTTTAATTGGCGGATCACTCTTTTTCCTTGTTTTTTATTTGAGGTGACGTCAGCACTTCTACCATTTGAGGAAAGAATTACTCCAAGTTATCTGACTGACTTGCGTAGTTTGACCTTGTCAGTTACTATATAGAGACCCCTTATCTTTAATCACTCCCTACCATATATTCCGTCATTTGGGTGTTAATAGCAGTTGGGTGTTAATAGTTGTTTTCGTACTATTCCTGAAGCTTGCAGAACATCATCAGCCATGACTATCTGATCATCGGCAAAGTGCAATGTGTATAGTATTTTGTCATTTACAAGTATCTCCATCCCATTACGCTTTCTTTTCCACTTTTTGAGGGCTTCCTCTAGATACAATTTAGCAAATAAATAAATTAATAATTGAGCACATTATGTTGTGAATGGGCCTCGAGGCAGGGTTGCAGACAATGTTTTGTTGCACTCTTTCATTTTACGTATATTACTGTGAAAAAGTGACAAGCTCAGAAGTAGATAATTTCATAAAAGCATTACTGCATGTGTACTAAGAGTATGACATATTCTCTGCGAAAGAGTAAGACATATTAGATTAGGCTCGGGAAGCCTGGAATATTTGTAATAACCTCAAAGCTGTGTGAGCTATTATTTCAAAAAGCGGTTTGAAGATGTATTTTGATATACACCCAAGAACAAAGACATTGAGCCGCCCCATATCTTTAACGTGCAATCTTTGCAAACTTCTTGAGAAGATGGTATGCAACTTTTCAAGGCGGTTACTAGAATCAAAATGCCTCTTGTCTCCTTTCCAAAGTGGATTCGACTATCCTTGCCGGGTACCCACTAGGTCCATCATGAAGACACATATTAAACATTTTACTCTAGACACTCATGCTAGCTCCTCGGTCTGTAGACTCACACGGCCTTCCACGACAACACACCACACATGAAAGACAACGAACAAACAATCATGTCCACGGCGCGACTCGGGCCCGCGGCCCTTCGGACTGTGACGCTCAGTCCGCACACGCGACTCTAGCCATCTCGGCCATCCACGTAGGATTGTACAGTAGATGGAATAAAAAAAACTAAATTGATGTTCAAACGTATCGAACGAACCAACAGAGCCAACCGAACCAACCGAACCAACGGAACCAAACGAATTGAACGAATCGAAGAAACCACCATGAACGTGATAAACCTCGAATCTCTTTCACGCTTTGCGAGGTTCCAGGAACTAATCCTAGACGCAATGTTTGTATAATGAGACGTGCACTTTTACATAAATTTCTCGTGGAAACGGTCTCACGCTGCTATGAATAATTCTTTTAATCGGAGGAGCGCCATGCGGGCGACGGGAGCGCGCGCAAATGGAAGTGAAGAGGTGGCGCGCTGCTCGAGCGGCGAGATGCGCAAAAGGCTGGCGCGGCGAGGGGCGCCTTCGTTCCCCGCTGGCTGCGAATCCCTGGCTCATCCGCCGCCCGGGCGCTCGCTCGCACGACGTGCCAGCAGCTCGAGTGCAGGGCGCGCCGCGCCGCGCCGCCCGCCAAACACACGGCGCACAGTGCCGCAAGCGCGCGATCCACGCGGGCAAAATCACCGCGCCACGAGCCGACTCGCCTTTCCTATTTATTATTTTTATTTTTTCTTATATCGTTTCTTATTTTTATTCGTCTTTTACCATTTCTTCTTTTAATTCATTTTATACCGTTTCGTATTTTATTTTGTCTCCTACTATTTTTTCTTTTAATTCATTTCCTACCATTTCTTCTTAAATTCATCTTCTATAATTTACTCTTTTAATTCATCTTTTACCATTTCTTCTTCTATTACTACTTGTTTCTTCTTTCCATTTTGACAGTCCAAGTCGAATCTTGAGGAGTCATTCCCTGTTCACACAGCTACGACGGAGCAGCTCATCTCTCACCCTCAGGGAGTGAGTCAGGTTGGGAAAAGGAAGAAAGGTTGAGATTCGAGGCCTGCTAATGCTACCTATCAGCCTGAAACTGAAGACGCGAAACCACGGAAACGAAGAATTAGGACATTTGGTCCAAAGAATTCTCACCCTAGCATAAATAAATTATTCTATAATTATAAAATGTTTAGTCGAAGTTTTTTCATTCTAATTTCTCAACCTTGAATTTGATATTAGTTCATCGTTATATGATTCAAGTCAATTACACCGTTTACCAAAAGCCATATTTTTATGAAGATGATATTACATATTTTCTTTATTTTGAAACTTGATTAACTTAAATATCAATTAAAGTGTGTTGTGTAGAAATTATGACAAGTCGTATCTGTATGATTCAATACGACAACTCAAACGTCGTTATTGAATTGCTCTAAATATTTTGGTAGCTGAAATCTAATCTCGAAATTCTTTGATACGCCCTTACAATGACAGTCAAATGGAAATGAGTTACCTCCATGCAATCGTTCACTCAGCATCACTGTCATTCATTTCTCATAGGCAATGCTTGAATTTAATTTTCCCTCCTTTGAGATCACTTGTCGTACGGATCGTGTAGCTGCTACGTTCGGCGGAGGTGGATCTTCGCCCGGTGAGACGGGCAGCCCCTGGCACTGCGCTGCGAGGCGGCGCGGGGCGCGGAGGGCAGGAGGGGGCGTCGCGGCGCCGGGCGCACGCCGCCGCGCAGATGCGCACGCCGCGCCGGCGTCATCTGAAAGAGCGCTCTTCAAACAGCCACCGCGCGGCCTCGGCGTCGACGTCGGCGTCGGCGTGTGTGCCTTCCCACTCCACGCGCTGCGCCGCCGCCACGCTCTCCGCGAACGCCGCCTCCGCCACGCCCCCGCCCCCGCCCCCGCCATGGCTACGGCCACGGCTCTAGGGATGCGCAGCTTAATCGCGAATTGGACGACAGTCGATTATGTCAGGTCATTAATCCTTCAATGCAGAGTGCAGTGCTATGGCGGCACCTATGTTTCTCCTCCATTGCCAGTATCTGTATCTAGACGTCATTGTAATCACCGATGTTTTTAGCAAAGGGACAGGTGTGACAAACATACACTCACTAATTTTCGCATTTTAAGGCATTGAATTTCCCAATTTAAAAACTAGCTACTTCTGCTTCGCAAACGTATAATCTTACACTAGCACGTGCTCACACGCTTACTCTAGACCAGGCCTGCTGAAGTGGGCGGCCTCCTTGGCGTACCCCGGGCTAGAGCTTATCTGCGGGCAATCGGTGAGGCCCGTTGCTTGTCGAGTCTGCCCAAGGGCGGGGAAGGGAAGGAGGGGGAGGTGCTGCTCGCATTGCTGATTGCGGGAAAAGGAGGAGGAAAGAGTCCAGTCTAGTGAGAGGGAGGTGGCACGCTGGACGCTGCAACGGACTCTTTCGCCCGAAATCTTGCATTGGACATCCCTGCTCTAAATTACGAAAGGTTGACTGCTTTCGATCGATCGATTGCAACTCATACAACAAAACGACATAAATTACAAATGACAGCAGAAATGCCTTGTTTCTATTCATTTTGAGGTATCAAAAGGTGTTTATACTATAAAATCACTCAATAAAAGCAAGTGATAACACATCTAGGACCCAATACCTTCTATTTAAAAAGAAAATCTACTGATTTGGTTGAGTGGAAACCTCAAACTTCTTTCTAAAAACCATTACTATTTTCAAAATACGACTAGTTAAACCCGCAATAATATTTCCGAATCCCAAAAAATTAATTTATCACGTTAGTCTTATTCGTTACGCCACCAAACATTTTTCAAATTAAGCATCATAAAGAATGATAAACTTTTGCAATTTTCCAGATTTCAAGATCTTAATAAAAATAGAACCATATCATATTATTAAATTAATTTTACTCTATACGAGATAATAATTTAAAGAAAAACTTTGGAATGTTTTTTTGAGAAAACAATTTTACGTATTTTTAAAAAATCGCGATTTCAACCCACGAAATTTATTATGTATTCAATGAAATACACAAGATATTAAAACTCATATGAAATACCTCCAAAATGAAAGAAATTGGTGAATATGTTGGTTACAATTGAAGCGCTTCACAGCCAAACGGTCGTTAATCACAGACTCTCGGGCAGAAATTTGAGAAAATCATTTTTTCGGAGACACCTAAAACGTGGGTTTTGACTGAAGAACGCACAAGAGATTGTAGTATATTACAAACAAGAACAAGAAAAATTCACTTTTTTCAATTTAGGGGACGTAAAACCCGGATTGCAAGTCGAAAATGCAAAGTCTAACGAGAAATCATATCGCTAATCACAAATAAAGTGTTTTTTAGAAATGCTATTTTTAATCGATTTTTAGAAAGTCAGAAGGCAAAACAGAATCATTCTAAGAACTTATAATTATTTTATACGTATTATTTTTATACAATAACTACACATGTTCTTCCCGTACGTCTATTGTAAAAATTGATTATTTCAGAGATAAGCGTAATTAAACAAGATGTTTCCAACAAACGTCATCCAGAAATACAGTCCAAACCCAGAAAACATTGCGACAAGGTCAGTGCCAGCATCCGTCTCAAAATCCAAACCTAATCATCTGAAGCGTCTGAACATTGACTGAACCGCAACCGAACCCTTCGCGGTACGAAAAAAAAAAAAAGATCCCAAAAGGAAGAAACTGTATTGGTCGGCCGGGCAGCGTCGGCGGCGACGGCGCGGCGCGGCGGCTGTGCTGTCGGCCCGGCCGGCACGCACGGCCTCCTAAATAAGTGCTTTATAAAGCGAGTGGAAGGTCACGCTGCGCACGCAGGGCGCTCACGACGCGCCTCCTCTACCTCCCCTCCCCCGCGCCACGCCGCCGCCGCCCCCACCGCCGCCACCGCTGCTGCCGCCGCCGCCGCCACCGCCGCCACCGCCGCCACCGCTGCTGCCGCCGCCGCCGCCACCGCCACCGCCAAACCCTCCGCCGCCGCCACCGCCGCCGCCGCCGCCGCCACCGCCGCCGCCGCCACCGCCACCGCAGCCGCCGCCGTCACCACCGCCGCCGCCACCGCCGCCGCCGCCGCCGCCGCCGCCGCCGCCGCCGCCGCCGCCGCCGCCGCCGCCGCCGCCGCTCGCTCGCTCCTCCCTCCCGGACGCGTCCCGGCCGTCGCCGCCGCACGCTTTCGCCAGCGGCCTTCTTGCGCGGGGCGCGCGGCCTTCTGCTTGCGTAGATGCGATCGACCGCCGTGCCGCGCCGCGCCGGCCCTCCACGCGTGCACGCGGCCGGCGACGCCCTGCGATGCGGCCGCAGCGCCCACGCCTCACCCGTCTGCACGCCACCGCACCGGACTGGGAGAGGGGCTCGGGAGATCAACTGATGTCACTGTAGTGCAGTGTTGTCAAGGTCGATGCCACGAGCGGGAGTCCGTGGCACGAGTGCCACGACGAAATTGCCCCTCCACGCAATTCATCACCCGCCACCAGAGACAACACCATCACTATCGTAAAACGGCGCGGTTACGAATAGTTTCCTTTCACGATGCTAGTTGCGCAGAGAAGCTCGTGGCATGGCACGGTGCCACGAAGCGTGCCACTGCCACCAGTAGAAGACCTTGACACCACTGCTGTAGTGCCTCTGACCGGGAGGAGCTACATTCGAGACCCAACGGGTTAAGGATTTTTGACACTGGCTTGTCAGCTAGGTCGATTTAAGATGCTGTCTAGAGGAGAATTCTAGCGACCGCCTGCTCTGATAGGTAGTTTTCCGTGTTTTCTCCGATTGACATCAGGCTGATGCCGGAACAGTACCGTAACAAACGGGTGCGATCTTTCTTTTCTCTTCCTTATCCTATCCTCATTTCTTACTCTAAAATGCACTACACCACCACGTGATGGGAGACTGGTCAGGAGCTTAGAGCTTTCCCGGTTGGAGCGGTGCCCCGCTGCTGGGAGATACCTGGTTGGGGAAAACCCCGCTAGCGAACAGTAGGTCGGCGCCGATCTCTCCATTCAGAGGGAGAACATCAGCGCTACCTCCCGAGGAAACACTGCACTACACTTACAGGACTAACGACAGCGGGTTGACGCGCCCGGAACCACTAACAATCACCCATCGCACTAACCCTGTGTCTGGCTGGAGCAAAGCGATTGCATGGAGACCTATGGTGGCTAATGGACAGCGTACAAGTTCCCGTGCTGCGTGTCCAGGTTCAATTCCCTTCGCTCCTCAACCGCCTGCGCGCGACCGTCCCGAAGGCTGGCCGGCGACGAGACAAGATATTCACGAATGTAGTGTTGCATGGAGCCCTAGGGTGACTTATTGGCAGCGTACTAGCTCCCCGTGCATGGTGCGATCCCGTGCTCTATTCCCGGTCGGGGCGAATATAGAGTTGTAGCTTTTATTTAAGTCTGTTTCTGTATTTATGTGACGAAGAAAAGATCAGGCAGCCGGAGTTCGCTACTTACGGTGAAGGGAATATGTCATGTCCGCTACATGTCTCTCTTACCCTCCCTAAGCGGGGGAATTAATTAGACCCAGGCATGGGGAACACAGTCAACTAGACAGGAAAGTCGGACGTTCGATCCAAAATTCCAAATACATACAACAATATTACATGGTTTACAAAATCATGCAGTTTCAGTATCGTCCTAGCCATGGATGTTTACACCTTGGCTTTCTTGTTCTTGATGGTCTCGAATTCTATTGACATCAGATTCAGATCCAAATGAATTAGTGTATCTCAACTGACTGAGTTGTAGTGAATGGTCTTGGGTTTTATATAACCCCAAAGACAGACTGAAAGAAAATCATGTGATTACAAGAGCGAGACTGTCTTCTTGAGACTGCAACTGTGCTGCTTTCACTGAAACGCATATTTTACTTGTTCGCAAATCAATCTATCAACAAATAAACTCTGTCTTCACAATTCACTTTCCGTATCACATAATAATTTACACATAATTTTTACAATTATTGTATGAATGAAAATTAGATTCAATATAACTTTCCGTCATTGAATAAAATGTAAAATGGCAAAATAGAAAATAGTGAGAAAAGTTATTGCATTGTGTGGTATTGCATAAAACCACACACTATATGTTACGAAACCAAAATATCAATTTGTTAGGGTTGTATGATCTCGGCGAAAAGAGACAATTAAGGGATGTAGCGTCGGTTACAATGGGCGCAAGTTTGTTAGGGACTGGATTGAGTTCGTTAATGAATGGACGTCTGAATGTAGGCTGGGAATATTAACGTGACATTATGGTTTTAAAGCCCAAAAAGTGATTATTTCAAGATATTGTAAGTTTGGAGAAACCTCGGGGAAGGTACTCCAGCAAAAGTTAATTGGTAGTTCTCAAGTAAGAAACAAAATATCCGTGGAAGTGGAGAAGGTAGCACTTCGTGATTGATTCTGGTTACATAAGTTCACGAATAATATATTTAATATGTGTTTGACTTAATGGGTTCTCATTATTTATCTCGAGAGAAAGGCCAGTGAGCAGCGACATTTTGTGAATGAAAATGCAACTGCAACTGAATTTATTGACGTTCAAACAATCGCGTTTCACGTGTGCGATGCATATGCTATTGCGGTAACATTGAACATTCAGTAGATTCCTAACACTACAGAAATATATAAACGATACACATAATGTAAAATCAAACGAAACAATATCATCACCATCAGAACCGTGACAAGCATAGCCAAATATCTTACTTCGCAAATTCGTAATGAAATCTGATTTTTCATTTACTTTTACCGAACGAAAGTTATCGTCCTATTAATGACTTCGGAAGGAAGGAATTTCTAATCGAGATAACCTTATAAGACGTCATGAGTGTTCATTAAGATTCCATAACACACACTTCCAATTGAAATTATATTTCAACTATAATTGAGGTGGTATTATTAATGAATTGGGTAAGTCGTCTTGTACGCGTGACGGATCTTTTGACGTATCCGCTCGAGACAATGCATTAGGCGACGAGGGAATTTAATGTGCGTCCCGTCCTGACAGCCCCCGCCTCCTTCTCCTCCTTCCCCTCTCCTTCCACCGCCTTCGCCCCAACACGCGATCTGCAGCGTCGGTCGTCCGTCGCTCGCGCCGTCTGTCACCACCCGACCACGACGGGGCACGCCCTTCGTCGCCCCTCCATTGCTTTCTCCCCTCCGTCGCCATAGTCCCTTCGTCGCCGTAGCCCCTTCGTCGCCATAGCCCCTCCGTCGCCATAGCCCTCCGTCGCAAAACTCCCTCTGTTGCCTTTGCCTCTCCATTGCTCTCTCCCCTCCGTTGCCATAGTCCCTTCGTCGCCATAACCCTTCGTCGCAAAAGTCCCTCCATTGCCATCGCCTCTCCATTGCTCACTCCCCTCCGTCGCCATAACTCTTCGTCGCAAAAGTCCCTCCGTTGCCATCGCCCCTCCATTGCTCTCTCCCCTCTGTCGCCATAGCCCCTCCGTGGCCGTAGCCCCTCCGTCGCCATCGCCTCTCCATTGCTCTCTCCCATCCGTCACCATAGCTCCTCTGTCACCATATCCGTCTCAGCCCTTCCGTAGCTATCGCCCTCTTAATCGCCCAGCTCTCACCCTTAGCGAACACGCTCCCCACCCACCGCCCTCGCATGCAGAATTTCGTTTCCAATACAAAATCTATTGTTTTGTGGATTTTTAACTCTTTACTGGGATAGGACAGCAGAACAAGGACATACAATATTTCCGCGAATAACCAATACTTTTATTAATTACTTTCTTCTAACGTACATTTGTTTCAGGCTGGAGCCAAACTTATATATTTCGCTGAATTTTGTATAATTCTTAGTAGATTGGAATATTGACCGAAAAAAGAATGATGATAAATCATTTTCAAGAAGCAAATATTTCCACAGAAATTGAGGAGCAACTTATCAAAACGTGTATTGTTCACTGATGGAAAAAATTGAGTTTGATGTGAAATCGTGTACTTTTAGAACGCTCTACTCCCTCCTGCGTTCAGATTTCTTCAAAACGCATTTTAGCACATTCAATGAAATACGTTTTGAAGATATCTGAAAGCAGGAGCATGTAGTACGTCTAAATAACTATACGATTTCATATCAAACTCAATTTTTCCACCAGTGAGCAATATGCGATTTTATTATTTGCTTCTCAATTATGGTATGTACTTATTTTATTATTTTCTTTATTAACTTGTTGACAATAATATCAATAAATTAGTTACAGATAATTAAAGTAGATAACAACACCAATAGCATAGTGTTGTTTTTCATGTTTTGTTTTCTTTGGTGCCGTTTATACACTTAATTCAGAGCATAAATACTTGTCGGTCCAGAAGTATCATATGCTTTCTATAGTTATTTATGAGTTTAATGTTTCTGATCATTACTGATCATTTCTGATCGAGGATTCGGCTGAAATGATATTGTGGCTGGAACGGATATACATGACTCTCAGAGAAGTTGTTATTCATACTTGTAGTTTAAAATCTGAATAATAATATATGGGATTTACGTTCCAAAAACTTCCTCTTCACCTTTAGTGTGATAACGGTAATTTAATAATTTTCCTAACATGTAGTTAACAGAACAGCGAACATTTTTCTAGAATTTCATCGCTAGCATTGAGCCTCCACGAACAAGAAAGTTGAGTTCCAATTTTATTAATGGCGCGAAAATAGACTTGCCGGACCAGGATGCGCGAGCGCCCGCATCCCAAGTGCCGAAAAACAGCGGGCGGCATCGCAGGCCGACAGGAGGCTTTCGGCACGTCCATCGATAACGTGTCAATTACCCGACAAGCGCTCGCAAGCCGAACAACAGACGGCAGCTCCCCGCATCTCCGGCTCCAGGCGACTGCGAAGCCTCGCGGCCGATATCTCCGCTCAACAGGCCCAGTCACGAATAGTCTCCCCGCCTGTCCCCGTCCCCGCCGCCTCAACAGTTACGTTCGCCGGTCACGACCGCTCGCAAGTTCCCGCCACCGCCGCCGCCTCCACTGCCGCCGCGGATCGGAGGGTGATAAGGGCGATAATCGCTCCCCGCGCCACCGCCGTCGCCGCATCGCGTGCTGGTGTCAGAGGCCGAACGCCCGTCCGCTCGCCCGCCACTGTCCGGTAGCTGTCCCCTGCGACGGGTCCGGCACCCTAATGAAGTCCTCGGGCTGAAATTCGCCTTTTCTGGAACAGGCTGCGGCGCGTTCCGCGGCCCGGAGACGAATTGGGCGGCCGCCAGTCCCGGCGCTCGGCGGCGGCGGCGACGGCGGAGAAGGAGGCGGTCGCGCCGACCGCCCTATCGCGCTCACATCTCCCAGCGCGCCGCCGCGCCGCGCCGCCTCCGCCTCCCCGACCCCGTCCTCGTCCCCTCCCACTCCCCGCTCTTGTACCGTGTGCTGCGGGAGGCAGTTATTCAGTCAGTCACACGCCTCCCCCGCCCCCCGCGCGTCGCCCGGCCCCCCTCAGCCCTCCCGCTCGCCCGCCCGCGCGCGCGCCCACCGCAGGCACGCAGAAAGCCTGCTTCATTTTTCCACGGACAAAAAGACGAGCGGCGGGCGGCGCGGCGCGGCGCGGCGCGGCGGGTCGCTTGCCCGCCCCGCCCGCCCCCTCCGCCACCCTGCGCACCTCCCAATTACCGGCGCGGCGTGACGGGGCGTGGCCGCCGCGTGGTGGCAGGGCCTACGCGCCGCCACCGCCTGCGTCCGCATCGCGCTGCGCGGCGCCCTCCAGGCCTTCGCGAGGGATGTGTCACCTCCCAAGAAAGCTATTGCTGGAGGCAGTCTCCTTTTCAGTGTACGTGTATTAAGATCTAGTGATATGATACTTCATCACAATACAGAATAGGTATTGACGATTTTCAGTTCAATCGTTTTTGTAACCATCAGTAAAGATGCTTATTCCCAAACACTCATGTCGCCTTCGCTCTGCTCACTATCTGCTCCTTCATTTTCTTACAGTAACTTGCCTGTATCAGTTGGTTATACAATGCAAAGTAACCATAACAGTTAAGATCATTGGAGTATTTTGTCATCAAAATATATCCTTCTTTGTCAAATTGATCTTCAAAGGAATAAAATTTATTAATCGGTAGCTGCCAACATCATTGGGTTCTTTTTATTGAATTGAATTTCGAAAATCAATCTACATACTCTTTTGATTATTTCAAAATTAGTTTTTTTTGTTACTATAGTGTCCTTACTCGAAATAAATATGCCAAATTCATCTTGCACGAGATGTAATTTAAAGTGAATGCGGAAAAAATAATGAGTTTAGATTTTATGAGTTAAATGTGTATTTTTATTATGTTTTGTGTGTCTGTCTGTTATCTGGACGAATCTTCCATGTTCGCTTGACCTTCGTAAAACGTGAATGTGCTACATTGAATGTCGGTATAAATGTAGACACTGTAGTCTAGACAACATCTGGATGTCGTCTTACATAAATTATATCATCCATTTCAAGTACTATACTACAACAAATAAGACCACTGAACATATTATTCAAGTACTTGTTCTCCTACTGTTTTCGGTTTATGTTCTTTTAACGCCTCCACTGGCATGTTGCTGAAACTACATGAGGGGCGGAGTTTTCACGGGTGCAGGTTTATTGCTTTTGGTGGCTGTGTTCGACATTGGACAACTTGATTTGTGAAGACTCAGACGGATTCAAAGTAGAGTCGTCCAATTTACCTGCGCACTTTTGAGGAACGTTCTTTATATCATCTTTCAGAATAGTTGGCATTGAATTCAGTGGAGTAATTTTCATATTTACTGGAGTCTTTGAAATAAATACATAAATAATTATTTTTCGAACTTTATTTTAATATAGAAAAATATCTAATAATAAAGAAAATGAGCTCTACCTGTAAAGCTGAAGTTATTTTTAAATACATACTTTATCTCTCTCATTTGTACTCTAGTTACGGCTATTACATTCAGGGAAAAGAAGATAATGTCTAACATTAATCAAGTAACATACTTTGCAAGTTTTACTCCTGGATTCTTCGTTTAAAATATGCTTGATTATTCTTTGATACCTATCTCTACACAACATCAGGTGAAAGGATAAGCAATTAAAACAGTGATAACAAATTTAATGCTTTTTTAGTCTTTAGTGTAAGAGATTTTTTTCCGAGATACATATTTAAATATCCATTAGGATCTATACATCAATCACTTTATATTAAGATTTATGAGCTGTGAGAATGTTAAGAGAAGTCTAATTTATTAAGTAAAAGAGTCGTTTCGTAACAGTCAAAGAACTCTGTCGGACAGTTCTTCTCAGAATTCAAAAGCCTTTGTTAGGTCTCACTACGGTACTAAAGGTGCTTATTAATTTGTCCTTAGTTCTTCATAAACAATACTTTTCAAAATAATCATAAAGATTTGTTACCATATTTGAATAAGTGTGTGGGTCTCTTATTCAAAAATATTCAATGCTGTGTGTGTGAAATAATGTTTTCAATTAAAAGAGTTATGTGTGATGATCATGAAGCTATACATTAAGTTAATCTTACTTAAAAACAAGTCAATTGTCAAGGTATTCATAATATCTTTATAACGAAGAAACTACATTTCCCGTTTTGTGGTAATCACATTCACTACCATTATAACTAACAAACAACGTCAGTAACATCAATAATTTTGTTCTATTCATAGTAGTATATTACTTCAACGACAGCAACATAATATACTGTTTTATCGTATTTATCAGATTTTCACCTTATGAAAAATTGGAACAAATAACCACCTCCTCCCTATATTCGATAAGAGAGTTATATATACAATATTTCTTCCAAATTACGCAGCGTGTTGATGTACTTATTTCTTGAATATTGGTCTAATAAATTAGTCCTGAAAATGCCCCGTGTACTATGGAAATCATCAATAAAGTCACCAGTTGCAAAGGGACGAGAGAGCTTACCTAAGAATTTTCTAAACTCGAGAGATATTTCTAAGGCTGTTTCACTAATGAAATGAACTAATTAATTAAAAATAATATTAGATATTTCATTTATCATAACATTTGAAGAAATGATGCATACGAGGTATAATCCTAAGATCGTCCAAGTGGCTTTGGAATAACAAGATTTACAACATACGTAATAATCTAGTTTCTTCTGCATTCACATTCCTACTCCCATTGTATAATTCTCGTATTAGGTGGATGAAATTCGTTGTTTAATGATAGGCCTAATGATACAGCTTCATTACATTATAGCAGTATAGGTGTTTGACCAATCTCAGAGAATTTTGCACTTCATAAGCAATCAATAATTGGTCATCGTTCTATTAAATGTTTCATTTGATTATACCGAGGCAAACCACAGAGAGTGACAGAAAATAACATATGCCCTCCCCTGTTTCAAAATTCCCTTTGAACACTGAATCAGTTAGTGCCAAGACACCCCGTTAGGAGGTGACGGTAAATCGGGTTTGCTCTACCCTGTTTCCGAAACTAAGAAAATCAGAAGGCTAAATGAGGACTGCATCGTTAATAATCTAATAAGAAATAAGAATCGCTTCTGAACTTTGATGACATTTCTTTAATAAGTTGAATCCCAACTTGATTCATGTACTACTAATTTGAAATCAGACTGTGTTTAGGCTTAACCAATCCACATGGAACATATGGGTGACTTCTAGGAGGCGTTGGTTGAACATTGAATGCCAGCTACCACGTAACCGTTCAATGTAACATTTAACTTATATAGCTATTATTAGTTGTAGAAAAAGTACTGCACAAAACTCGATGTAATGGGTAGTAATATACTCCTATGACGTTTACGATACTTGCTCGTTCCTCACTCGTATTGTAATATCACTTCACGCTCATGTATTAATTCCCATCATTACATCATTGCTTCATAATATACTATTACGTGAACACACAGTGCTCACAATAGACTCATTTATGCGGCAACTAAACTCCGTCTTCTTCCACAGACTCCCAACTGCCCCAGATGTATCGTCTGTTTCACTACAAAGAACCTCCTCACCTTCATCCAGTATCGACAAAACCTTCCCCGGAGACCTTTTGCCTTGATAACAACTCTCTCTTTAATCCCTTATTTACAGCTACCCTATCTTTCTTCGGAATCCATCATTTTCTATCCACCTAGTCGATAATTCCAACTCACCCTGCAAACAAAACTTTTGCAGGAGCCAGTTGGATTATATACCCTGTTCCTCTGTATTGTGAATCTCACTGCAACAAACCAAAACGGAAATACACATGCTCCATCAAAGACTGGTCAGTGAAAAAACACGCTTATTTAAAATGTACACTTTAAAATATGATCAGCATTAAAATTAAACTGCCCAAAGGTTCAAGAGAGGAGATCGGGGCGGCTGCATGGCGTGGCGTGGTGTGGTGTGACTTGGTGAGGCATGGCATGGCATGGCGTGGCGTGGCGTGGCGTGGCGAGGCGAGGCGAGGCGAGGCGAGCGCTGGCTGTTGGGCGAGGCCGGTATCGAACCGAGGGCTGCGCCTCCGCGGCCGCCGCAAGGTCGTTGCTCCGCAGCGTCGTCGCCCCCCCCTCCCCCTCTCGCCCACCGCCCCCGTCGCCACCGCGGGGCCCAGCGTCGCCGCTGCCGAGGGCGCGTGCTGCTACGGTGAAGGGGGGGGCACACGCAGTCACGGGGGCGCCACGACAACAGATTCTTTAAGTCTAACTTCCTGGGCGACACTCATTTGAAAATATAAACTTAAATGCGAATTCTTTTTTCTTTTTTCATTGCCATACGGAGTGAATTTCTATGATTTCAGTCTGGTAGGTCTATAGCAATGTTCAGGTTTCAGTTATTCACAGTACATACAAATCTTTGGGTTTTTTAAAATGAAAATATTTATTTTAGAGAAACACACAATGAAACTGTTTTCTTTTTACTGAAAATGGATATATTTCATTGTGTTATTCTGCCTATTTTCATATTGCCTGTACCAACTGCATTTTCATATTCACTACGTGGCTACCTATAACACAGCGAATGGCACCCGACAACATGATTTCAAGGAACTGGTCATCCACCATTAAGTATTTGCTATTCACTTTTTGCGCCATATAAGGCAGCGTTTTGTTATATTCTTGGTATTAAAAGAATTGTTGAATGTTGTACAACCATACTATTCTCTGTTAACGCAGTATTCACGAAAACTGTTTTTGTTAAAATATTGATTTATTGCAGTTTTACAGGAGAGTATTCTATTACATTCTGGAGACGTGTTTATGCCATTTCGAAAATCATTTTGAGTGGTTTTGTTCAATATCATTTAAGCTAATGCAGGAAACTCGCTTCCATTATTTATTATATTCTCCAAATAACATCTAGGATCACGTAGAATGCCTTCGACACAGCGTTAACCGGACAGCCAAGAGTATTCACAAGTATATTTCGGATTACATTAGTTTATTTCTCGAATTTAGTTTTAACTTTCGTCAATTATTAATGGAAATACAATTACAATTAATTTAAGATAAAATAGTAACAACTTACATAATTATAAATGTTCTTAAATGATTGGCGCTGAAAACAGTGAATGAAAACTTCGTAGGTTGTTAGACATAATGTACTCGAACGCGATGATGCAAAAGTATTTCATTTTAATTTAATAAAACCCGTTCAGGAATATTAGATCAGTTCTTTGCTTACGACTTGTACACATAATCAATAGTTAAACTAGAGGTTTCGTAAAAACAATTAAAGAAGAAAGTGTTGTACTAATCCCGAATTGGTCTTCCAGAAATTTTTGAAAATGAGAAAAAAAATATTTTGGCCCACTTCCAGATCCCTTTCGTAACGAAAGCCTACATCCACCCCTCGCAGCAGTCACCGACTACGCCCGTAGATTTTTGTGATTTCTCGCCTCGCTTGTGGCGTTTTCGCACAAACGGCGCCACGTAAACTCGTAGACCTCGGGGCGGCAGTGAGTCCCCTCAGCCAACGGACGCCGCCTTGGCGACTGCGCGCGACCTCAGCGGAGGCCGCGAATACTAACCAGGCGACGGAGTAGAGCGCGTCGGGATCGCGACATTGGTTCCATTTGCACGAGGGGAATCCGAAATTCTCGAAGGAAAGACAGTGGAGCATAAAATATACCCTCCCTCGGCGTCATCTTAGAGTTTTCATTACGTTACCTTTGTTCTTTTTACAGTGATATGTAACTAATATTTTTTCTTTCCTGTTAAGAATTAAATGTTTAACAACCATCCAGGTTAAGGGGTTTACTTGCACATTTTGCCCAAGAAACTCAATTACCCGTTGCAAACTAAGATATTTCAGATACTGTAAAAGAAGATAACAATATTTTATTGCATTATTTGTATCTAAGATAAGTATTATAATGGTACATCAATCAAATGACAATCAAACAATTCGGACTACGATTCTTGACGCGAATCTTGTATGACATTGTAAGTTTATTTTTCGTAATTGCCAGAAATGACGAAACGAAATGTTAATAATTTAAAAATCATATTAGGTATGGAAGAACAATACTTTGGGTATTTTTCAAATACACAAAATATTTTAACTTTAAAACTTAATGACATTTATAATTGATTCTAAATAATAACTTTGTCATTTGATAAATTATTGTTTTTAACACATACGTACTACGTGTGTACTCTCATAATTATAGTAAACGAAAAAAATTCTTACTTTGTGTGTTCATGTGTTGCCATTCTGAATGTTGTGTAAAACAAAAAAATAAAAGTGTAAATTTTCGGTTATCGTATTTGGTATGAATACAAATCATTTCAACTGACAACTCTACATTAAGACTGTAAATAATTTACGTTGCGTCGGCTGCCGATGAGATTTCTATCAGATGTAGAGTCAGAGCTCGTTTGGCGCGATGTTTGGCTTCGGTGGTAGCTCTGCTAACAAGCGCGCATCGCTCCGGGGAAGTCCCCGAGTGGGGCGGTGCTGCGCTCTGGGCGCCGGGTTCGTCGTCTACTCGCTCGTCGCAGTCTCCAACGCGACGGAGGCGTGCTCTGTCAATATGCCCCCGCGGGAGGCCGGGCGTGGGAGGGCGTGAGTGACGGCTTCGATTAGGGCCGGCGTCGGAGCCCGAGGGGGCGGCGCGGGAGCGGGGGGACGAAGGGGGGCAGGAGGGGGCGTGGCGGGGCGCCGCGCCATTAACACCTGCCGCCGCGGCCGGGTTTCAATTACCGGCTTCCTCCGCGGTTGCAACCGCCGCCGCTCCGCGCCTCGCTCCGCCCAATCCCTCCTCTCGCCCCTGCCTCCCCCTGGGCGCGACCCGAGAGAGGTGACGCGACGCGAGGTGGCGGCGCGGCGCTCGACAGCGCAATGCGGAGCGCGCTGGCGCGGCGGCGGGGCGCCGCGCGCGCTCTGGAGACGTCGCGCCGTCGGACCCGTCGACGCGCGCGCCGTTTAGCGCGGCCGCTGCGTGCGTTGCAGGCGCGTCGCGGTCAACGACCGCGCGCGAGCCGGCATTCAGAGGGCCTTGCTTTCAGCTCTTTCACGTCACACAAGTGATTGAGCTATTCTTTCACTACTCGTGCTTCATGACACATTGGTTTCTGTCTACCTATCATTCAACTCATAACATCGTTATTAACATTCCAATTCTATATAATGCGTTGAAGAGTTCGATTTTGTAATCATGCATCTCGAAAAATACCTCAGTATATGCTGCTATAAAAGTTTGCTAAATTACAGAAGATTGTAGTACTTCCAATTTTTATTTCGTCGAGTTTTTTAGTAACATGCCTTCAATGTGTTGGCGTATTCTTCTTAAGTACTGCAAAATGTATAGTTATTGAAAATAATATATTCAAAAAATGTCTAATTACGCTAAAGATTTTCTAACTATGCGGGTCGAAATCAATTTTGCTGTAGTCAAATTACCAATTGTGCTACAATTGAAGGGATTGGATTGAAATGAGGTTGTTCATACTCACTAGATGTATGAAAAAATATGCTCCGTCAAAATTTCACCAAATGACGTCAAAATATCTATGTCAATAGAATTTGTTATTTATCTACAAAGTTAATGTCACATCAAGTCATTTACATCCATTTATAGACAAACTAACAACGTAGTTCTTACATGTAATTTGAAAGGCGGTAAGAAGAAGAGGGTGTTGAGGCATTGTATGGTCATGCCCTTACACCTACATCTTATCCGCAGTAAACTTTACCGTAATGAGACATAGTAAAAAACAGGATAATGACATGGAATTAATAAATGCTAATGCTTAATTCGTTTTTAAATTTGATTTGAAAATACTTATGAGGGGGGAAACTCGATGCGTATATTTGCAACTGTATGAAAAGAACATGATCTCCTTTAGTTTAGTGAATGAAATTAATTACCTAGGCTTACTATGATTTGCATATTTCAGTTTTCTCCATGAGGAAATTTAAGTCAGCAAACTAATATAAAATCAATCAAACTTTTAAAAATAAAGAGCCAAATAAAGAACAAAATGTGTTTGCGATCAAGCTACTGTATAGGTAAATAAGAGAGAATAATTTGGAGAGCCTCGAGAAATTTAAAGGATTAAAAACAGCAAACTGTGCATTTAATATACAAACACAGTGAAAAAAACTAGGTATCTGGGATAACAGTCGATCATTACTCATCGGCTAACGTTTATATTTGTAATGTAAGAACCGTTAATGATAAAATATTGTGGGATAATGAAATCACCACTTTTCCTCTTGATTATCGCATTGTTCATTAATTCTTCAAAAAAATAAAGATAAAGAAATATATTAATTTATTATATATTAATTAAGTTATTAAGAAAAATGCAACAAATGGAATTACTGGAAACGTAAACACTGAAAAATGCATCTTAGTGTAAAACATGAAGAATTTTACATTTAATATTATTAAATTGAACAAACTAAATATTACGTAAATAATGTTAAAATCATTTCAGAATTTCTTTCTAAAAGTCACTGAAAAGTTGTTTTCACTCTAACGAAAACTTCCCAAAACTTGCGTGACAAAATCAACCAAGTATTTTATGGAAAATATATGACATTTGAAAAAATGTTTGAATATTAGCTGTCGATACAAACAAGAAGGGAATTTTCATAAAAAGGGTGGAGTGTCGTTTGGCGCACGTCCTGAAAAGATGGTCGCAAATAAATGTAAGGTAAATGAAATCATAACTCTAACCAAAATAATTAATATAATTAAAATAAATAATAAATAAATTTGATTTGATGTTGATCTATACAGGGTTGCCAGATGACTGAAATATCCCTTTTCCCAAATGTCGTTAACGAATTCCCTTAATTGCCAGGTTAAAAATGGATAAAATTAGAGGTTGATCATATTTTTGGAAATAAAATTTTCCATTCGGTAAAGATATCGGTAGATCACGGCTTTCCCGCAAAAATCTCCCCAGAAAGAAAATTGTGTAAGTGAAGAAAATAAATTCTTGCACTATGAAACACCCGAGTGTCAAAATTACATTGGAGAAACTTTCTTTTCAACGTTCTCAAAACGCAACCTATTTAATGCGCGTGACCACGAATTAGGTGAGTAGGATCTAATAAAGAACATGAAAATACAGACCAAACCGAATTAAACACGTTTGAGAAGGTTAATACAAGACCCCAGAATAAATTCTAAAATGAAGGAACATTTCAAATATTTAAGAAGTAATTTTACATTGTTTAGCAGTACATCACAATAGTTTCCTTTAAGTTAGCCAAGAAAAAAAGGTTTAAAAAATTCAGCTTTTGAGGTATCACAAAGGCGTATACATATCAAACTGTTTTTGTCCCTCCAATTCTTTCCGTGGAATAGAGATTGGCCTAACAGCTTTTCTTCAATAACTGTTATCGGAATAACAGTGGACTCGTAATAACGGTTATTAATAACAGTTGAAAAATAACATGTCCATGGTCTGCAACCTAACATGTCTGAGTGCTAAAAGTTAAATAAGTTGCGGCGACTGCTAAGAGTTAATCCCCGCAAAACGAATAACGTTGGTAGCTCCGTAAAGCTTGTGCAACTACCTTACGGCGCTTTTTTGCACTACTTCTCCTAACATGTTTGGGCATGGACAGAGAAACAGCTCATATGAAAGAGACTCGATGAACTGCCAAGGAAGAATAGCAGTTAATATGATGAGTAGCAAATGTGTATAGAATATTACTAAAATAACAGTGATTCGTGATCAGATTGCAAATATTCTTTCAAATATACATGTTCATAGTGCAGTGACGAGTGCCAAAAATAATGAGAAGTACTATGAATATCAACCTATTACAGCTAATAACAGGAAAAATGAAATAACTGTTAGTTCGTGTAACAGTTACTAAACGTTAACTATTAAGAAATAACAGTTTACCTATTAAGGACACATCCCTACCGCGGAACCACATGAATTTTTCAAGAACTAGTTAAACATTTACTACATTACTCCAATACACAACTGTTACCCCTGAACTCCTACTTTACTACAATACACAACTGTTCCCTATAACGACATATACTGCAATATTTTTGCGAAGAGGTCTAGTTGTAAGAGAAGGTCGGAGTACCACAATGCAATTTGCACGCATGGTGACACTTTCCAATTATTTGGTAAATATTCGATATGCTTTGAAAACTGAAACTATCTCTTACGATTAGGAAAGGTTCTAAGAATGAAAGTCATAAAAGTAGAGAAAACTTTTCACGATTTTTTCAGATAGTTATATCATATATAGAGACAATGTCAAATGTAACGATTAAGCAAGTCGTCAAAATAACCTATGCATTTTGAAAGAGCAAATTTCCCCAGAATACAATCTGTGCGTGAAAACGACTTGAGCGTCCTCTTAGTTGTTAGCTAAAAACAGGGTGTCACTGAATGTCAGTGAGGCTACAGTCTGGCTGCAAACGGATCTAACTCTGAATCAATAATAAACTCGAAAAAGGGGCGTTCAACGAAGCTGATTGCGGGCGGTGATCCGTCGGGCTTAGGGTGACAGGAAGACAATGGCGCGTAGGTCGTACCTCGCGCACAATGGTCTGAGCATTGCGAGAAGGCGATCAAAACGAACAGAAGATTTTAGATATGACGTATGTTTAATACTGAGTGCAAATTAGAGATTTACTACGTAAAATTGAATGAAAAGACAAATGCCTTACAACAAAGAGTTTAACCTAAATATGTTCCCCGATAACTCTTTTCAGAAGCTCCATGGGCATTCCATCTGCATTGTTTTTTTTTTTTATGGATAAACCAATTCTTAGTCCGATATTGCATGAAGCTGAGTAACACACGACTGAAGTTCCGAAACTGACGATAATATGATATGATATAGGTTTTGCAACGGTCTTAAGATCAAGCATTCGTTTTCAACATTAGAGTCTTCAAAATGGAAGAACCAAATAACAATTTAATTTTTTTAGTTGTCTGTAGTAATTGACTATTTCTATAATTTATTTTGCATTTAACAGTCAATAATTTGATTTTAAAATTGTATTGATTCAATAACTATAGAAACTATTTTATAGGTGATTTGGAATATTGGGCTATCATTTTAATAAGATAATTCCGTCATAAAGTCATTCTTTAGTTGATTGCAGGTACTATTTTATGGAACATCTCGTCATTCCCTATTAGTAAACAACAATGCGATTTTGATTACCTAGCTTTCGGCCCATTGTGTGGTTGCACGTCACGACGCAAGGAAAGGAACAGTCATATTTCTCGAGCGGCTTCTTGGAGCGGAATCATTTAATCAGTTTTAATTTTTTGAGGTTTGTGATCATATTTGCGTTTTTTTGCAACTTTGATGCTATCCGTGCCCTCCTGCTCCTTTATACCTATCCTCTGCCAACGAAGGAAGAGCATTGATGGAGTTTTTGCATAATTGTAACAAAACACAACTATGAAGTATTTTGTATCTTATTTTCTCACGATTCCAGTTTCATCACTTCGTTCCCTCATAAAACAAAGCTGCAAACGTACAAAACAGAAGAAAAAATTCAGCACACGTGGCTAACCATTGCAATTCCAGCGAAGAGCATTGTAAAGACCTATCAGCAACGTAAGAAGTATTAGAGGCGTAAGAGGACAACTGCAAGTAGTAATGACACAACATGAAGCTCACAAATTCCGCACGATTTCAGATTTCCAATTTTTATGTAATATATCTCATAATACAAAAAAAACATAATATATTGATAAACGATTTTCATCAAAAGTTAATTTTGTTTGTCCTGTCTTGTAAAACACGGTTGAAAAATGTGAAACTACTATATTGAAAGTTGCATTTTTTGAAACTTCTAGAATATTTTTAACATACAGGTTGAAATAAAGGCAACACGTGAACTTGCTACAAATTTCATTACTAATAGGATAATGGACCACCTATTAATAATTGTTTTGTCAAATGGAAAGTAGTTTGAAATGGAGTATGGTAATATTCTTCCTCAGTTTCAGAATCCGGATTATGTAATTAAGAAGGAAGAAATCTGCTTCCCAGCTTAGTTTCTAAAATAAACCAATAATGTTCAGGTCAAGGACTGTGATGGCCATGGAAGATAAAGTTCTTTGACATTGACCAGCTCGGGTTAAATGAATTGGGGCTTTGTCATTTTGAACCATGGCATCGCTGAGGAGGAATAACATATGCAACAAAGTAATCACGTGATTCCCTTAAGTATGAACATTATGGATCATAATACATTTTATAAGAGAAATGACAAGGCCACAACAATACCTTGATATTGCCACCCAAATCATCACTGTTGCTCCTCCATGTTTTACAGTGAAAATAAAAAAACCTGCGGCATAAGGTGTTTTCCGCACGTAAACTGTTGTAAGAATCAATGTGAAAGATGGTTCATTAAACCATATCACTTTCTTCCAAACACCTGCTGTCCACGATTGATGCTTCATACACAACCATTTTGGCTGTCGACCTTCGACTTCAATGAGCAGTTTGCAGTCCTGATGGATCTGAAAAAGAAGACTTTTCTATGAAAACCTTGAAATAATTCTTTGAGAGCGATTATTACTATTTTCAGAAGCTCTTGGCGCAGAGTAATGAAAAAACAAAGAAGGTGCGAATAAATGTGAACTCCTTCTACACCGTAAGAATGATTTGTAAGAGAAGTAAGTCCACTTTTTGCGATTGGAGTAAATTGATCGATTATTCTGTGTTACCGAGCGCATCATCTGCTGTGGTCGCTAGACCAGAAACTAGTGCGTGATCTATCACGGGAGGTGGCCGTGTTCCCCTTGCTAGAACGGGAGATCCGGTGCGGACCTACACGGCGGCTTGGAAATTTCCTTGCCCAGGTATCTCTGCCAGGGAGGCACCGCCCCAAACAGAACGAGCTCTAACCTCTCGTCTGGATTCCCAAAATGGGTGAATGTGTGGTAGTGTAGTGCATGTAAGTGAGTGTGTGTAGGGTGTGTGTGTATGTGTGTATGTGCGTGTGTGTGAGTGGGCGAGCGCGGAAGGAGAAAGGAAGAGTGAGCAAGGAAAAATAGAGTGCGGTTCACTCCTCATATGTTACAGTATCGCTCCGACATTCACCTTGTAATCATCGGAGAAACCATGGAAAGCTACCGACAAGACCAGACAGCCCCTAGAATTCTCCTCCAGACTGCGGCAAAATGCGACCTGTTGCAGAAGGCGAGTTGCCAGTGTCAAAAACCAAAAACCGTCGTGACCCGAACCCTACCCCCGAACCCTACCCATCCACAGACACTGCAGTAGCTTCAGTTGTTACCCTGAGCCATCGAAGTAGCCTAAGGAATCCATGGGCACGCAGTTGGTGCGGCCTCTCGGCCAGATGCAGCGCAGTAAGCAGCTGAGGATCGGAGTTCGCAGTAACTAACTCGGTGCCCACTCATTCCAAGCCGCGGCCCACCTGCGTCCGCGCCCCTCCCCGCCGCCCACGATATCGAATCCGCGCGCTGCCCCGCGTCGCCCGCCCTCGCCCACCGTCCGCCGCCCGCGCGCGCGCGGCCCCCGCCCCCGCCCCCGCACGTGTCCCGCGTGTCGCCGGCGGAATGCGCTGATTGCCCGGCGCCGCCCCCGCTCCACCCCCGAGCGCCCGGCATTCCAGCGTCGCCGCGGCGGCATCTTCCCGAGCGGCGGCGGCGGCGGCGGTGGCCGGGGGCGGGGGCGGGGGCGGGGGCGCACGCCTCTGCCGCCCCGGGCGCGCTGCGTGCCGGAGCGTCGTGCGGGCGCGGGGCGTAGTGAGGGCGTGGGCGGGATGGAGCGGCGGGGAAGATGGGGACGGGACAGGACAGCGGAAAGGGCAGGGGGAAGTGGAAGAGTGGTGAGGGGGGAGAGGGGGCGGGGCGGTATTGCGCGTGCCCACTGCGGCCCTGTAATCGACGGCCGCCCGTCACCCGACTCCTGACAGCGGGAGCGGAAATATCAGCCCCAGTGCTCTTTCTTCAGGGCACGAAAGGTGGGACCGAGTAAGAGGCATTTCTTTAGACGCACAGACAACACCGACTATTGGTCTTGTGTGGTAATGAAGTTGATAGGTATTTAATAACTAAACAGGTTCAACACTATTGCAAGCAATAACATCTTATCTCTTTGATTAGGTCCCTCAACATCACGAAAAATGAACCACTCATTATTTATTAATTATTTGAATTTCTCTTCTATCAATTATTAAGATTTTGCATTAGATTCCTACTCTTCTCGCTATTCGGATAAGATTTTAATATTCCCACTTCAATATGCTTTGAACCAATACCGCATAGCTTCGCCAAACAGAAGCATTGTTTTTCTTGAGGAAATTGTTGATAAGAGGCAACATTTTATTAGGGTATTGTGTAAACCAGCAAATTAAATGCATGTTGTCTTTTAATAAAATTAGAGTCCAATAAATTGATGACAGTTTTAACGCAGGTTCTTTTCTGGTCAGTCAATATTTAAGATAATAGGTCTTATTTCAAAGTTTAGTTTTTGCCCAGGCAAGTCAATGTGCAATAGAAAATCAATTGTTGAACCGCCTCTGTCTCAAAGTGCCAAAATGAAAAACACTGACAAACAACACATTCTTGCTTTGAAAATAACTTCTCCTATTCATTCTTTCACCATGTACTGTCAGTGCCTGAAATATCTTTCTGTGAAGAAGTTGCGTCATAGGCGCTGGCAACAGCTGCAGAGGATTGGGGAACGAACAACGGCGATGGAGAACGAGAGCGAAGGAGAAAGCAAGTGCGAGATGAGGGCGAGGCGAGAACAAGGTAAGGTCAAGGAAAGAATAGGGGCGAGGCTAGGAATAGGGAGAGGCAAGAACGTGGACGTGCGACTAGGAAGAGTGCGACAACACAAATTATAACACACAAACACGAATTTGCATATGATTGCCTAAATTATGAAGAAATTGTCCAAACAATCAAATTGTATTTTTTCAATCTTCATTTTCCCTTTTAATACACTGCTAATCTTTAAGTGTTCAAGTAAGTTAGCAATATAAGGTGTTAGTACTATTTCATTACGAACTTTAAATGATGCGGGTCGTTTTTCGACAGGAATGTGTGTTTGATTACAAACATCCATTACATTATTGATTACAACATCAAGGTATATTTAAAACAGTATATTTTGTTGGGTAGGAAAACATTGTGAAGCCGGGTAATAGTTTCATTTGTTGTTGTTGTTGTTATTGTTATTATTATTTTATCATTAAAGCTATTACATCCCTATGCAGGGCAAAAGCCTCCCACTGTCTGGTGGGATAGCTTACAAATAAGAATATACCAGGTGAGCTAAAATCTGGCGAAGTTAATTTTTTTTCCTATAAATCATTTACAATTCCATTATATAGATATATAGTCCACTAGTTCGTAACAAAACCTGTGATATTCCTGTAGCATTATTTTCACACTTAAACAATAGTTTTGTTAGACACATCATGTTTCACACTCACTTATCTTAAAATGTTTTGTTTGCACTTCTATTTGCATTTATATATTTACAAATTTGTTCTTTTTTTAATTCCTTTTGTCACTTCTTTCCACTTTACCCTGTCTCAAGTTATGCGGTCCCATAAATTACCTATTTTGCTAACAAATTCGTCTTGTCACCTCTTTCTTGGTGACTGCGTGTGTTCATCTTTCCGGGTCAAGTCGACTGGTATGTCCTCCCCATTTCCATTTTAATCTTTTTGCCTCTTGTGTTGCATCTTTTAATTTTGACTCTCTTCTAATGTCAACATTCTTGATTCTCTCTCTTAGATTGATGTTTAACATTTTCCTCTCGATTTTCCTTTGGAAAATCTCTATCATATTTTGCTCTTTTACATTAAGTTTGTGCTCATAAATGAGAACAGGTAACCCATAGCTGTCAAATGTTTGCCTTTTAAGTTCTATGTTTTCTTTTTCGTTGTTCAATAGAAATGATAAATTGTAAAATTTCCGCCATGCGTTAGAGATCCGAATATTAATTTCTTTTTCTTGTCTATTTTGGGAAGATACTATTTATCCTAAATACCCGTTTCTTCAACGTAGTCTATTGTACTGTTATTTATTGTGATGGGTATAGAGTCCTGTTAGTCAGAACTTTAGGTTTGGTAGTATTCATTTGTAAACCTACATTGTTACACAATCCTGATAGCTCATTAAGAGTATTTACCAATTGTTTTGGGGATTTTGGGAAGATTATTACATCATCTGCAAATATTAATTTCTTTAATTTTCTTCCATGTATGTTAAGACCGTATTCGTTCCTGAATTTTCTCAACACTTATTCTAGAACACTTATGAAGCTATTCGGTGATAACGGATCTCCTTGGCAAACACTCCTTTGCAGTTTGAATATTAGTCCTTCTATCTCAATTTTTAATTTTTTCCAACTACTTGTATACATTTTACTTAAAAAAAAACTTTTTATTCACACCTTGAGTAGTTAATGCATGTAGAGCTGCCGGGTGTTCAACTCTGTCGAAAGCTTTATTGAAGTCTATAAATACCAGATATATCTTGAGGTTATATTCTTGAGCTTCTTCCAGTAATCGGTTGACTACTTGATGGTGATCGGTTGTAGAAAAGTGTGGGTGAATTCCTCCCTGTTCCATAGGTTGTTCATTGATGACGTTGCTGATTTTTCTATTGATTATTTTGGAGAATAGTTTGTAAACACGTGGGAATAAACTTATTGGTCTATAGTTTATGGTTTCTGTTTCCGTTTTTGTGAATCAGGATGATAGAATCAGGATGATTAAGAGCCACTCTTTTGGCATTTCTTCATTTTGATGTTAGTTTTATTTGCCTACATTTTATTAGTTTGCAACCACAACAACAACAAACATATATTTCTTTTAGCTTGATCAAGGAGTGACGTTCTTTAATACCTAGTTCAGATCATTATCAAGTAGATAATGAAGTTCGTCAAAAATAATTATTGCTAATAAAAAAAGGAATTTCATATAAAAATTACATTTAATTATTCTCTAACGTAATTATCAATCCAATGAATATCGTACTCGATGTGAGTAAGAAAATAAAAGTTTCGTAATATGTCAATTTTCCAGTAAATTAGTTGTAATGTCCTTTTGTGTACCCCTAGGAAAAACTAAGAGGTATATCTCACGTTAGTAAAAAAAATAAACGGACCAGTTCCTGCAAAATCATTTGCTTCTTCAGAACGTTTCCTCTTCGCATTAGATAAGATCTGTTTGCGCCTCTTCCACAGAATATGTATGTGCGGAGGAAGAGGTTTGAACATGTTTACATACTACGTTCGACGCTCTGTAGGATGTCTACTAAAGGCAATTTTGCTTTACATGTTTACATTCTGCCTACTTCCGTACACACGTTGTTTATGTTCCGCATGTAAAGTTTGACCGAGCCTCAGCAAATTTATTTATGTCCCTCGCAGTACTGATTATACGAGATCAATGATCAACACAAATTTGGCAAGCGAAGGTAGAAAAATGTGTTTTGAAAATTTTATTCCAATTTAATCAAATATTAATTAAAACTTATCTTGATTGCTAAACAAAAAATACCTTAAACATAATTGCAGAGTGACCAACATCTTAAAATTGGTACATTTTTAGTCTCAAATATTTATAATTGTTCCTTGTTTCGTTTGCTGAGGTAATAAAGTTAATCTGAGATAGTCTGATCACCGCATGTACTTCACATATCTATTATGTTCAAGTATCAATAGCAATAAGAAAATTAGCTTATTCCAAAACTCTTTTTCTACTACATTCGTCTGTTTCATTCTAGGCTACTCCGAAATGAAGACACAAAGAGGACAAGAGGGGTTGTAATTCTGTATCCCGAATATCCTTACCATTTTCTCGTAATACAATATGTATATAAACTTTGAGGCAGATAAATGGTCAAAAAATTAAATGAAAATGTCAATGTAAATATTTTACACTTCTAATTATTTTACAATCATTTTAATTGTCAAGCAATTAAATGACTTCTTCAAACAACAACCTATCAATATCCAAGAATTCTACTCCACTGGAGGGATAATAAAATTACAATTCTCGCGATACAACGTGCTCAACAGCTCCATTTACACCAACACTTATTGTGACAAGTCCAGCAAAGTAGCGTTTACATTCACACAGGGTAAACTGTCCTTAATAATCAGCATTCAGTCTATTATATTAATCTGAAGCAAATATAACAGTCGAACCACTGCATTCCTTCAAATAAAATTGAGTGAACATTTATTTATCACCGTAGACTAGTGCAGTAAACCCCACTAAAGGCAAAGAATCCTGCGTTGGCAGGCAAGGTAGATGGCAGGTAAGGCAGATTAGGTAAAATTTCAAGCCTTCTCACATTTACGCTTATGTGGTAGGTTGGTATTTCTGCTTATTTTAAATTTAATACAATAACATAACACACTGATTTTATTCTAACAAAATATGTCCATTCATTGGCGCTCTTTATTACTATTGAGGTTTTATTTTGTTACCATTTCCCAATTTTTAATGTGAACTTTTGTTTATATTCGTCCAAATTGTTACTACTAACACACTGACATATAAAACGTTTTTGTTTTGTTGTATCTTTTAAAGGGGGTAAGGGGGTAGTATGTTTTAAAATGTATACGCAGAGCAGGTAGAACGGGCTAAAGGTCCGCCATCAATCAAATAATTGCTATCTCTAGCTCAGGACTACATTTCATTTCCTTATCCACACGAATAGAAAAAACAATTCGATGTAAAATTTTCAAGGGGCTTCTATAAAGTATTCAGTAAAGAAAAGCATTACTGGTATATATTCTTGTCTACATTACAGAGAAAGTCAGTGTCTAAATCTCTTAGTGTCTAAATTGTATGTGTATTGTATCTAAGTATTGTATGTGTATTGAATGTTCACTATCTAAAATGGCGAATGTGCGATGTAGGATAAGTTTCAAAGCATTCTTCGGAATTCAGCAGGATGAAGTGTACATTAGCCAACATGAGGTAGCTAGAGTAGCTGAAGTAAGACAAGGTGACGATGAATAGCAGATAGTGCGTGATAAACCTAAATCACACCGCTGGTGAAATGTTTCTATGGCTAGGGAGAGGCAATACGTGTAATTTTGAGTTCCTCTGTGTCAGTCGTACATTTCTATTTAAATGAAACCATTTGACCCAAATTAACTTAACCTCACAATATATATCAGTTGGCACTGCGAGACGCATTTTCGAGTTAGTGACGAGCAATTTATATAAAACAAACTGTAGTCAGTCGGCCCCGTGGCCGAGATCGCTAATGTAGTAGTGATCTTGGAACGTGGGGTCGTGGGTTCGAGTCCCGCCTCGGGCATTGTTGTATGTGTTCGTCCTTTAACCCCCATTCGTCACCATATCGTTTCATCCTCATACCATAACGTTACATCCAATAGTGGTCGCTAATGACCTAGTAGTTGAGGCGACCTTAAATAACAAACAAAACTGTAGTCTATGTAACCCATTATATCCATTGCATTTTTGTGCTAAAATACATGTTGCGTGTACGCAAATGTTGGATATACGCAATACGAAACGTACTTGTGAACACACACAAGACACAACACACTCGGAGAATCACCTTACCTTATCTACCTACTCTATCTTACCTTGCCTACTTCAGTTTATATAATTGCGTCTTTTTAAAGAGCAATTGGCGATTGTGGAGGCCTCATCGACGTTGAGGCTTGGTATCATCTCCCAGTCCAACCCGTTCCCAGTTTGGCCATTGGTCCAGACTCGATCTTGTTTTCAAAGCTCTTTTGGCATTCTGCGCTGGGTAACGCGCGGGTGCACCAGTGCCTTGGCTCTGGCAGGGCGCGACACGACGCGCGGGCGTAGCCACGCAGCCAGGCTGACCTTTCGTTGGCAACCGGTCGCCGGGGCCGCGGCACAAGGCTCCGCACAATCTCGCCTCCGCACCCACCCCCCGCTCGGCCAGCCCCTCTTCCCCGCCTCACGCCGGTGCCGTCACTCGCTCCCTCTCTTGTCACCATCACTCGCATCCCTTACTCGCCCCACTTACTAGCCCCACTCCCTCCCCTGCACCATTTCTCGCCCTTCTCTCTCCTCCCCCTCCAACCCCTCCTCACCGCCTCTCTCCAGGCCCCCTTCCCCTCCTATGCCCCGGCACCCACCTCCCCTTATTCGTCACCCGCGGCACCCGCCCCACCGGCGTCCCCCCTAATCGACACCCGCCCCCTTATTCGTATTCTTACCCGCCCCATTCTTTCCCTGATCCAACCCAAGCCCCACGTTCCGCCCCTCCAACTCCCCTCCCGCGCCGCGGCAACGCCCCTCCCACGCCCTTCCCACGCCCCTCCCACGCCCCTCTCACGCCCCTCCCTCTTCTCCTCCTCCTCCTCCGTCTCGTTCCGTTCTGGCCTTAGCTTCGTCCCGCCGACCAGCTTCCACCCTGCCCTGCCTTCGCCTCCCCTGCCACCCCAAGTTCCAGCGCCCGTCACTGCCTTCTCCCTCCGGTACCCTGAAAACTGCCCTGTGGACCACCGGATTAGGACGTCGTCGTGACGTCGACATGTCGTGCGGGTCGCAAAAACACGTCAACAGGGCGGAGAGGCTGCCTGATCAGCAGCTGAGCATGCAGAGACGGCCTGCCAAGATCATGCCTCGCAAACGAATACAGAATATCACTATCCGATCTCATCACGGATAATCCAAATGCAATGCGAAAGAAGCGACTTGTGTACTTATAGATATATGCAAAATTAGCCATATTCCTTGCAGAGGTGTAACATTCATAAGAAATATCAGACATATTTCGTTTTAGAAAAATGTATTAAAAATATTTTTCTTTGAAATGTTTTTGGTGGGTCGTTAAGTCTTTCTTCGATACGACTTACTCTTCATCGTTTCTTCGTCAAAGAAATATAACACAGGTAATTTGTAAATTTAATTTTGATTCGACATAATTGTAGACCCAAAATCAATTAAAATCTTAGTGCACTAAATGTAACGAGCGTGCTGTTCGGTACCAGTTGCGAATCCCCCAAAGTACTTATAAAGGTGGTGGAGAGGTCATTTCAAAAATTAGGAAACACTATTCTTTAATTGACTTATGTTGTTTTTTACATTGTACACCTTAGTGAATATTTTTTATTTATTAATACTAAAAAACCTCCCGTTGGCACATGTAAAAAATCTAAAAAGGCTAATGTTGCTAAGACGTTGCGTTAGTCTGGTTCCCACTCATTCACCACCCTGTCTCCCTCGCTCGTCTCCTGATGCAAGAAGGAAAGAAACCAAGAAAAAAAACGCAGGAGACTTCCAGAGAATTCCAAGGACGGAGCAAAGCAGAATAAAAAAGTAACTCCGTTCTCCTGCCTACTCTATGATGTGACGTGGGTATGGACGCTATACATTACAGAACGCTACCCGAGCATCCCGGCAGCCCCACGAGGGCAGCGAAGGCGCGTGGGGGGCGGGGCCCGGGGCTGCGGCCGGACGCGGTGGCGTCCGCCGATATCGGCGCCGTTAATTACGTGCGGCGGAAGCGGCAGCGGTGGCGGCGGCGGCGGTGGCAGGGCGGCCCAGGACGCCGCGCGCCGGCCCGCCGGAGTCCGGGGTTGACGTCCGCGCCGCCACCACCGTTGCCGCCGCCGCCGCGCCGCCCGCGCTGGCCCCCGGCCAGACGAGGCCTCCCAATTACGCCCAGAGCCCTGCAGCGGCGACGGAGGCGGTGGGAGTGGGGCGGCGATGTTTGTGGAGGGCAGGGGATGGGCTGGAGGTAGTCGCGGTGGCGGGGCGGGCGATGGAGGTGAAGGCTCGGCGCCAGGGGGTAACAGTGGAGGGCAGGGGTAGCAATGAGGCCAGCGGAGGCGGTGGAGGTGGGCGGCGATGTTTGTGAAGGGCAAGGGATGGGCGATGGAGGTGAGGGTGGCCTCAGGGCTTCAGGGTGGAGGGCTCGGGGTTCGCTGCGGTGTGGCCAGCGGGGGCCGTAGGGCTGCAGCGGTGGCTGTGGGGAGTGGGGTGACGATGTCTGCGGAGGGCGGTGGATGGGATGGCATGGCCGGCGGGGTCTGTGGGTGGAGGGTGGTGGCGGCGGCACCGAATTAAAACATCGATAACGAAGGGCCAGTTGCCGAACGCCGCCGCTACCACCGCCGCCGCTCGGATCAAGTCACATTGGCCCTTCGTCTGCGCTCCCTTCCTCTTCCCAGACGTTGCTGAGATTCTCTGCAGGAGAAGAGGGATATTGGCAAATGAGCGGCGACGCACGTTACATGATAGGACGGCTCTTGTGAGATCAGAATTTTAATTTAACTTTCATTTCTTTTAGGTCGTTTCACCTTCCTCCACGTTTTTGCGATCCCTATCCCAGCTATCATACAATCCATACATTTATCTATTACTCTACTTCTCTCACGGGATGGATCCCCTCCTAAAGGAACAGCATTTGAACACTACGCGAGGTCACACCCTCCAGAAAACACGACTCCACCCAGGATGCCCGCCTCTTATACTTACCCATTAGTATTCGATCACATTAAACAGCGATGGAACTTAAATGTTATTTCCATAAGTTGAAAAGCAGGTGCAAACAAACATTAGTTTAAACGTTCTGAAAATAAATCAAAATATATCTTTCTAGGATGTAAGTAGTGTACTCTTTGAATTGTATTTACAATAACTACAAACTGCTGGCAGATACCTACAATAACTACCAACAAGCTGGCTACAAATTGCTGTAATCCTGACAGATTTTCTTGAAGATGATAATGAATTAGAAGAAAATTAATGAAGGTAAAAAACGTGTTAAATTATTTCAGGGGGTGATTGATTCTGTAATACATAAATTCTAACACATTACTCTAAAATAGCATTGATAATTATGAGGCACATGACAGTAGTATTGTGAAATGTTCATCTTACATAATTGAGGACGTTAACAATCAAAGCTCTGAAGATATAGATACATAATCCAGAAATAATAATCCTTCTGATAGTTTCTTCTATTAGTTCTTCAATATTGGTTTCTCCTTAGAGCAAATCATTAGAAGAACAAAAGTAGATGGCAGTACTTTCTGATTCTCTTGTCAGAATTTCTCCTTTGAGCAAATTCTGGGAGTTTTATTTCCTATCATGTACCTTTTAAACCCTAACTGAGGATTTTTGTTTTAAAACGCGATAAAAGCAAAAGAAATCCAAAATAGCTTATACATCGTTCAGGTATCCTTTGGCGAATTATATCATCCCTCAAATCGGGATTTATCAAAATTTGACCTATTCTACAGAAAACTGTAGCTTTAAGCATTTAAAATCACCATATTTTAGCAAAAACCGAAATCTTCAACAATCGTTTCATAGAAATCTACCTTTTGCTTTATCATGTTTTGAAAAATGATTTATTGTTAGAGACACTGGCGAGTCAACTACGGAGGTAATTATTCCCGTAAGTGCAGTGCATGTTTTTTCATCGGGACGTGACGGTTATATTCCCTCGCTGAATGGATCGGCGCAGAGATCCGGCGCAGACCTACCATCGCCTAGCGGGTTTTCCCCAACCAGGTATCACTCACCAGCGGAACACCTTCTTAGCCGGTACAAGCTCTAAGCCCCCGACCGGTCTCCCGACATGTGTGATAGTGTTGTGCGTGTGTATAAGCGATGAGGATAGGACAAAGAAGAGGAAGGAAAGATCGCGCAAGATCCGTGGCCCGTCTGTTAGAATATTGCTACGACATTCGTCTGATGTTGATCGGAGAAACCACGGAAAACTACTGATCAGAGCAGCCGGCCGCTAGAATTCTCCTCCAGACAGCGACTGAAGTCGACCTAGCAGACAAGCTAGTGTCGAAAATCCTGTCACCAACGGGATTCGAACCTACGACCTCCCGGTCAGAGGAACTGCAGGGACATCAGTTGTTGCACTGAGCCCCCTCGCCCGGTGAGTTTGAAAAAAAAAACGCTTCTCAATTACCAATCCCTTTCCGTATTTTTTTCCTTCAGAAGATCAAGGAGAAACCATTTTCGGGCAGAGGAACTTCTGTGGAGCGTTGACAGCACCGATCGAGGAATCTGCAGGGGTGGATTGAGAATGGGTGGAGCGGGGGAGGGGGCCGGTGCGCAGTGACGGTGCGCAGACGCCGCCGACGCTTGATCCTCAATCTCACTTCCTCGTTAAGCGCCTTACTTAAGCCGCGCGACATACTTAAGCTCAGTATTAATGCGCCGGCTCCGCAGTCTATGAAGATGTTCGAGAGGTTGTAACGCCCGGCGCGGCGACCGCGCGCAGATAGCTCCAGCGCGCAGCCCCCCGTTGCGTTGCACGAACGCTGCGCGCGCAGGCGGGAGGAGGCTGCGCAGTGGGAGATCGGTTTCTCCAATTCACCAACATTCAATCGCAATGTTCGACACCCATCTTTTTTCACCCTCACCTGGTCGGCTCTAAACTTTTGTGGGGGGTTGGTTAATTTGTTCTGGAGGCTCAACAGAAAATATATCTACTGAATCTAATGGTACATTTATTTGTATATAGAAGAAATAAAACCTACGTGCATTAATGGACTTGCATTTCTTTAGCCATTATTTTTTCGATTGCGGAATTTTAAAATAATTGACTACGTAAATACAAAGAAATAGTCATTGCTTATTGCCTCAAATATTTTCAAGCCAATAAGATTAATGATTGTAATTATTATTTTTATTATATTATATTGCATTTTCTACAGATGCACAAAAATGTGCCATGCATTAAAAATTACACTTTATATTTAATATTTTTATATAATTGTGTGTAGTTAAGAGTACAATACAAATTAAAATTACTGCTGAATTTCCCGACATCAATATAGTACATCAGTATAGTTTTTTTAATATATGTTGTATGCCACTGTGCCACTTGATTATTTTACGGTGTCTAAACAACCATTATAATTCAAATATAAGAATATTCAAGTACAATTCATGTACAAATAACTTCAATGCTATTTGCAAGAAAATATGTGTAATACACAGTAACAATTTTATTACAACTAAAAGAAAATTGTGTTGAAAAAACATTCCATATGCACGAAATTCCACAAAAATTGCAAATCGAGCAGCTGCATGATAAGTCATAATTATTGAAAAAAAATTCAATATTAAAATGTTCAAGAGTCTTAAAAGTTCTGCATAAAAAATAAGTTTAATAATTTTTTAACGCAAATTCAAAACATTAATGAGAAAACTGTATCAGTGAAAGAACGAAATTCGGAAAATCATTAAACATAAAAACAAAAAAAAAGTTTTTTTTGAAAAGAAAGTAAAAAGGATGTTTCGTTCGAATGGACTCTGCTGAAATGTCGATGAGCGGCGCGAGGTGGCGAAAGGTTAAGAAGAGAGTCGTGCCGAGGGCTGACCTTTGCAGGAAGGAAGAGCTTATGAGCGCTCGTGAGCGAAAACTAACCAACTGCGCCCGCCGTCACGACGCCTCCTAAATTACATTAAAGATAGGACGCCCGTAAAGAGCACGCCGAACAAGTGCAGCGCCTGCAGACTTAAAATATCTGCAGTTCTAGCGCGTTTTCTTAGGTATTTTACATTAATTACATTCATTGATGGTTCTCTAAGTGAGCTTTTACTTATTTATAAGAAGATTCATAATGAGATGTCTTGGTAATTATTGGAAACTAGGTACGTTTTGGTATTTGAACATTTCCATTATCCAACATTCCGTATATTGATACAGTAATGGATATTTCTGCGGGACTCACATTGGTTGAGTATATCTCTTTGGTCGCGACTTCTAACGAATATATATACTCGATTGTCATTCATAATGTAAAAAATATTAATATTAAACAACATATTTTGCGTTGATTTTGCACAATTTTTTCATTTTAATTGTCATTTCTCAAAATGTATTTCCATACATAATATACAAAATTTGATCTTTCTAATTTCATAGAATTTCCTGAAGTTGTATCGAAATGCAAAATAGTTACAAAATAATAATTAATTTACATAAAATTGACTTATTTTATTTTAATACATTTTAATCGTATTTTCCAAATATATATTTTTTACTAAAATCAATCATTAAAAATGATGACTATGTTTCATTGAAATCTTGCGGACATTTGTAGCCTTACCACAAAAATCAGTTCACGAAGCAGAGATGTGGTCTAAAGAAAGTATGAGCGACAATTTCCATCAAAATCGAGATAGAACAATCAACAATAAATCAAATTTTCACTTTTTAACTTTCTTCTTGGCTCATTTTCTTGATAGAATTACAGAGTATTGGGGACGTTTCATTTCTTTTGACATTCCAACTTGAGAATACCATACTTTCTCAATTTTCCAAGCCAACTTCACAGTTAACAGAAATGAGTAACAAACACTACCTTTCTTCTTCTACCTCTAAGAAATATTCATTTGCTACATCTCCAATAGGACACTTTCATTTGAGATAGAAAACGACAACCTAAACACTCATCTTATCACGGAAGTCTTGTCGTAAGGATCCTCTTCCCATTTGTTTTCACTCTATTCATAGTATACATGCTCACTTCCTAATTGTTCCAAACACCTGAATCTCCAGTTAATACCACAATATACATGACTCACTCATTAATGGATTTCGTAATAAGCTAAGTTCAAGTACATTTAAATTAAATAGAAATATGGTCCACGAAATGGATGATTAAAATCAATCCTGCTAAATCCACTAAAATCTTCACATTTAAATCCGACTCTCCACTCCATCAGAAATAAAACAGTATAGATCCATGAATTCCAAACAAAAACAATCAATTTTACCTTCAGCACCATCAGGATTCTACTCTAAATTGAAAGATACACATTGTAACTGAAATTCAAGGAGCAAGAATTAGATTTCTATAGCTAACACTGCCAATGAATAAAACAATCGAATTATCGTTAAATAATGCCATTGTCATATGCAAAAAATGAACAAATACTCCCTCTTATGCTTGTACAATCTGGCTGCTAAACAAATTATAACCAACATAAAATATAAGTCAAACCAAATTTCTAAGAACTATCACTCAAGCCCACCTGTTCCATCACTAATAAACTACACATTGAACTGAATATTAAATTTATCTCTCACCATGTAGTATTCCTCTTCAACTGTGTTTACTCAAATTTTAACCATATGAATAGAAATTGCCACCGCAATCTGGGCACAATCACTAAATTGTCAAAGCGACAAAAAACAGATACCAGCTATAATTCTAAACGTAGATGCCATGCTGGATTGAACCATATAGATGCTCCTTGAGTCTCTTACAAGTAGAAAGTTATTTTAAGTTGACAATTGACATAAAAAATACAAATTTAAAACTTCCCACCTTGAAAACAATTATTTAAAATAATGCTCTTTATTGAACCACAATTTCTAACATTTTTAACCATCTTCAGTGACACAATTGAAATTCAAAACATCAGAATTAGCTGCAATAACTAACTTGTCTTTACTTATTTTGCTGAATACAAAACAAATGTGCATTTAATTTTATTAGCAAACACCAATTTGAATAAAATCTCTAAATTTAAAATAATGTTTTGAATGTGATAGTGTGCCTGTCCTTCGACTGAATATTAAATAATCTACTGAGCCATGCATGTCATCAGTATTGCAGAAGTTAAAAAGAAGATACGGTAAATATAAGTTTTAAACTTTTTTATTAGATGACAAGAAGAGTTTTCATTTTTTCTAAGATAACGGGCATCCAGTAAGTGATAAATAATTTGAGCATACGTTATTTATTATTTTAAGTTCATTTTATCGTTAACATTCAATCTTAATAGCAGTAATCATTTTGGGTAGTTTTCGTGTTTAAAGCAATATAATTCCCCTCTATTTCATGAAAAAATCGTGATTTCAATTATTAACAAGTTTGGTGCATATTCATGCTGATTATCCTATTGCTACTATTTTAATTGTATGTAAGGCATATGAAATATTCATTTTGGATTTAATAGTATTCAATAAAGTGTTGGCATAATGAGTGACCTTATTTGTTTACATACTTTACATACTTTCATTTTCAAAGAAAGAGCCGTATTTTTTCCAAATCCATGTCAGGCATTAACACGACAGTTATCCAATATGTTTCACAGATGACTCATAACGCAAAAGACCATTACACACTAATTTTGAAGCAAATATTTTGTAATGCAAAAATAGAAACATTAATAAGATCCCCTTGCAAATGAGCTCCATCTACCTCTTCCTTTTCTGTCCAAGTGGCGCGTGACGACAGCAAAGTGCTTTTCATCGAGGACATTTGGGCGAGCGCCTCTGGAGGGACCTTGGACGCTGCAGTCGGCGGCGGGGGCGGTGCGGGCGCCTCACGCACAGGGGGGCGGGGGCGGGGCGCAGCAGGTGGAGGCCTCTTGGCAACAGGCGCCTGCGCCGCGCCGCGCAGCGCACTCGCGGCCTTTCGCCGCGGCGGCGCAGCCAATCTCGTATGCTAATCAGGCGCAGAAGCAGCGGCATCCGGCCGCTTGCCCGGCTCCTGGTCAACCGGTCGCACTTTAGGCTCGCCAGGGCCGCCCGACCAGCCTCTGCCGCCGCCGCCCGCCACCGCCCGCGATCGCCCCTCGCGGGCAGCGCGCTGCGCGGCAGTTTTATGCCAATGGGAGGATCGCGACCGTAATATACGATTCGCGGGCGGAAGATTTATAGGAAACTAGCCTTATTGGTCGGCAAACAACGACGACTCGCGCAGTTCCTCCAAGTAATAAGACTATAAAATAATACTGCTGTAAATTCAGATAACGATCTTCTGGTACGATGCATGATAGAACACACGAACAAAATGCATTTGGTTCCAAGTAGAAGGACATGCGTAGCAATTTCGATGACGAAAATCGCAGCAACGCAAGTGACTTCAACGCTCCGTTGCCTTCTTCTCCCTCAGCTGCCCGCAGGCAGTAAAACATTCAGGCGGTAGAATGATGATCTCAACCCAAGTTACGATCTGCAACTCGGCACGCAACTCCAGTGCGCCGAGAATACTGTTTATCGCCGCAAAGGGCAACACCCCCGCGACCTCCGTAACGGCGCCGGCGACCGGGCCTCGCGCAGGCCGGGTGGGCGCGCGGGCGGCGCCGAATCCGGCAGCGCAGCAAGGGGGCGGGGTGGGCCGGGGGGGCGGGAGGGGCGGGTTCGGCCTTGACCTTTGGGCGGCGGCCGCGCGGGGGCGCGCGGGCCAGGCGACGCGAAGCGACACCGCGCGCACACTGGGCAGAAATGCGCATAAACATGCGCGTAGGCAAAAACTGAACAAAACCGCTGTTAAATCTTCCAAAATGAAGATATGTGCTTAGTTAAAAATATTTCTTTATGAAAACACATTTACCAAAATTCTTTGGCTTTTCGTACAGACCAGGGATGGTCAAAAGTTTAACGAAAATTAATTAATAGAAACGTTTTTGTTCCACGAATGCGAGATAAAGATTGCTTTACTCAGAGGTAGAGATAGCGCTGTCTGAATCTCGACGAGCGCAAACATACCCATATAACAGGGACGCTGCAACGAGGGGTATCCTCTTACGTGATGCTTGCATTCTACGTGTAAGTGGAAGCATTGCAACAAATGATACTCCAATACCAGATCTTTAAAGCAAACAACATAAATAAAGAAGAAACTTCAAAACTAAGTATAATAATTCATAATAGATAACGAAGTATTCATTTTACGTTGTTTCAACTGTTTAACATTGATTCTTCGAGTTGTTAGTTTGTTGAAAGCTTGGTTTGAACATCTTAGGAAATAAGATGCATCGCGTTGAGTGTCCTTTGGGCCAGTGTGCGCGCGCTGGACCACGCGGCGGGCGTGCGCGCGGGAGGCGTGACCGCGCGGCGGCGAGGGCGGAGGCGGGGGGTGGGCGGGCACGCACGAGGCGTCCTGGCGCGCGGGGCGGCGCAGCGTGCGGCGCGGCGCGGCGCGGAATTCCCCAGCCGCGAGCGGCAGTGGTGGCGGCGGCGACGGACGAGGAGGAGGAGAAGGAGAAGGAGGAGGAGGAGGAGGCGGCGAACCCGAGCCGGATGCAGCCCAGCAGCGCCGCCGTCGACCGCAGCCCGAACCAGCGCAGCGCAGCGCGGAGCGGAGCAAAGCCGAGCAGGAGTGGAGGCACCGCCCCGCGGCGCGGCTGCTTCGCTAACGGGCCAACCCGTTCCCCCCGGCCCCCCCTCACATTGCACCCTGGCCGCGTCGGACCCGCCGCGCCGCTCTCTGCCGCTTCCGCTTTTGCAGCCAGCGGCGGCGCTAGCGTTGGTGTCACTTAAGGCTGCAAATTGGGGCCCCCTCATTTCATCAGTCTCAACCACTTTTTAAAGCGACTCTCATTAATTGCACCATTCTGAACACTGTTTTCTTATTCGTGGAATTTAATTTTGGGCTTGTTTTCAATCATTCTTATAATATTTTCTTAATTTTATAAAGAGATCGTGGTAAGTTTTCTCTCTTCTCTTTTCTCCACTCGCAGCGATGCGAAAGATTCCTCTCATCATGTGCTCTTCACATATGATGAGTAATGGTAGCTTAGTCGCCTGCACCATCCACCGCCACAACGAGAGCGCGTGGCCTGCCACGCCCCGCATTTCGAGTGTGGAGGGAGGTTGAGGGGGGCTGCTGGGCTAATTGCGGCGCACGCCGAGCCTCTCCCTTCTCCCCTTCGTCCCCCTGTCCCTCGCGTCCGGCGCCGCTCCGTCGAAGACAATCGCATTTAAAAGGAAATTGCAGTCATTCAAGCGAGCGCGCTGCCGAATTAACTGCTGGCTGCCGAAGGGGCGGGAAGGGGCACGGGGATGGCGGCTAGCCACGCCGCGAAGGCGAGTGCGGGCGGAGTGAAGGTGGGTTGAGGGGGGGATGAAAGGTGCGGGGTGGAGCTGGACGGGAAGGAGTGGGTTGTGGAGGGGCTTAGTGGAGAGGAAAGGACGGAGAGGAGAGGATAGAGGAGCGGGACGGGGAGGGGCATAGTGGGGAAAGCACGGCCGGTAGAGGAGGAAGTAAGACGGGATGAGCGGTGGAGGAGTGGAGCTGGAACGAGAATGGACTGGAGGAGCATGGCGGGGATGCATATGGCAGGTATTCGCGGGGTAGGGAGGAGCACGGCGGGCAGGGTCAAGGCGGGGATAAGCAATGCCGCGATGAGCAAGGCGGGGATGAAGAGGGCGGGGAGGAGCGTGGGCGTTGCAGGCCCGGGAGGAATGGGGCGAGCGGGCGAGAAACATGGCGGGGCATGAGTGGCGCGGGGAGAAGGGAAGCAGGGAAGAGGGCGGCGGGGAGGGTTGAAGGCTGGGGGAGGAGTGGGAAGGAACGGGTTGAGCCGAGGCAGCTCCCGCGGCGCGTGCAGGCTCCGCTGGCGTCGAGGACCCTCTAGCAGCCGCGTAGCTCGAGCGGCGCTTCAAAGGGTACCGCGCCCTCCACCCCTCCGCCCCTCCACCCATCCTCCCCTTTCACCCCTTCACTTCCAACCGTTCATTCGCGCTGCTCCTCTGTCAGCTCCTCTGCGCCGCGTAGATTACATTTTAGGATAAGTTTGATATTAAAATGCCTAACCATTCTATTCGTTTCTCGACAGTTCTCTCAAAGTATGAGAGCACTCAGGATATGTTTCAGTGATCACAATTGCGGATATTTTAATTAGTTTTATCCTCGTTGTTTAACCTTCAATAGGTGTACCGCACACCATTTTCCCGATACTGATCTATTACATCCGAAAGTTTAACGCGTTCCTGTAGATCGAACGCTACGGTGATTCGCGAAATTAGACCCTTACATCCATCATTGCATTTTAAACCCCGAAAGTGAGAAAGAGAAATTACACATATTTCTTGTTTTCACATTAACTGTTGTACATCAAATCCTAATAATTTATGAAAAAAATTATTCGAAAAGGAAATTGAAATTCTAAACAGAGCAGTGATTATAAATCGTTAGTGCACTATGAAAATTACACATCCCTGCTGTCATTTTGCCCGAGAGTTCTTTGCAGATTTTGTAGTTTTTATTTCGAGTGGAGTCGTTTATTTCACGGCCAAATACCGCGTGTTTTACTTAATGTTAGTAACCTTAAACAGCTGAACAATTTTCTGCTGAATAAAACCATAGAAAAATGGTTTTCCCAAAAGTAGCACGTATAGTACTTAAGAACAACAAATAAAGTACTCCCGTTTAATTAAATATTTTAACCCAAACAATCTTTACAAACATTGCAATAATATAGTATATAAACAGATACGTAGTACAACAGTTCTCGTCATCGTAAGAACGTAAAAAAGTTTAGTGGCTTGAAGCAGCAAAAGTGCTTCTTTCGTGCGGGGGGGAAATGGGGACCTGGTGTAGCGAAAATTGTTTTATCTGAAACTGCAAAGGTGAATACTTAACCTTCTTTTTTCCTCGTTGCATGGCATCATTTGTCTCGCAAGCAGTTACGCGCTAAGTATAAGAATTCAATAGATAGCGCAGTATGAGAAGAGGTAGAATAGCACAATTAAATATTCCAATTTTCAGTCAAAATCAAATCTGTCTCATTGTTCTTGTATTTTTCAGAGTTTGCGCGCACTAAATATTAGTAATATAATGTTTTTCTCAAGTTTCTGGTATGTAACGAAAACTTAGCCAAATTTCTCTTGGGAAGGGAACTGGCTATTTGGATGACTTCTGCCTCCACGAACTACCGTTATGAAACTTTCACTAGTAAAAATGAACTATTTTCTTAATTAATTTCTCATTTAAGTAAGAACGAGCTACATTTGCGACACGTAACTTTTATTGTATACCGACAAAATACGCAAAACTATCTTTATCAATATCCATCATAAAGTTGTAAATTTAATTTTCTATTTTTACTTCGTGTTCAAAGGTATGCATTCGGCAGCTTCAATCTGTTTCAAATTGACGTTCTCGCGGAGACCTAAGTGCTATACATTACAGGCAGCGAACAACTTCAATTTTTTCCTTGAGTTTTTTTCAGCTTCAGGAAATGGCGAGCTCGACTATCAGCTCCGGGTACCCACTATGTCTCTCATGAGGACACATATTAACCGTTACATTAGACACACATGCGTGCTCCTCGGTCTGTGGTCAGCAGACTCACAAGGCCTTCCGTGCCAGCACACATACATGGAAGCCAAGGGACAAATAAACACGCCCACGGTGGGACTCGAACCCGCGAACCTTCAGACCGAGGCACTGAGTCGGCACACGTTATAGCCACCTCGTCCTCCCAGATCGGCGGTGAACAACTCGGAATAAGTGGAAAAAATGAAATCTTTTCAAAAACTACCGATAATAATAATAAAAACAATAATAATAATTTCAACAATAATAATGGCAAAGCCATGGCGTTGACTCGGAAATTCGCTTTAAAACGAATCAAATTTATCTATGAAATTGGCGATTTCTTTAGTAGACACATTTCTTTGCTATTACCCCATACATATACATTTTAAATCACCGACCTCTGTACATTGTATTCTACACGTGTTCTATGAATTCTTATGCGTTAGACATTACCCACACTTGGGAGGCAGCTGAAACGACGTCTCGTCTTGGACGGATAAGTGGGATCGGCGCGGGGGGGTCTGCGGTGGTGTCTGCGGGGGGGGTCTGCTGCGGGAACGGCGGGGGGCGGCGCGGGGGCGGCGCGGGGGCGGCGCGGGGGCGGCGCGGGGGCGGCGCGGGGGCGGCGCGGGGGCGGCGCGGGGGCGGCGCGGGGGCGGCGCGGGGGCGGCGCGGGGGCGGCGCGGGGGCGGCGCGGGGGCGGCGCGGGGGCGGCGCGGGGGCGGCGCGGGGGCGGCGCGGGGGCGGCGCGGGGCGGCGCGGGGCGGCGCGGGGCGGCGCGGGGCGGCGCGGGCGCGGGGGCGGCGCGGGAGCGGCGCGGGGCGGCACGGTGCGGCACGGGGCGGCGCGGGGCGGCGCGGGCCAGCGCGGGGGCGGCGCGGGGGCGGCGCGGGGGTGGCGCGGGAGCGGCGCGGGGTGGGAGCGGGGCGCATGAGGCCAGCGCCCGGGCCGCACGCGCGCGCCGCGGCGCCGACCCGCCATTGTTATGGAGATTTATGGGGAGGCCAGAAAACCCGCGCCCGTTTATAGCTAATGAATATGTGGCCGCCGCAACGCGCCCGCCCGCCCTCCGCCCGCGCCCGCGCCCACCGCTCGCCCGCGCGTCGGAATCCCGTGGCGCGTGCGCTCGTCCCGAGTTCGTGGGCAGCCCCCGGCGCCGCCACCGGCCTTGCTCCACCCCACCGCCTTCCCCACCCTGCCTCTAACCCTGCCCCTACCCTCGCCATCATCCCCGCCTCGCCATCTCTCTTTTCCCAGCCCTCTCACCCGCCCTCTACCCGCTCTCCCTCTTGTCATCTCTCCCACCGTCTCCCCCGCCCTCTACCAGTCCTCTCTCCTTCAGCATCTACGTCCTCTCTCCAACTCCTCACCACCGCGAGCTCCTCCTCATTCCTCCTCAGCCTCCTCCCTGCCTTTTTCCCACCCTTCACCTAACCCTCCTCTCCCCCTTCCTCCCCGCCATCATCTCGACCCTCCTCCTAGTCCCAGCCCTCCTCACGACCCTATTCCCCGCCCTCTCCCTCGCCCTCTTCCCCGCGTCTCCCCAGCGCCCCCCCCCCCGCCTTTGCAATCTACCTCCACCACACTTTCCCCCGAGCATGCAGTCTGCACGCTCTGGGCGTTGCAGCCCTTCGCGCTCACGCAGCACGCGGCACAGGGCGCTTCCCCGCCAGACCCCGGCAGCGCCCCAGAATGGTTTAAGGGCAAGTGGTCGGCGGCGGCAGCGGAGAAAGGATTCATCCTTGAGGCACAGGAAACAGTGACGACTGGAGTTATGAAAGCAATATGTGAAGTGGGCAGATGAAGTGGGATCTTCAATCTGTGTTCGAGAGAGGCAACTTATCTCGCCTCATGCACAATGTGATTCATTATATCGCATCACCACGAACATGATTATACATAATGAGCGTTAACTGAATTCACTATTACTGCATATACGTTTATACTAAAAATGCACTCGTGCTTTGCTATTCGTATCTGAACTATCAAAATTTCCGTGTATTTGTCTAAGAGACCTGTAACAAATAGATGTTCAATAGATGTGACAAGGATAACGTAAGGACAAAACTTGCTGATAACCTGTGCTATCAGAAAATTCAAAATCAAAGAACAAAACTTGTAAATTACAAACATTTTGTCCAATTATAATTTCACTTGAAGTTTTCATAATATTCTATCCTTTTTCAATGAATTATGTTTTCATATATATTTCGAATACACTGAAGATAAAGGCAAATTTTGCAAAATTAATTATAGTGATTTTCTGTATTTTTACTACATTGTCTTCGACAGAAGCTTCCGCCGTATGATTTTTTTTATATTCCCAAGAAAAAGTATTATTATTATTATTATTATTATTATTATTATTATTATTATTATTATTATTATTATTATTATTAATATTATTATTAATATTATTCCAATACATCATGACTAAAGATGTTTTGAGTAGGCTGAAACTAAAATCTACTCCAGATTGCAATCAGCTACCTAAGGAGTAGATCTAGGGACTGTCCTTTGCCGCTACTATACTTTGCCCAAAATGTGGGCTGATCCAAATAAAGCAATTTCGTGCACTTCCAGGTAATTCGAAAAATTGGGGAGTTTTGCACAAATTTTGCACAAATTACCTGGAAGTTCTTACACAAATTTTGGTGGAACAAATCCCAGAGCTCCGATGACTATCAGTATGACCTGTGCTTTTACGCCCCACATTCGGGTGATCTCGGTTTCCAAACTCTTGTATTTATGACGTTTCTTTCCCTCCTCGGTAACTACGCGACGTTTCGATCGCAAGATACAGCAAAATCGACAACGATTTTATCTCCGAATCCCGGATAACTATATCTGGTTTGTTTGCCGCTATTGTGCGATCAGTTTAGATTTGTTGATCATACAATATTGTACACAATCGAACAGACGTCACCGGTTTTGGTGAGTGTTCGTACCACTTGGGGCATGTGTTCGGAACTTCGAGGGCGGTACAGATCTGCCAGTGGAGGTAGCTACACACCCTGTCGTGTCTTTTCAAGTATTCTGTCTTTGCTAGGATTGGACAAGCTGAGACAATATGATCGATGGTTTCTACGTGTTCCTGACAAATGCGGCATTTATCATCTTGGGAAAGTTTGAGAACCGCTTTATCATAATGTCGTGTTTTCAACGCCTGATTTTGGGCAGCTATTACAAGTGCTTCCGATTCTGGCTTCATTCTTCCCCTTTTAAGCCACATAAATGATTGATCTTTATTGATCTGCACTTTGTCCATTCGTTTCAAATAATGTCCGTGGAGTAGTTTGTCTCTCCACGATTTCTTGAAAATTTTTTGTGTCTCAAATTTCATGTTAAGTAGCATCAGAAGTTCAGTGTCTCTGTCATTCTGCGGGTCTTGCATAGTCTTGTTCGCTTATTATTATTATTATTATTATTATTATTATTATTATTATTATTATTATTATTATCATCATCATCATCATCATCCCTACACATCACGACTAAAGATGTTATGAGTCGGCTCAATTTGTAAAATCTACTCCAGGTTGCAAGCAGTTACCAAAGAATCAGATCTAGGGACTGTCGGTTCCTTTAGAATGCGCAAAATGTGGGCTGTTCCAAGTAAAGCAATTTCTTGCACTTCTCAGTTTTTTGAATGATTGGAAGTTTAGCGAAGTTCTTTCACAAATTTTGCGGAATAAACCCCCGCAGTCCTCCTTAGAGAAATGAAAAAATCCGTGAGTCCATCCAAAATATGTTGTTCCAAAATATGGCTTAAATTGACTCGCATTGCTAACTGCAACTTTAGTACTAAATGATAGATATGCATTCTACAAGTGTTACGTTTATCTAGATGTTTTAGTTTTTTTTAAAAAAACATGCTGGTTCCCGTTGACGCCCTGCGCTCCCTCGTCGGGAGGAGTTGGAAGAAGAAGGCCAGAAAGGGCTTGAAAATAACTTGAAAGAGAAGGGATGTGTAAATCACTATTAAGAAATGTACATTGAAAACAAACAAAAAAATTCTAACTAGTTAGTTAATTTAGATTTCAATCGATTATTGAAATCACACAACATTTAGAAAAAGAATTTGAGAGAAATTCAGTGGAATATCAATCTTCTTGTACGTATTATTTCTTGACACATGTTAGCAACACCTTGAGACATGTAAGGAGTTAATCGAATTGGAAGCTAAGGCGCTAAGTAAGCTCGTGCAGAAATTTTATAATTAAAAAAAATAATTAAAATATAATAAAATGTTAATAATTAATTTAAAAATTTAATTAATGGCTAGTATAAATACACAATATATTAAGAATAAATTCTTCAACAAAGAAGTTCTTCTAAAAAAGAATTCCTTCTCAAAGTACTAGAACGTTTGCAATACTTTAACAGCACGCACCAGAAGAAAAACACTTATTTTATGTAGGATCGTAGGAGGTTACATGTGTATATTGATATGTACAAGGAAGATGGAAATAATAAAATTTTAGTTATAAAGAATGTGCTGTTCGAAAAGGAGATGCAAAATTTCGATGTAAAATTCATTCTTCATAAGCTCGTCTTGTTCCGGGGGGCTGGGGGTTAGAGCAGGAGCTGGGGCGGTCGCGAGGTCAGCCCGACGTCCCCAAACGGCGAAGGCGGAGGAGAAGAGACGGGCGGCGGGGGGCGCTGTTCAAACAGGTCATCAATATTAAACAGGCGGCCGTGTTCTGCTGGTGAAGTAAAATCCAAACAACCGTTTAAGGGTCGGCTGCCGCCCATGTTCCAAGCACCACCAGATATACGGGCGGAGCTGTACGGCGCTGCTCTGGCAGCGAAAATTAGCAACTGCGGAAGCGGCGCGCGGGACCCACGCCGCGTCCGGTCACGCACGCACGTACGCACGCAGGTGTACATGGAGTACGCGCCATGTCTCTAATTCCCTCTCAGTCTCCCAGCCACCGTCACCGTCACCGACACCCACAACGAGTCCGTCACTGAGACTGTCACTGAAACCGTCACTCACACAGTCACCGAGATGGTCACCGACATCGTCAGTGACACCGTCACCGACATCGCCAGCGACATCGCCGACACCGTTACCGTCGCCGACACCGTCACCGTCGCCGACACCGTCACCGTCACCGTCGCCGTCGCCGACACCGTCACCGTCGCCGACACCGTCGCCGTCACCGTCACCGTCGCCGACACCGTCACCGTCGCCGACACCGTCACCGTCGCCGTCGCCGACACCGCCACCGTCGCCAACACCGCCACCGTCGCCAACACCGTCACCATCACCCACACACCGTCCCCACTGTCGTCACCTGCGTTGCCCCCGTCTCAGTCGCTTGGTCTCAGTTGGCATCTTCCTTCGCCACTGCCTGCATGTCCTCCGCTACTCCCACTCGCTCCCACGGTCTCTGCTCCTACCTCTGCCCGAAACGCCGGGTCTTCCTGTTCCTCCGCCGTCATTTCCGTCTCCTGTACTAACCGGGCGCCAGATCTACGTCCAAATGGGCAAATCTCTCTTATCGCTGATGAATCGATCGCACGTGTATTGTTAAAAAGGTACAAGGTGCAAAAGGAGTATAAATATGTTTATTTCATTCACTAATTTTCTGACCCGATTTTCTAAATCCGATCAACCCATGATTACTGACGGAAATTATTTTACCCTGACTTATCTCAATTTCTGCGGTTTATTTGATCGTTTATCCCACTCTTTTGGCCACCATCACTACAACAACCACCCCCTCCTAATTTAAACTTGTGGGGCTCAATAGCACAAAAATTCTCGTATTATTTCTTACTGGTCCGCTATATTGTACATTTATACAAACCAGCAAAATGCTTTCCAATAGCAAATTTTTTTCCGCATCGAGACCCTAACTGAGGTCTTTTGAGTTTACTCGCCGTGAGCGTTACCTCTGCGCTATTGAAACACAGTGAATTTTGAACTTGGGCTAGAGTTTTGAAATTTTAACTTTTTGCAATTTTTCCAATTTTCTAAAAAACGGAGAGTTCGGAAAATACGAAAATGAAACTAGCTCTACAGTTTTTACCTCTCTTCCTTAGACATGAGGAATGAAATAATTTGAAGCGGTTTTTGAGAAAATACATTTTTTAGAAATTGCATAAATTTCAGACACAAACTACGCAAACTCTACTCGTTTTTTTCAAAAACTTATACATGACCTTTTATAAAGGGCTGATTTTTTCACAACAGACTTTGCTTAAAGCAAAAATAGATATCTTCAATTTTGTGGTTTGAAATGTTAACTTTCAACTCATTTGAAATGTTATCTCACAAAAAGTAGCTTCAAAATTTAAAAAAAAACACAAGGTTCCCAAAGCCTCGAGTTCATTCTCATCGATTGGGGAATATTAATTTTGGAGAAAATCAGCTGAACGGTTTAGGTGCTAACTTTGACCACAGACGGACAGTTGATATTCTGTAATCGAATTGGCTGATGTCGCGGCCCCTTAAATTTGAAACTGATATTTTATTTGCGGGTGGTATTCTACATTAAGCCCCTGGGACATTTTCAAAATTTTCAAAAAGTGGGTCCAAATTTTCTGATTAAATTTTGTTCTCAGATAGCGTAAATGGCGCTTAAGAGAATTATACTGATCTCATTTTCTTTAAAATCCCTAATTTCCCCCTATTTTCGAAAATTGCAAAATTTCTAATTTTTTTCGGCAACTTCAATAAATTATGAAGATTTGTTAATAATAAAATGTGTTCATCAACAAAAGATTTTCAAATAAGTTCATGTTCAATTTTTCGAAAATACGAGTATTTTTCGTAATTTTTACGTGAAACATAAGCAATTCCTAAATTTTAAACTAATATATTCGCAGAAAGGCCTCCACGGTTTTTCTTTATTTTTTCGTGTAAGTAGCAAAGAACGATACGAGGGTTGTGCTGGTCGCATTTCGGCACATTCTGTATTTTTGGAAATTGGAAAAAAATCGAAATGGTAAATTTGATTTACCATTTCGAAATTAAATAGAAGTTGCCGATACGTTTCTTTTACTTTAAGAAGTTTTGATCACTTACTATGATAGTCGGAAATTTGTTAGCTCACTTCAATGTAATAAATTCAAGCTTTTTGAAATATTATTCTTTCTTTTTGTATAATGTGCTGCAAATAATGCAATAGTTAAATTTATTACGTTTATTTTCTGTGTAAATGTTAAAAATTACTTTTGTTGCTATCTAGCAAAATAAAGCCAGGTATGTACCACATGTGCTTTGTTTGACATGGACTTTGTCAAGTTATAACTGAGTTTTTAGTAAGGACTTGGAACCATTATATATTTAAATATTAAATAACTATCTTCAATAATGCGAGAAATTATGTATTGTTTTACCACCTCTAGTTTGTTATTCAAGTAAAGTAAGTAATTCAAGTAATTCAAGTAAATTTAAAGTTGTTAAATTAACAAAATGCTTTACAAAAAGTGGCATCCTCCAGAGCCACAATGAATACGGAACATTAGAGAGTTTAACATATAAATTGAAATAAGAAACTTACAATTACGAAATATAAAAATAAATAAACAAGCAGTTAAATTTTTAAAAAAATTAAAGAAATGTTTAAATATTGACTATTATTAGGAATAAAGAACTATGAAACTGATAAAAAAGTATGATAAATATTTAATTTGGTTGCAACAGGAGCATTGTTTAAACTTTTGAAGGGTATAATTCTTGGTGTAAGTCTGTAAATCGAACACTGAAACAAATTGCGAAAATTTGTCACTCAAAATTTAGTTTGACCAATCAATCATTACGCACTCAATTTAATTTCAGTTTAATCTACTCTTGTATATAATAAAAACGAAAAATAGAAGAAAAGGTTTAGTGAAGAATATTGTATTTCTTTGTAATAAAAATAAGATTGAAATATCACAAATAACAATTCAAAGAGTGAAACAGTTTCTGATGAATGATAACTTCATTTCTTCCCCCAATGTAACTTCACTCTGTAATTTTATACTGAACTAATTTACATTGCAACGACATACTTGCATGACGCTCCACTGGTCTTCCTGTCCCACGTTAGAGGGTGTTTGCTCCCACAAACAGATCCATACACACATTCCTTTACCTACCTGTACACGTAGGTTTCAATAAGCGAACCTACAAACACGTGAACATATACAAGCACTTAGAAACTGACGTGTATCATTTCGTGTCACAATGAGCTCTGGTCTCTAACGGCTACTGTGGCAGTATTTATGATACCCAACATCAGCACAAAGAAACGAGATTGTGTCGAAAACTCAAATTTTAATCGCGTGTACAAAATTTCCTTTGATCGTTTTGACGCATTTTTTAAGAATAAAAATAACGAAATTCTCTATATGTGAGATAATATTATCAATAAAATCACAGAAAATTGTTTTCAATTCATATACAGAATTTTAAATGTTTATAAACACTAGGGTGTATGCAGAACATTTTGTCACAAAAAATTGATGAATATTATCAGATGAGGTATCGTTTCGTATTTTCTCGCAGCAATGTGAACATTTTACATTTCGACATCAAACGTTACCATAAAAGGACTGTCCTCTTGACAAAAGATATCCTTTATATACATGATCACTCGACTCTTCCGTTTTACCTAAAACATGCCCAGTTTTCCAGAAGTTGGAGATTTCCATTTACATCATATTACGATGATTTTTTCAAAACGTATTCGCACATTTTATAATGAATTAATGGAACAAACCGCAAATGTACTAAAAGAGCACCCACATGTGAACTGTGCGAATCGTACACATCGTCCCCATACTCGCTTGTTGATTGATAATTTCGGACGCGTCAACTGCTAAGATCATTAATTTCGTGCCTGTAGAGCATGTGTTTTCCTCGGGGTTTGGCGGTGATCTTCCCCCGATGGATGGTAAGATTCAGAGCCCACCTATTGTCGGTTAGTGCGTTTTCCCTAACCAGGTATCTCTCACCAGCACGTCACATCCGCAGCCGAGACAAGCACTAAGCACCCGACTTTTCTCTCGGCATGTGTGTCAAACAAGGAAGAGGAAGGAAAGATTGCGTGCGGTCCGTGGCTCGTTTATGAAGGTACTGCTCCGGAATTCGCTTGGTAGTGATCGGGGAAAGAAAGCAGAACTAAATAAAAGCAGCCGGCCGCTACGAATCTTCTCCAGAGACAACACTCGACCCACCTATCAAGCTAATGTCGAAAATGCTGCCACAGTCGGGACTCGAACTCTAGGACTTCCCGGTCAGAACCAATCCAGCAACATCAGTCGATGCCCTGAGCCACCTCTGCCGGTTCGCTCCTGGATCGCGACCGCGTACCTCACCCTTCCTCCCCACCCGCTCCCCTCCAACCTGCCCGCGCCCCGCCCGCCCCGCCCCGCCCCGCCCCGCCCCCGCCCGCGGCGTCCGGCGCTTGGGAGCGGCACCTCCGGCGCGCGGCCGCCGAGGGGCGCAGGAACGCTGCGCCCGCGCCGCCCCCAGGGTAAACACGCGGCGGCGTTGGCGGGGGCCGGGGAGGGGGTCCGGGCGCAGGGGGCGGGCGCGGCGCCCCCGGCCCTCGGCCGAAGCTTACGGCCGCGCGGCACGCAGGGCCTTGTGGGTCAGCCACGTGATGGAGGCGCATGCGTGCGCGGGCGCCCGCCGCCGCCGCCGCTAACGACATCAATATTAAGTATTTTTCCAGCCACCGCGCCGAGCCCGCTCCCGCCCCCGCCGCCCCCGCAGGCCACGCGCACGCAACGCGCCTCGCGGCGATGGCCGGGGCGACGCGGAGGAGAGGTTCGTAAGGGGATGGTGTGAACTGGCGAGGTCGGAGTGCGGAGAAGAGGGGAGCTGATGTGAGATATGGCGGGGCGGGGAGGCGGCAGGGTTGGGGTGTGGGGAGGCCTATTGGGGTGAGGCGGGGCTGGTGTGAGATATGGCGGGGTGGAGATGCGGCAGGGTTGGAGTGTGGGAATGCCTAGTGGAGGCGGGGCGGGGCTGTTGTGAGATATGGCGGGGCGGGGATGCGGCAGGGTTGGGGTTTGGGGAGGCCTAGTGGTGGCGGGGCAGGGCCGAGGGGGACGGAGGGGAGATGCGAGAGACGGATGGACTGGAGAGGCGGGGCACGTTGGAGGGGGTCCGTACGGTGAGGGTGTAAATGGGCGCGGATTGGGGTGTGGAGGAGTGCGGGTGAGAGACAATGGGGGCGGGGATACGGCAAGGTTGGGATGTGGGGAGGTGTAGCGGGGGCGGAGCGGTGTACGGGGCTAGGGAGATGGGAGGCGGAGGGTGGATGCGAGAGACGATTGGCCTGGAAGAGGCGGGCCGAGGTGGAGGCGGGGTCCGTACGGGGAGGCTGTGAATGGCCGGGGCATGGATGTGGAGGAGTGCGGGTGAGTGACAAGGTGGGGCGGGGATGTGGCATATTTGTAATGCGGGGAGGCGTACTGGTGGCGGGGAGGAAGGCGGGGTAGGAGAGAGGTGGGGTGGTGAGTAGATGCGGAAAACGGGCGGTCTGGAAGAGGCGAGGCGAGGTGGAGGCGCTCACAGGGAGGCTGTGAAAGGGCGGGGGCGGAGATGTGGAGGAGTGCAGGTATGAGACAAGGCGGGGCGGGGTTGGAAAGTGTTTATAGTGTGGGGAGGTAGTGGGCGGGAGGCGGGGTAGGGAAGAGGTGGAGAGGAGGGTAGATGAGAGAGAGGGCCTGGCAGAGGCGGGGTGAGGCGGAGGCGGGGCGGGTTTGGCGCCGGTGGGGGCAGCGGCGGTGTAGCACGCACTCCGCCGGCGCCTTTCATTCCGACGCGTGTCGCCATTAACCTACTTTCGGAGTTCGGGGGCGCGCCAGGCCCGCCACGCACCGGCACCGCCCCTTCCTAATCACACGGAGCTTTTTCACCACTTCTCATCTTGCCGGAGATCTTACAAGTTAGGGAAATTGCGGCCCGCGGGTAGATGCCTCGCCACTATCGCAATATATCGCTTGTTCTTGTGGTGCACTCACTCATTCTTTTTCTGTTAATGGGCCAATTGAATTAAAAGTACCATCCACTGTTCTGCCCGCGACAAATGTATTAATGGGAAATTTCCCTTTTATTTGTGAATAAATCGCACAGAAGAATAGTGTAGAAATGTTATAAGTACTGCGAGATCTAAAATTATCAGATTGGACTTTTGTGTCAAGCTTATTATTCTCTCAACGTTTAAAAAAAATATTTTTCGCAGATTGTAAATTACAGTTGCGAAATAATAATATTCAATTTCCCAGTCTAAGTTGTAGACTTCTTACTTCAGAGATATTCGTCTATTTCCATTTTTCGTCTAAATTTATATAAAATGTACCATTTAAAATATCACTATTTACTCAAATGCAACGGATATATTTATCTTCATGTTATCATATGCGCTATATTTTCTCAGAACTCTTATAATAATTTGAGCTCTGTCGAGGAAAATGCAACGAAATTCCGAGCAGCGCCCACGACATGTGTGATCGCGAAGTGAGCAGTTAAGTACTGTTTGCCGAGAGATCTGTTTGAATATTTTCAGTCGTAGATTTTGGTGTAACTCGGGACGAAATAAGTCGGAAGATCACATACCGACTGTTCGGTCGGTATGTTCTACGTCTATCTCTGAAGGACATAGCAGTGACGGACTAGAACCATGCTATAGGCTATGCTCCGAAACATGTTTCCCTTACCTTAATTCCTCAGGAGTAAAAAATGAGGTCAATCACTTCCTACAATCATTTATTTCTATTTAGAGTTACTAATACATATTTATCTGACACTGATCAGTGAAGAGAAAATGCATCACAAGTAAATATAAAATATTAGGTTGTAAGAACATGAGAGTATGCAAACTGAATGCCTCATAAATGACCTCACAAAAAATTACAAACGTTAGATTTAATACACACCTTTTGTAAAAATAATTTTTGTGAATACTAGTTCCATGTAGCAGCAGAAGTAGCTCACAATTTGATGAATTTTGAAAATTCTATTAAAACAATTAGATTCAAAATGAAAAAATCAAATCTATTGATAGGTTAGACTTCTATTGATAATATCATAACAATGAGAGATATACCAATTCCTTTTATTCTGGTTGGAAATGGAAATAATATTTTTGTCAAGGTTATTATATTGAACTGTTTCATTTCTCAGAATAATTGACCACTCAGAAAATGATCGCTCATTGATGACGAAATAAAACGAAAATTGTAAGGTATTACAAATATCTGGCCGGCGAGATCCGGCGCCGACCTACGTCTGTTTGCGAGGATTTTCCTCTTCCAGGTATCTTCCACAGGGAGGGCACCACCCCAGCCGGGTCAGGCTCTAAGCTCCCAACTGGTCTCATGACAAGTGTGGTAGTCTAGTGCATGCGAGAGTATGTCTAAATAAAGGATAAAAATATGACAGGGAAGAAAAAGGAAAGATCGCGCGAGGTCCGTGGCTCTTTTGTTAGGGTGCTATTTGGAATCCGCCTAGTTTTGATCGGATAAACCACGAAAAACTGACGATGAAGCATCGACCACTAGAATTCTCCTCCAGACAGCGGCTGTATTCGACGTAGCTTCCAAGCTAGTGTGGAAAATCCTGCCGCCGTCGGGAATTGAATCCTAAGTACTCCCGGTCGAAGGTACTGTAGTGATAAGTTGATGCCGTTAGCTACCTATGCCATTCGTTTGCTTGAAGAAAACTTTCATAAATTCCCAATAAGTATTACTTTTTTATCCATTGTAACATTACATTTCCCGTTTGATTTACCTTTCTTAACGAATCACATTAAAGCTGTAAGAAGGTTTTCGCCCTCTTTGGGACTGGCTGTTCTTAATTTGGCCACGCTCCCGCATCCTATGGTTAATGTAATAAAGTACAAAACGTTTACTTTTCTGCCGATGTGAAAGATTCTCCAACATGGAGATATTTTAAAATATTTCATCCTTTGAAATATTAATACTTGAATTGCTGAATGAACATTATTAACCGAAAATGCTTAAAAAGTTTACTTCAACAAGGATTCTGCATTGTCTGTAGTTAAAATATCACGTTATATTATTTGGATCTATTTCTTAAGGATGCATTTAATATGTGAGAACTTGCACATTATTTTAAAATTTTATGTTTTTAAAAGTCGGTACCAACTGTGATATTGCATATCTCAGATCATTTTCAATATTTAGTTACATTCATAATTTTGTTATCTTATAAACTAGTACAGAAAACACAGGTTAACATAGATTCGTGCACGGAAATTGCATCAACAACCCAGAGGTTTTTGTCAGCATTTCTGAATAAAAAGGATAATATTTAACACTCGTCCTATGAATTACTGCGACCTCGAAGACAGAGCAAATTACGATCACTGTAGCAGCAGATAGATGTTGCACGTACGAAATTATTGCATTTACATCAGTAGGCCCAACATTTATTGGATAATAATAATAATAATAATAATAATAATAATATAAACAGGTAATAGAAGTAGGTATAGAAAGTTAATATGTTAACCAGCTTAACACACATTATTAGACGTGTTGCTGTGGAGTAGTACGAGCGTGCTCAAGTTGGATCCTGTGATACTTCATCCCAAGCAGCTTGCTTGCATCCGAGCGCGCAGTTCTTAGATATTGGTCGGAAGGGATGGAGTCCTGATCACACACTTCTTCGCTCCTGACACGTTCTCGGATTGGAAGAGGTCTAGTAATCCAACTGACCTTGGCAGAGTATCCACGTCCTCAAAGCACTCTCCTGAGACTCAGCAATATGAGGACGAGCACTGTCTCGTTAAAATAGAGCAGGGGCTGGAGGCCATCAAATTCAGAGTGAACGGTTGTAGAATCTCCTGAATGTGGCCGGCGGCTGCTGTTGAGCCATTATCGATGACCGGGCATCATAGGATATCGCTCCCCGTATATCACACCAGGCTGGTGGGACGTGTGATGGATGCTACTGCCAGACAGGGAGGTCGGCGCCATTAAGGTTGAAGGGCGACTCGTCACTGAGGATGAACCACTGTCAGTCTGCATGACTCCATGTCCGTGGTTCCGGACATCAGTCGCGTCTGAAGCAACGTTCTAAAGTTTGAGTGGCATGCATCGTAAAGTTCGGCGTGTAACCGCCTGACAATGGTACGGGCACTTACTACATACGACACACCAGCCTGCACAGCTCGGTGAATGACTCCTATCGTTGACGTTACGTCAGTTGGCGCGTGACGGACAATCCGTCGGCCATCCGTCCTAGTGGTGCGTCGCGGACGTCGCCTGTACATCGCGTTTGCATGCCTTCCGTCATGCATTGTCGCCGTGAGCGGGCAATGGTGGGATCCGCACGACTGAAAATCGGCGCAAAGCGGCGACAGAGCCATGCATCCTACTGCACCAACACGATGTGGCCCCCTTCGAATACGTCTAATTGGGCAATCAGCTGTCGAACGGGTCCCCTGAGAATAATGCTCTTGCAGTTGGTTCCAATCTTGAAACATTTCGTAGAAGTTTAGCCGGAAAGTGCAAAAACCCGATTTTCCTGGAATGAGAAGTCTAATTTTGTTATTGAAGTCTAAAATTGAATATTGTTATTTCGCCACTGTAATTTGCAACCTACGTGTATTGTTCCTTTTTTGAAACGTTGAGAGGATGATAAGCGTGGCATAAAGACTATCTTGTAATTTTAAATCATGCGGCACTCTTGCAATTTGTATACTAATTCACAAATAAAAGCGAAAATTTTCCATTAATTCATTTTGTCCAGGATATATTAATGATAGCACTTTTTAAATTGTATTGGCTCTTTCCACAGAGAAAGAATGAGTGCACCCGAAGAACGAGCGCTATATTGCAGAAGCATCTACCCACGGGCCGCAATTTCCTCAACATGTAAGCTCTTAGACAAGATGACAAGTGCTTAAAATGCAGTCTGGAGATGGTTTCCGATGTGTTAATGGCCGGTAACGCCATTTTTTGGCGATGAGTTTAACTCATATTCTTTGACATTTGAGTCTGAGTTTCAGAACTCTTCGTTTGGTTAACAATCTCGTTTAAGATTCACTGCCTACTCCTGAAAGCATTTAGGCAGCACGTCAACTTCGATTTTGACGAATCTTGCGTAATCTCTGTGTAGCCAGGTATATGAAGTAATATTTAAATACTTCCAATATAATATAATATATTTTAATTTATACTATAATTATTATAATTTAATTTACACTAATGTTTTGCTTCCATTCAATTTTCTCTTGGTATGAAGACAAGTAACAATCACTCGTGTGTATTGTTTATATTGAAGAATTTTCAAAAATAAGTGTCATACTCGAAAGAAACTTTTTCCATTTATTCGTAATTAAGTTACTGAATGCTTTAGCCGATATCCGAAATTTTAAGGCAGTCATCTTTTTATACCGAAATAAGTTCATAGTGAAAGCAAGAATTCAAATGATTGTTAGTTTCGTTTGAGAAAGGACACGTTTGCGAAGAGTGTCTCTTCACCTATCGTTTCCAAAATGTTCAGATATAGTTTCCACCAAAAAAAAGAGTTACCTGATCATTATAATATCTTATATAATTTGCTTCACTGTAATTAATCTGATGTGAAAGCTCGAAAATGCATCTTCGTGTTTTGTTTTGAAAGTTTATTAGTCCTTTCCTACAAGTTGACCTTGTGAAATCTATTAATGGCTGATATTAAATTTTCAAATTTTCGTGTTAAATCAGTAACGTAATTTGTGATTATACATTACATTCTGGGAAATAATGCTTCAATCACTATTGAAATGCTCCAAATAGTTCTAAATGCTCTCTTATTTTTAGTGCATTAACAATAATAAATTAATGCAACAGAACCTAATCCCGGTGAACATAATAGATGTATGTGATGTCGAATAACTTCGCGTCCACAGACAAGCGAATGATCTTGAGTGTCCTCGTGAGGAAACTTGGATGACACCTAGTCGAATGCTGTGATGTCGACGTTTCGACCATCTTACCCTAACTTCAGCCCTGAGGCAGACCACAATAAGTTGGTTTAAACATCGGAATCATAGGATTTGGCGCATAGTAATCCGGATATCCATTCGCAATAGATGTCGTTCGTTTTGCCGCTGTGTGCTGTAAAACGAACAAATAATAATAATAATAAACAAAAAATAATGCATTTTCTGCAGAAATTTGATTAAAATATCTTTACTTTTGTAGTTTTCTTGGGTTAATAATTCATCGGTATGGGTTAATAAGCACTCCTACTGTTGTAGGTGCTCCAGCTCGAGCCAAACTTGCAGTAAATGACGAAATTACATTTTAGAAGTACTGAAAGCGAAGTGAAGTATATCAACAAGTTGAATTTTAAAAAAAATCTTTGCTTTAAGACAGATTGTTTGGATTTTTTATTCTTTTAGTACTTCATTCTTATTTTAACGAACTGTACAGAATTCAAGGATCATCAAAAGTACATTTCACAGAATCAATACTCCGCATCTCCCCAAAATATGGTATTCCTTGTCTACACGATAATGAGTAGCACTTAGCAACCTCCTTGAGGCAAAATATTGTTTGCTCTTTACAAAACTAATGTGCAAACATTCTCCCGTAAAAAGCTAACTTCCGGCCAATGAATCACGATGATTCTTTGTTTGCTATTGTTCGTCAGAAATGAGTACTTTAAGTAGAAAATTACCGTGCGATGTTCGACAATGTTGACTCTTCCAAACTACAACCTAAAACACCTTTCCACTTTCTTGAAGGAACCGTAATACTCGTTTAGTTCGTCGAAGTAATAACCTATATGCATTAAACCTCAACACACTTTTCATGTGGATCATGAACATAAAACATTTTAATAGAGAATATATTCAGATTTAGTCTGTAAATTATAGCAAAACTAGAAAATATGTCAATGGTATTAGGGGGACAAGAGACACAATACAATGTATTGCCTATAGAATTTACAAACTGACAGAGAATCTTATAGAAATTGCTATTCAATCTCCTGGTTAATTTGTATGTGTAATATATCTACATTCCTATTCTGCGTTCCAACTGTCTCTCACCAGCTCGACGCTTACACGAACACGAATAATAATCATACCCAAGCTATTCTGCGAAACTCATCCTCTTAGATCCCGAACTGCAGATTCTCGCACGTTCCGGCACAAAGCAAACATCCCACCCATGCGAGTAAGACTCCCGTATCTACACCTCCCATCCCCCAATCCACGCCCTCCCCCCCAATCGGCCGCGGCGGCAGGTCAGACGGCGGCGCATCGATCCACGGCGGAGGCGGCGCGTGCCGGGCTAGGCGGCGCGGGGAAGGGGGCGAGACGGGGCGGGGCGGGGCGGGGCGTCCCGGGGCGGCGCAGCTTAAAATAGACGTAATTACCGCGGCGACGGTACGCACCGCCCCGCCCTGCGCCCCGGCCCCCCGCGCGGCTAGTATGTTAATTGGCCGGCGGGGCGGCGCGGGGCATGGGGTGGCGTGGGGCGGGGCGGGGCGTCGCGGGCGTCGCGTAATTGCGCATTCCGCGCCGCACCTGCCTCCCCTGCCCCGCCCCGTGACGTCAGCGACAGGGATTACGGGACGCCCCGCGCGCCTTGGGCGCCGCCCGCCGCCCCGCGCCCCTCGGGGAGGGGGCCGGCGCGGGCCCCGCGGACCCCCCTGGGGCGCCGGCCGCGACCCGCTCCGGCCCCCCCGCCCCGCCCTCCTGGGGCGCCACGTGGACAGCCCCTGCGCCCCAGCCCGCACCGCCCGGGCCACGCTCTGCGCCCACTCGCACGAGGGTGTGGGGTGGCGAAGAGCACACCTCGCTCTGCAGCAGAGAGACGAGCGGCAAAATTACAGAGACAGACATATCTTGGTGGCATGCTCCTCAGACACTAATCTGTTTTATTCCTATAATTTTGAGGGCTGGTTGAGTTAGATTGTGAAAAAGGAGACGTTGCGAACACCAGGTGCTCTTTGGAAAAAAGTTTTAAGTTCCTCTCTACACAGATGTTTTAGATTCAATGTCGCAAATTTCTAGTTTATAGAGGGGTCAAAGACTATCATTTCCAATGAACATGTGGGAAATTTCACACAAAGGAAGTTACACATATGAATTTGCTCCTGATTGTTAAGCAAATTCGCTTGCGCCGATGTTTGATAGGTTAACGAAAGCACTTTGACTGCACTAGAATCTGTCCTGTCGAACACTGGTGTGTAGGCAGTAGCCTAATATTTAGTGGCAAATGGCGTACGTGTAACTGACTTACATTAAGCTAGAGGTAACCCGTCAAAAATGGCGGGTTAAATAACAATTCATTTTAAATAATAGTTTAACAAAATTCCAAATCCTTTAATATTAGAGTTAAGTTAATTCCATTTCAAAATTTACTTTACTTTCAGTAAACGGTTCCAAAACCATAGTCCTCGAAGGGACCCTGACGTGATTTTAGGGAAACCCTGAAGTGGCCACCAGGTATATTTTGGGTGGTAATATTTAGGGAGATTGTAGCCACTAGTTGCCACGTCCTTCGAAGGAATCGAATTTAGTCCATCTGATATTTGTTCCAGCTGTTTCGAGACACTGTGTTCTCAAAATCCAACGGTGAGAGTGTCAAATATTAGGCTCGCTATTTATTAAAAAATAGCACGTATGTGCGCACCCCGCCCGTTGGATATCTTCCATTTCTCAAACACGAGCATAGAGCTGAGTCTTATCTCTTAAGGGTTATCCTCCCCTGTCGATCGTACATTTATTACATTTTATATCCATTCTTCATTTATTGGTTTTTACAAAATAATTTTGTTCTTTGACTTTGTAATCAACCAATTTTTTTTGGTTTATTTTGGTGGATTTAGGTGAGGTAGGTGTGTTTAGTTGAGGTAAGTAGGTGCAGGTGGCTTTACAATTGAGCTTCTGCAGCTTTTCCCTAATCACCAACCAAACATACGTCTCTTGTGCGCATTGCTTTTAAGGATGTTTAATTCTTCTACCACTGCAGATCTCGAGTTCCGAAGCGTTCTATTGCTTGGATGTGAAACTTCCCGGGCAGAAGCTGGAAGAACGATTGTAATCATTTCTAATACTTGTCACTCAAACTGTGAAACTGACGTGCTAATACTGCCACATTTATAGCAACACAGTCGGCTTTCAATTTGGTATTGCTTAAGGAGACATTCTATCAGAAGTTCTTGGCAGCCTATCCTTAAACCTTAAGTAAAAGTATGCAAAAAAGCGTAGTTTCTGCCTTGCTTTTGTTCCTCAGACTTAACGATTTTAATCTCGTGGATGCAGGAAGTTATGCAATATGAGCTCTGCCACAACTATTTCATTGTCGAAAATTGATTGTCTTCGACTCCTCTACATATCCTAAAAGTTTGTAACATTTTTCTGAGATATAGCGCCAGAGTTTCTGAGATTGTATTTTACAAAATAATATTTTTTGGGGTCTATTATATTTTTGGAAGTTTGATTTGTCTCAGTACCAGTACTGTATACAATCAGATGAAAAGGTATGCAGAATCTCGAAACGTATGTAAAATTCAAATTGATTATAATTTAGCCTAACCTGTGCAATTTAATTACATGGTTCTAACAATAAATGTACAGCTTTCATCCACGTTGTTTCTTGACGATTATGGCCGCGTTCTCGCGGAGGCACTAGCCATGCCACCGAAAAGCGCCGGGCGTCTATAACTCACGCCCATACACTAGTGCCACTGAGCGTGGGAAAGGAAGGATTTGCGAGTCACACCGCAGTGGGTGCCGGCAGCCACAGGGAGGTCAACATGTTCACAGCTAAGTTCAATGTTCAGAGCTACAATGTTCACCATATTCACGCAGCTAAAAGGTAGCCTTCACAGTACGCGATTCAGAGTAGTCGAATGAGAGGGCTGTAGTTTAGAACTGTGTTCTGCTGGCCGTGGGGTAGTCGCGCACCTCTGCTGCTAGTAGCGCCACTGACGCCATGGAATCGCCATTAACGCCATGGCAGCACCACCGCGCCGCTTATGTGAATTCCTCCACTTGAGCAAATGCTTTACCGCATCTACGCCAATCGAAAGCGCTGTTGAGGGGCTCCGTGTGAAGGGGCTTTCAGAACGGGACGGAAGAGCCGTTATTTAATACTTCAATTTCTTGCCGACGATCAGTGTCGTCCATTTTTAGCGACTGTCGTCTACTAAAAATCAAAATGAACAGAAAAAGGGTCATCATATTGATCATCGCAAATGCATTGGATCTGTGGTTTAGTTGCCTGAGTCTCACTCTGTGGCATAAACGTTCAGTTATCTCTTTTGTGGGTGAGAAACTCTTCCTTTATCTAACAGTGATGAGAAATATAAAGAAAAAGAAAAGAAAGAGTAATGTTTCTTTTAGCATCATTACTAACATGAATTAAATTCTCAGGCAACATTTTCTGGAAAATTATATAAAGATTTTTTATAAAAAGGAAGAAGCAGAAGAATAACAACAACGGAGATCCTTTCATAAATCAAATTCTCAAAAAATAGGAGTCATCTTCCTCTTTGCTGAAAGGTTAATCGAAGCAAAGGATGCCGAATGCTCCTCCACTAAATTTCCTTGCCGCCGCCGCGTCGCTCCGCGCGGCGTCGGAGGGCGGCGCTGAGGCTGCCGGCGCGGCGGCGGCGCTTTTTTGCCAATTAGCGCAGCCGACCCCTTCCGGCCCATTTGTATTCCTCCCGGGCGGCCCGCCCGCCGCCCGCCCGCCGCCCACCCCGCCGCCCGGCGCGCCCGGCGCCGCCGCCCGGCGAAGCGCTCTGTTTGGACGTGTATTTCGCGCATATTTACATGCTTATGTATCATGCATGCGTCCATTTTCGATGCATTTGCCGGCGCAAAACAGAGGGAGAGGCACCCCGGGGCCGCGCCGTCGCCACTGCCGCCCGCCGCCGCCCACTGTCACCTCGGCCGTCGCCCCCGCGTCGCGCACACCCGCCGCGCTCCACTCCCTGGCGACCACGCTTGCCTCCCTGTTGCTGCCCACCCCTTGCTCTGCTCGCCGTCCGCCCTCCCGTCGCCCGCCCTTCCCCCGCCCGCCCTCCCGTCGCCCGCCCTCCCGTCGCCCGCCCTCCCGTCGCCCGCCCTCCCGTCGCCCGCCCTCCCGTCGCCCGCCCTCCCGTCGCCCGCCCTCCCGTCGCCCGCCCTCCCGTCGCCCGCCGTCCGTCGCCAGCAGCCGCCCGCCGCTGCCGCCCGCCGCCCGCCGCCACTGCCCGTCACTCGCCGCCCGCCACCCGCCGCCCGCCGCCCAGTCGCCGCGACGCGACGCGTCGCGCTGCGCTGGGCAGAGCCGCGTCGCGCCGAAGTGCAATTAAAAATTCCGCCGGCGCTTCAATATTTCAGCGACTGCGGTGGCGCTGGCCACTTCAAACGGCGCGGCGGCGCCCGCCCCCGGGCCCGCCCCCGCGCCACCCCCCCCCGTCTCCCGCGGGGGCCGCCGCACACGCCGCCCGCTCCCAAAGGCTGCGCGCCGGCTGAGCAAACGCTCGTCGGGCACTCGCGACGTCTCTCTGTGAAGCACTAGGCGCAACCGCTGGGCGCACTGCGCTGACACGCGTTCTCGCACAGCGCACGCGAAAGGTGGAACCTCGAAACCGCCGAGTGGTTTGCTGCTTTGATCGAGGTTCCCGTGCTCCCTGCGGGGCATTCGCGCTGCAAGAAGAGTCTCCGAACTTAAGTTTACTCATAGCCGTTTCGTCATGGCCGTTCCCGGATGACCATTGTGCGAAAACTAAAATAGGTCTTGTAAAAGGATGTGAATGCCTGTGCATTTGGATAAAGGGAAGGGGGAAGAACTAGAAAATAAAAGAACCGATATCACTCAATACCAAACATTTGAATTCTAAAATTAATTAATTGATATTATTAACATTAAACAGCTTTGTCTGTACGTTTAACACTAACTTAACGCGTAACTGATGTATTCATTTCTGAAATACCCATTTTTCTGAATGTACTATAGTGATCAATTCAAATTCATTTAAAAATATTTGCTATTATTCATTGCATTGTAACAGTACTGAATATCTGGAGCAACAAGAAAGAAAAATTCCCATAAAATTTTATTACAATTTCCAATCAACGTATATTTTGTGTTGACCAGAGGATGTACGTTGTGATGGAACTGCTCACAAAATGGAGGCGCCGACACACTTATGGTGTGACAGTCGTCCCAAGTCGCAGGAGGGGACACGCGCTGAATTTATTTAATAAGGGCGCCAAGCGCATGCCCACTTACCTGCTTAATGTCGCCGGCGTTGAGCGTCTCAGGGGTGAGCGCCCTGGGTCGAAGGGTTGCATTTGGTGGTTTCTTAAGATTTAGAATAATAACACTTTGCTATGGTATTAATTGGTTCACCCGACCAAATGGCGGGGACTAATTTATTCAAAAAATTAAACGAAGAGAAACTGTTCAGGTTGATGCTGGGTTATTGTCACTTTAGTAGCCGATTAATGAATGATGGTGATGACAACTTACAATCTGTGATGTTAGATGGTAATGTCACCGCGACTGGATTGCTCGCCGAGCGACGGAGAAGTGTAGTCGGACCCTCAGGAGGCGACGCCGGAACGTTGCAAGGTTGGCCTCCGATTGCCTCCGGGGTGATGACTCCGGCGCACGGGACGTCGGCGGTGGATGACCGGGCGGTCGCGACGTGATGCTCGCGCGCGTCTCAGGCCGTCACACGACACCTGGACCGCGTATGACGCTCGAAGCCAAACTTTGGCTATTCGGAATTAATTCCGTGAAGACCGGGCAAGTTTCGCAGTGGTCGGCTCAGTGTGTGCCTTACCCACTGCTGCTGTTCCCTTTCTACCGCAGGTTTCATTAACTGACTAATATTCGGTGGCTTTCTTAACTACCACTGTTAATCTACTCAAAACTTTACTTGTTGGTTTCTATCTCCATACGACTTCTCCTGCACGACCGTCCTCTCTAGCGTCTGTCGCCCGTCCTCTCTCTGGCCTCGCTCGCCCGTCTGTCCCTTTCGTTTTTTCGCAAAAATCTCAAAGTGCTCACGTGCTTCCTGCCTAGTGATTTTATTGGTCGGATTTCAACTTCTCGAACCTTCTATTTCATCAACGGTGCCTTCTGGTTGTTCATTGGCCGGCATTGTTAGGCCGGAGGAGCGCGCACGTGTCCCTTCTGCTTTGGCATGTGATGATTTTATAGGCTTTTAGAGGATTATTGAGCCGGGGTGCGATCGCCAAGTCGCTAAAATGGTTGTTCCGGCTGTCGATCATCCAGTATTGTTGGACAAAGGGTAAGATTTATTGTTAGGGGCTTCTGGAGAACTTGGGCCGTTGGGCGGAACTAAATCGGGTCGCGGTGGACGCGTGGCCCTTTCCAACTTCCGGTAATTTGGCGTGACGCGGGGTGAGAGGGTGCGATGGTCACCCGACGCATCGCGGTATTGTCAGTAAAAGGGTTATAATTGATAGTTGAAGTTTATGGGGGGCTTGAGCGGCTGGGCATATCTAATTCGGGGGCGCGTAGCTCTTTCCTGCCGTCCGGTAATTTGGCGTGACGCAAGGGTGGAGGACTGCGATGGTCCCCGACACATCGCATTACCCCCCCGTACAATGAGATTAAAAAAAACGCATGGGACATGTTTTTTTTTAATCTAAGAACAAAAAAAGGACATTTACAAAAATAGATGATAAATAAATTTGGGGAGCATGTGCCGACAGATGAAGCTGTGAAAACACAAAAACCTGGCATGTCCAGAACGAAAATTAGGGGTTTCAATGACAACTCTAACATGATAAGACAATACTAGTTAATTAAGCAAAAGGATAAAATTAATGAAGAGGAACAACACTAAAGCTATCTCTAAAAAACTAGATGACCAATAAATTTAGGACACAAAATCTTTAAGAAGTAATACAAACACATTAATGATAAGAAAATGAATGAAAATAATCTATCATTTTTCAAAAATAAGAAATGGTGGTGGGCCATTAGCAACACCTACTCAAACTAAGAGCAAACTAAGCACTAAATAAGTAATTAAGAAGATAACATAGAGGGATAATTGGAAACAAAACTTAGAAAGACTGACAAAATGAAACAATGGGGTACCTAAAACTAGTTAAACGCTACTGCAAATTGAATAATTGTGCAAAGTGAAGAGCCAAAAGTGGGAACCCTGTTAATCATTATTATATTTGACGCTCTTTTAATACGATTTTAGAGGTATAAAAACAAGTGGAATAAATGTGACATTTGCAAAATAATAGATAAGCATAATAGTCAACAGTGGCCAAATTATTTAAAACACAAGAGGAGGAAACAAAATATCAACACGATGGAGAATTGAAAATAGAATGGTAGACGTGAGAAAACAACCAATGAATTAAACAAAGGACTTGGGTTGCAAAAACATTAAATTCATAATATCAGAATGGAGCTCGTTTCATTAATTAAAGTCAATGGCTATAACTCTCGTCAACTCTCGACAGAGTATATCTAAGGGATATCTGAATTATTTCTCTCTCTTTTTAATCAACAACGACGTTCACTTATAACAATCACTTAACCAAAGCATTGAAGTAGTAGCGAACCCACGAAATTAATTAATAATAAGACGTGCCAGGGCAACCGGGCTGGATCCACAAGAATATAATTAAAATAAGGTTACCTAATCAGAGCGACATAAATGAGGGCTTTTATTCTTTCAGCCAATTAATCTAGTTTAATCTCTGAAAGGAACAAGGTTATAAAAATTGTGAGGACCAACCTCGGAACCATCTGTGCTACGTAAAGTGCAAGCGTTGGGGGCTACAAGCCTCATAATTTGGTAAGGACCTACAAATAAAGGAAAGAATTTACTAATAAGGCCTTCAGGCTGATTAGATACTCTGAGAGCTTTGATTTAAAACTTTATCGCCGACTTTGAATAAATGGGTTTTACTCTTCTGGTGTTGTTTTCTCGTATCACCAGCTTTCTTTAAATTTGAGAGAATAATTTGACACCGATCCTCAGGGGAAATTGGAATTTGAGTGGCCATTTTTGCTAAAATAGGAAACAATGGTTTCGGCTTCTTATTGAATTGAGCCTCGAAAGGTGTAAATCTGGAAGATTCATGGGGGATGTGGTTAAGCCACGTATTAATCTTCGGTAGTAAATCGGGCCAAGCGGTATGCTTGTGAGACACATAAACCACGAACAAACGTGATAATTCTTTCATGACTCTTTCGCATGGGTTTGATCTCGGTGACCCTAATAGAACAAAAGATTGTTTTGGACACCTAAATCATTTAGCGATTGCTGCCAAAGGTCACTCGTGAACTGCGTGCCATTGTCACTGAGGACACGCTGATACGTCCCACATTCTTTGAAGGAAAACCTTGCACTAGGTGTTTGTAAACAGGACTTTGCAGTAGGTTTAACAATAGGAAAAACACTAACATATTTAGTAAACACATCTATTAATTACAAATATGGTCCAGAACTGTGTTCCCATTTATTCCGGACCTGAGCGGTTTTAACGGCCTCTGTGGTGGTTGACCTGGGGCTGTCGAAGGCGGCGCTAGAAGGGGCGCGGTTTGGCCTTGACCGGCATTGAAGGGAGGCGGGAAAAACTGGTCGGCGCCGGGGGGGAGGGGGCGGGGGGAAAGTGCGGCGAAGGGCCGTGGTTAAAAGGACGCTCTTGACCTTGCGAATGGCGTGGGGGAAATCCTCGATTCTGATTATTATTATGCCATTACGTGGGCGTGAAGAGTTTTGACTCTGATTTTGATAAGAAGCGAATTGCACATTTCGTTTGGTCGAAATCGCCCAATAAGATCTGAAATTGCTCAAGATCTTTTACAAAACTAGTTTTAAGGAGGTTTTGAATGACATATGGATAATGACGAGTTAATAGCCACATAATTTCGTCGTCAGGGGGGGTAGGTTCGCATTGTTTAAGTTGGGCAATGCGAGACACTGCATAATCCCGCATAGACATGTTACCATTCTGGTCCCATCTACTCTTTAGCCAAATCCATTTTAAAATTGTATTGGGTGTTTTCTATCCCAAAAACGATTAATAAATTTGGAACGAAAATCCTGAAAATCAGCCGGAACTGGTAACAATGTTTGGAACCATTCTTGGGCATGGTCAACCAACATTTGGGCTATAACCTTTCGGTTTAGAAGATTCAGGAATGTGTCTCGCTAAAGCAAATAATTTTCAACATTACGTAAGAACGTAATGGGCTGTTCACCGCGATTACCAGAGAATTTTAAATTTGGAGGAATTGACAGTGGCATAGCATTAACCGGGAAAGCTGAAATAGTCTTTTCCGCTACTTTAATTTCTAGTTCGCCTATTTTGACTTCGATTTCTTTCCGTTCCATTTCCGCCTGTGCCTGGATAACTAATTTTGCTGTTTCAATTTTATTGTTCAGGGAGTCGTGAAGTCCTTCAATCTTATTGTCAACCCCTTTTAGTTTCTGGTCACCTCGCCTTTCAAGTTGGAAATTTCGGATTCATTGTCTTTAAATTTATCACGAGCCCAATGTCCCAAATTTAATTGCTTTTCTGAAACGGTTGCAATATCCTTGTTTATGCTGTCTTTAAATTCTGTCATTTGTTGAACTGTTTCAGACTGGAGCGATTCGCATTTCTTTAGTTGGCCTGTTAAATGTTCGTTGATGTCAGAAATTTGCGTTAGAATTATTTTCAACAGCAGAGGCGAGAGAGGCGATTTTAGTGCTCTGTTTATCGACCTTTGAATTAACCGAATTTAGTTGTTGAGACACCTCACTTTGAAAAAGGGTGAAATTAGTGAGGTGTTCGTCTAATCTACTATCAAGGGCACAAAATTTCGAATCAAATCTAGAATTCAAGTCCTGAAATTTAGAATTTAATTCTTGACGCTGTTCGTCAAATTGTGATCGAAATTGACGAAATTCTTGACGCTGTTTCGTCAAATTTTGCGATAAGAGTGCTGAAAAATGAGACATTTGGTCTGAGGGTGGCGTCGGAGCGGCCGCGGCGAGGGTAGGTCCGGCCTCGGCGGTACTCGTCTCGAGTACCTGCTCTAAAGAAACCCCGACAGTAGGGCGAGAACAGCTGGGGGCGTGAGCTCGGCAGGCGCGTCGGCGTTTGCGGGAGCGGGGTCAGAAACCTCGGGGTTTGAATGGGATTATTTTCAGCCATCGTGGAGCGAGCAATCCTCGAAGTGACGTAAGTACGATAATGACGCCTACAGCGCGTTACACATGAGTACACAATCAAACACAATAAAAGAAAAGTACAAAACACACACAATGAAATGTTAGAGGATAACACTGAGAAATAAACATAAAATTTCAAATAGAAAGTAAACACTATTAAGTAAACATATAATTGTTACGTGACGGAAATAGCACGTATAATGAAAAGGAAAAAAAATAAAATAGAGTTCAATTAACCACACTTAAACACTATATGACGCATTAAGAAATTGTAAAAAGAAAATAACAATAAAATGAAATAATGCGTCTGAAAAGAGAGTGAATGTTCTTATAAATACACTTTGGGCTTCTAAGTTATGAGAATCACTGTAATACTCTGAGCATTCACTGATACAAAAATATGTAAAAATTACCGGAAGTTCAATATAAAATTTAAGTCTCACACGCAAGCAAAGTGATTGAAAACCTCATAAAATACAAAATATCAAAAGAAACACACATTAAAACCAAATGCAATCTTCAGTTGGGCAATAATTGAGCAAGCGTAAACGGAAAATGGATAAGAAAGAATTAGTGAGTTCAATAAGAAATACACAGGTGCGAGTAACACAAAGTAAAATACTTGTTAAAAACCACGTTGTGTGTCAATTTATGCTCTGCACGCTGCACAAGCTGAATTATACGTGAAAAAACAAACGAAGTTGGGCGACCAATTTATGAGATGCCCGCTACACAAGTTCAATTATTCGTGAATAGAAAACCACGTTGGGTGTCAATTTATGATCTGAGTCTACACAAGCTCAATTATTCGTATAAAAACAACCACGTTGGGCGTCCAATTTATGATCTGAGTCTACACAAGCTCAATTATTCGTATAAAAACAACCACGTTGGGCGTCCAATTTATGTGATGGAACTGCTCACAAAATGGAGGCGCCGACACACTTATGGTGTGACAGTCGTCCCAAGTCGCAGGAGGGGACACGCGCTGAATTTATTTAATAAGGGCGCCAAGCGCATGCCCACTTACCTGCTTAATGTCGCCGGCGTTGAGCGTCTCAGGGGTGAGCGCCCTGGGTCGAAGGGTTGCATTTGGTGGTTTCTTAAGATTTAGAATAATAACACTTTGCTATGGTATTAATTGGTTCACCCGACCAAATGGCGGGGACTAATTTATTCAAAAAATTAAACGAAGAGAAACTGTTCAGGTTGATGCTGGGTTATTGTCACTTTAGTAGCCGATTAATGAATGATGGTGATGACAACTTACAATCTGTGATGTTAGATGGTAATGTCACCGCGACTGGATTGCTCGCCGAGCGACGGAGAAGTGTAGTCGGACCCTCAGGAGGCGACGCCGGAACGTTGCAAGGTTGGCCTCCGATTGCCTCCGGGGTGATGACTCCGGCGCACGGGACGTCGGCGGTGGATGACCGGGCGGTGGCGACGTGATGCTCGCGCGCGTCTCAGGCCGTCACACGACACCTGGACCGCGTATGACGCTCGAAGCCAAACTTTGGCTATTCGGAATTAATTCCGTGAAGACCGGGCAAGTTTCGCAGTGGTCGGCTCAGTGTGTGCCTTACCCACTGCTGCTGTTCCCTTTCTACCGCAGGTTTCATTAACTGACTAATATTCGGTGGTTTTCTTAACTACCACTGTTAATCTACTCAAAACTTTACTTGTTGGTTTCTATCTCCATACGACTTCTCCTGCACGACCGTCCTCTCTAGCGTCTGTCGCCCGTCCTCTCTCTGGCCTCGCTCGCCCGTCTGTCCCTTTCGTTTTTTCGAAAAAATCTCAAAGTGCTCACGTGCTTCCTGCCTAGTGATTTTATTGGTCGGATTTGAACTTCTCGAACCTTCTATTTCATCAACGGTGCCTTCTGGTTGTTCATTGGCCGGCATTGTTAGGCCGGAGGAGCGCGCACGTGTCCCTTCTGCTTTGGCATGTGATGATTTTATAGGCTTTTAGAGGATTATTGAGCCGGGTGCGATCGCCAAGTCGCTAAAATGGTTGTTCCGGCTGTCGATCATCCAGTATTGTTGGACAAAGGGTAAGATTTATTGTTAGGGGCTTCTGGAGAACTTGGGCCGTTGGGCGGAACTAAATCGGGTCGCGGTGGACGCGTGGCCCTTTCCAACTTCCGGTAATTTGGCGTGACGCGGGGGTGAGAGGGTGCGATGGTCACCCGACGCATCGCGGTATTGTCAGAAAAAGGGTATAATTGATAGTTGAAAGTTTATGGGGGGCTTGAGCGGCTGGGCATATCTAATTCGGGGGCGCGTAGTTCTTTCCTGCCGTCCGGTAATTTGGCGTGACGCAAGGGTGGAGGACTGCGATGGTCCCCGACACATCGCAAATAA